>JAHNEJ010003145.1:0-221739 GCA_022559845.1 Amorphophallus konjac | reverse complement strand
GCACACCCGCTGGTGGCTTCCCCGGTACGCATTGGAGCCGGCCTCCCCGGCACACCCTAGTGCCCCTTCACCGGCACGGCCCTTCAAGGCTTCGCCGACACACCCCACGCAGGCCTTCGCCGGCACGCTCAGGGGAGACCTTCCCCGGTACACCCCTCACGGGGATCTTCACCGGCACACACGACGAGGGGCTTCGCCGGCACGCTCCCGGGCGCCTTGCCCGGTACACCCTATGGCTACCTCTCCCCGGCACGCTCTACTGAAGGCTTCCCCGGCACGGCCCCCTGCTCCGTTCCCCGACACACCCTATGAGGGCTTCACCGGCACGCTCCTCAGCACGCCCATAGGTGCCTCCCACGGCACACCCACAGACGCCTTCGCCGGCACAGCCGACTCGGGCTTCCCCGGCGTAGTCCCCTAACGCCTTCCCCGGCACGGTCCCCGTGCCCTTTCGCCGGCACAGCCCCTCGAGAGCTTCCCCGGCACACCAGCTGGAGCTGTCTCCACCGGCACGGCCCTCGCGCGCTCGCCGGTACACCCACCCGGATGTCTTCCCCGGTGCGCCCTCAACCCCGTTCACCGATGCGCACACCTGCCCGCTCCCCGGCATGCTTGGCGCCTCTCTTCCCCGGCACACCCTAAGGAGGAGCTTCCCCGGCACGCTCCGAGGGTCCCTCGCCGGCACGTCCTAGAAGGCTTCCGCCGGCACGCCTGCAACCCCTTCTCCCCCGGCACGCTCAGTCCGTCAGTGCAACCGGCGACATCCCACAGCAAGAAAGAAAGGGGAAGAAGATGGAAGAAGAAGAGAGGAGGGGAGAAGAGGAGAAGAAGAAGAATAAGGGAGGAGGTAGAGGGAAAGACGGAGGAGGGGAGGGGTGCGATCCTCCCCGCCGCCGACGGCGGTCCAAAGAAGAGGAGGGGAGAAGAGAAGAAGGTGACAGTGGAAGGAGGAAGAGAAAGAAAGGGGGGGGCCCATGGTGGTGCCCTCACCACGGCGACGGCGACAACGGCAATGACGCAGGCGGTGGCCGGCGACGGAGAAGACGGAGCAAAGAAGGGGGGGGAGCGCTTCGCCCGTTCGGTCACCAGAAGAGGAGAGAGAGAAAGAGGAGGCGAGGGGGTTTGAACGGAGTATCCGTTCGAGATGCCCCCCGCCCCTTTTATAGACTCAAAAAAAAAGAGGCGAAGAAAAAATATAAAAGAGAAAAAAAAAGAAGAGGAGATAAAAAGAAAGGGAGAAAAGAGAAAAAAAAAAGAGAGAAAAAGGAGAGGAGATAAAAAAAAAGGAGAGAAGAGAAAAGAAGAGAAAGAAAAGAAAAAAGGAGAAAAGGGGGAAAAGAGAAGAAAAGGGGGGAAAGTAAAAGAGAGGGAGAAAATAAAAAGGGGGAAAAGAAGAAAAATGGAGGGAAACGAAGTAAAAAAAAAAAGGAGAGAAAAGAGAAGGAGATAAGAAAGGGGATAAAAAAAAGGAGAGATGAGGGAAATAAAAGGAGAAAATGAAAGAAGAAAACAAAAGGGGGGGGAAACAAATTATTATAAATATATATATATATATATATACTTATATACATGCATGTATGCACACATACGTATATCCATCCACATACATATATATATATATATATATAGATACTTACGTACGCATGAATAAGGCACAAAAAGAAAAAGAGAAGATCCTCCCGGGGAAAACGTCCCGTCCCCACGGTCTCGGGTCATACACACATCCGCACCAGCAAAGACGACTTTACCCCTGCACACAGCCACCTTTGCAATGGTGCCATTCCTAGGCCAACAAACGGGCCCGTCCCCGGCACGTGGCCCGGGCCTCGCCACCCACCTCATACAAACTACCGTCACGGACCTTACGTCCGGATCGGCAGAACCTCTATCCTTGCGTTGGCATTAGTCCCTTGCCAACGAATAGGTCCCTTTCCGGCGCAAGGCCCCGTGCCCTAGCCACCCACTCCGCACAATATGGCCATTACGGACCCTACGTCCGAATCGGCACAGATTCTCCCGTTGCGCTGGCATTCCATTCTTGCCGACGAATAAGCCTTAACTCATGGCGCAAGGCCTCGTGCCCTAGCCTACACTCGCGTATCACTCACTCAAAAAAAATAATAATAAAATAAAATAAAATAAAATGGGGTTAAAAATAGAGATACCCCGCCGGACTTGTCCCTACACCGGGACAAGGGTAAAAATGGCAACAACCCGGCTGTGGCGAAAACCCGAAAGGGCGCTACGGGCAAAATTGGGTACCCCGCCACGTGAAAACCCGAAAGGGCGCGTGGGCAAAAGCAAGAGGGGGCCGGTACCGGCGAAAACCCGAAAGGGCGCTTGTATCGGTAATATGGTACAAAAAGAAAGAAGAACAAGAAAAGACGAAGAGATCAAAAAAGCATGTCAGTTCTCGGCATCCTGTCGGCACTGACGAAGAAACAAAGAGACCAAGAGACCAAGAGACCAAGAGGCCAGGTCGGTTCGCGGCGCCCCGTCGGCACTGACGAAGAGACAACACACTGCTTCAGCTCCCGGCATTCCGTCGGCACTGATGAAGAGACTAAGAGACAACAAACCAGGTCAGTTCCCGGCATCCTGTCGGCACTGACGAAGAGACCAAGAGACTAAGAGACAACAAACCAGGTCAGTTCCCGGCATCCTGTCGGCACTGACGAAGAGACCAAGAGACTAAGAGACAACAAACCAGGTCAATTCCCGGCATCCTGTCGGCAGAGACCAAGAGACCAAGAGACTAAGAGACAACAAACCAGGTCAGTTCCCGGCATCCTGTCGGCACTGACGAAGAGACCAAGAGACTAAGAGACAACAAACCAGGTCAGTTCCCGGCATCCTGTCGGCACTGACGAAGAGACCAAGAGACTAAGAGACAACAAACCAGGTCAGTCCCCGGCATCCTGTCGGCACTAACGAAGAGACCAAGAGACTAAGAGACAACAAACCAGGTCAATTCTCGGCATCCCGTCGGCACTGATGAAGAGACAAAGAAGATCAACAGCCCAGGTCGGCTCTCGACGCCCCGTCGGCATCGACAAAGAGAGAAGAGACGAAGGCACCCACGGGCACCGCCCGGCTCATCCTTCGCCTGCGCTACCCGTGGGTGGGGGGCATTTGTGGACACCGAAAATCGTACATCCAAACGTCATGCTCGGCCCAGCATTAACAACAGTGCCGAGTGAAGAAACCCCGGAGAAATCAATCACAAAGGCCCCACATCACATGGGCCTCGAAGAAAATCAAATGGGCCACAACTCGTGCTCACAATGGGCTCAAAATCGCCCTGGCAGAACCCTCCAGACGGTCGCTCCCTTCAGCGGCACACCCTGCCGCGGCCCTCGCCGGCACACCCCTATGGGGGTTCACCGGCACACCCCCAAGCGGGTTCACCGGCACACCCCTATGGGGGTTCACCGGCACACCCCCAAGGGGGTTCACCGGCACACCCCCATGGGGGGGTCTTCACCGGCACACCCCCATGGGGGGGTCTTCAACGGCACACCCCCCATGGGGGGGGGGGGGGGTCTTCAGCGGCACACCCCCTTTGGGGTTCAACGGCACGCCCCCTGGGGGGTCTTCAGCGACACACCCTGTAGGGTCCCCAGCGGCACGCCCTTCAGGCTGTTCAACGGCACGCCCATCCGGGGCTCCAGCGGTACGCCCTTTTGGCACTACAGCGGCACGCTTGTTCAGCCCTTCAACGGCACAGCGGTGAAGCTCTTTCAACGGGCGACGTGAGGCCCATGCCCTACACATCCTTGGCGCGCAGTGGAGCCGTCTGAGGTGGCAGCTGGTCGTTGGGCCACGTAGCCTACCCCACTGACAGCCACTACAGGGGCAGGTCAAACCCATCATCACAGCCGGCTTCCCGCCTTCGACGGTCGTGCTCGAAGTCGTCGGTGGTTGGGAGTATAAAAGCCTCCTGTTAAAACACAAAAAAAGGGGAGAGGAGAATGGGAGAGACGAACAGAGAGAGGAGAAGAGGTTCCAACAGTAGAGGGCACACACAGGAGAAAGAGGAGAAGAAAGAAGAGAAGAAGAGGCCCTCCCGGCCTGTGCTCCGTCCGACGGCCACCGGGAAGAAACAAGAGTAAGAGAGAGAGAGCTTGTTGTATTGGGGGAAAGGGTTGGGGATAGTGGCCAATGTCTTAGGCCCGGATGTTTTCGTCTCTCTTGTATCCCATTCCTCCTGGGGGTTCTTTGTCCTTCTCCCTTTTGTCCATGGCCCCATCTGGGGGTTTGCTTTTGTAATATATATGTAGGGCCACGCCCTCTTGATTCTCATGAATGAAAACCACCCTCTCCGAGTTTCTCTTCGATCTTCGATGTTTTATGCTAGGCTTTGCGGGCTTTTTGACGGACAATCTGTTACTCCCTCTGTCTCTTCATTCCTCCGGCGTCTTTAGGGTCCTCCACGTCGATGTAGGTTTCCCCCTTCTGTTAGCCTTGGCTCCGTGAGCTCCTCACTCCCTTCCATGGCCATCTACCGTGTTCCCGGGCTTGAGGAGAAGGGGAGCTACCCTTCTTTCTTCCCAACCGCTCAGTTACTAATAGGCCACCCCCGGCCTTGAAATCCCCTGTCTTTCTTCCTCTTTCCCTGAACAGCCACCAAATTCCCCCCCAGTTGCTTGCAACCCTTTTAAGCCTCCCAGCGGTGCACCTTTCCGGCCCTTGGCCGGCACATCCAGATCAGCCTTCAGCGGCACACACCCAGATCTGCCTTCAGCGACACACCCAGATCAGCCTTCAGCGGCACACACCCAATAGCCCTCAGCGGTACACCCCTATTTGCCCCCAGCGGCACACTCCTTTCTGCCCTCAGCGGCACACCCACACTCTGTTACCCCTTGGCCGGCACACTCCAATTGGCCCTTGGCCGGTACACTCACCTTATGGCCTTTAGCGGCACACCCTTCAGCCTCTCAGTAGCCCACTCCTTGGCCTCGCCTCCGAGCCCCTTCCTTCACGTTTTCCGAGGTTCTATAAAGGTGTTGCTCCCCCGGGGGCCCACCTCCAGTTGTCGGGTTCCGCCACTCCATGTGGGCGCGCTCCCTTTATCTCCCTTACGCCCCGGGTTAAGGGGAGATGCTGCCGAATTTTTTGTGAGATATTAATAAACAATTAAAAGAGGCAAAAGGAGGCAACAAACGAGCAGAATAACTAATGAAACCTTCCAACTCATCAAATTACTGCCGGCACCCCAACGAGAATTGAACTAAGCTAATTAACCACCTGGCCGCCCGAAAACCCGACCCGCAAGAAAAGAGACCGAACCGAACCAAGAGAACAAACACGGGAGGAATTTTATATGAAACTACACAAGGGTTAAGACAAGAAGAAAAGAAAAGCCTTAAAGCAGGTAATCAAAACTGAGTTAACCTCCATCACTCCCTGCCCAACTCCCAGCGGCACACACACACCCAGCCTTCAGCGGTACCCTCTCTTGAGCCTTCAGCGGTACGCCACTACAGCCCCCAGCGGTACGCCCCTGCAGCCCTCAGCGGTACGCCCTTTGCAGCCTTCAGCGGTACACTCTCTACAGCCCTCAGCGGTACGCCCCCTGTAGCCCTCAGCGGTACGCCCCAGCCCTCAGCGGTACACTCCCGTTTTCCCCTTCGCCGGCACACTATACACATACACATATACAACTTGACAAGGGCATTAATAATAGCAAATAAATTAATAAAAAAAATTACGCTAATTAAAGGACTCCGAATGCGTAATATTAATCACAATAAAAGAGGTGGGAGGGGTAAAAAAAATAATAATAAATAACAAACAAATGATAATGATAAGAATAATCATGAACGAAAAGAAAAAAAATCATCCCGGACAAAGGCACGAATAAACAGTAAATATTAAATCAGAAATGAGAATGTACATAGCTAGGAAAACCCCAGATAAAAGACATCAAAGCCCGCGCTGCAGCCCCCCCATCTCTCCCCGTGACCCGGGGTGAAAAGGACAACAACGTCGCCCTTTCGGGTCGAGCCTGAGTCTCGGGAATTACCCCGATATGGCCAGGTTTTGATCTAACCTCGGGCCGACAGCTTAATCGGACCGGATTTGTTTCTCGTTCCGGACGCCCTCCGAGTCATCACAAAAATTGCCGGGTGCTCGGCAGACATTTGAATGGATTCATCCCGGTTTTCTCGTTGTGTTTCACCTCACGGACCCATGTCCGAACATGAAAAGGCCCACGAGTGGCCGACATGACCGACGGTTGTGGTCTGAATACAGCCCTCAGTGTGATCCTTCATTATCTCTCTTGCACAACTAGTATTATTCTTTTCGGCCGCGGGGCCCCTAATTTCGGCAATTAATCAAGGGTATTCCCTCGTATGGGGGATGTAAATGACGTCGTGACCTTCATGGCGCGACGGGATTTGGTCCTGACACGAACCACACAATCGTCTGACGAAGTCAGATCGAGCGCACCATGGGCTCTTCGGAGCCCGAATAAATTGTCACTCCGGTGACTGGCACGCCCACGCACTTAATAATCCAACAAACGAACAACATAATTGTTAAACGAAAAGTGCGTCCACACACCATCAGTTGGTAGGATAGAGGTGTTGTACCCATGATGGGTTGCCACCGTCTAGCCAGTGGGATCGTCACTAGTCGCCAGTGTCGAGCTCTCCCCATTGGAACGTAGTAGTAGCTCCATAGCTACACCATCATGTGTCATTGGCATCAACAAATACAAAAAAAAGCATAAAAACAAAAATAAAAAAATAATAATCTTTTACCTGAATGAAGGGCGTAAACCCATTTATTGTCACCTCTCGGCCTGTCCTTTGCGACAGACCTGTGAATAGATGCGCTAGTACGGCAGCTCCCCAGGCGTATTGTCCTACTCTCTCCAAATCCACGAGCAGCTCCAGGAAGCGGCAGTGTATATTGTCTCCCTTGGAGCCCAGTAGCAACTTTCCCAACAGAAAGATGAGGAACCTCCTCAGATCCATGTTGGTCCTTTCCTAGTTGCTGGCGTCCACGCAGTACACAGCACGGGCTCCTCTTTCGGCTCTTTCCATGAATTTTTCCAGGGACTCGTCGTCCCGTGGACGAATGTCAGTAAGCCCTAGCGCTTCCATGATCGACGCCTTCGCTACTGACCTGTTCTTCCGGCCGTCAAGATTTAGCCCCAGCAGCTTTTGGGCACCTTCTCGGTAGTCCGCATAAGTGACGCCAGTCACGGCCTCTCCATCTACTTTGAGGCCCGTGATCCGGACCACGTCTTCAAGGCTGGGCACCATGTGCCCCCAAGGCATCAGGAATGCCCGACTTATCGGGTCCCATCTTTCGCGCAGTGCCTGGATAAGGGCAAGGTCGAGCTTGATCGGCTCGATTCTGAGGAAGGCCCCGAACCCCATCACGTCTAATCTGGCCTTCTGGAAGTCCGGGAGACCTCGATAGGCCGCTACCACCAGCTCCCATGAGATGTGCGATCTTATCATGCCCTGCACATCCACAAGAAGTGACAAAATGGAGCTTCGCTAAGGAAGAAAGGAGAAGAAAGCATGAAGAAAGGAACGAGAGGATCCACTTACAGGTTGTGATCGGGTCCTCTCACTCAGTTGTCCTTCGACTTCTGAGAGTCTTCTGGAACTACTGCCAGACCGGCTCCTCTTCGAGGAGCGAGAAGACTCGCCTTCTGCTCTGAAGTTAGATTCACCTTCCATCCTGCAAAAAAATGAGCAACGCTCATTACCTCTCCCTTTACAAACCTTCACTCCTCAAATTAGCTCTTACGACTTCCGTGTTTCCAAGTCAAGCGAAAGGGGAGGTATTTATAGGATTGGAAAGAAAGTGATCTGGATCTATCACCATCACCCCAGCAACAGCCTTTACGACAAGTCACCCTCTCTTTACTCTCGCATGCCACTCTGCCATTTGGAGTGATCAATTCGGAGGCGTGATTTGTTGACTTGTCCACCCCATGCGGTCTAAAGATTTCCCGTGTTTATTGTCCCGTTGCGACTACTGCTAGCGCAACGAAAGAAAACGGGGGACATTTATATGGGAAAACAGGACCAAGGACCGACGTTGTTGAAATTGGTGGTAGATTCCTTTGAATGTCATGGCCACGGTACACTCGCGTGCCACTTCGCCATGTGGAGTAAATGGAGCGGAGCTGTGGTTTGTTGACCCGCCACTCCTATTCGGTCCAAAGATTCCCCGTGTCTCTTGTCCTATTGCGACTACTTTTAGCGCAAACGAGGGAATGAGGGACATTCACGTGGGAAAAGAGCACCACGGGCCGATATTGTGGAAATCCGTGACTGATCCCCTTTGAAAATCATGGCTATGGTGAGTCGCCGCCCCGTGTTTTAAGGCGAAATCTCGCCGAGCATACTGCGCGAGAACCCATGTGGTGGAGAAGAGGCGTAGAGCAGAAGGAACACATCTAAGGCAAACCAGCCGTGTTTGAACCCAGTTGTTCCATTCACACATCTATATAAGGGTTTGTGCCCGTCATGAGAAGGGAGTGAGTGAACAAGCCACTCACTAACCCTCATCACCCTCCTGGTCGCTTCTCTTCTCTCTCCCAAGGCAAGAAGTCCCTCGGAGGCCTTCTATAGTTCCGTGACGCAGCAATCGCTTTGTCGCGCCATGCATTCCCACCTGCTCTTCGGCAGTGCTCCTCGCCGTCCTCCTGTCTCTCTCGCGACCCTGATGGCCGCGAAGCTCTTGAAGTCGAGGCCGCTAGCTGAGGTACCCTATGCTCTGCCGATGAAGATGCTACCAACTCCAGGAGCTCCTCTGTTGCGAGCTCTAATCCCCTCCAATCTGCAGAGCGAGCCATATTTGGATGCTCTTTCTCTCAGAGCTCCATCTCCTGCGCCTCTTGTGCTGCTCTATTTTTGCCTTTTCTCTCTCTACTATCTCTTGCTTTATCTCTCTCATAGCCATTCGGAGAGAAATCTTCAGCTCCCGGGCATCTCAGGGCAACTCCTTATGCTAGTTGCCTTGAGTTTTTGGCTCTTGTCCGGAATGGTTGACTACCATCTAGCACTGGTCATTGCAGATGTTTGTGTCAAAAACAAAAAAAAGGAAAAAAGGGAATAAAAAAAAATAAAAAAAATAGAAGAGAGTTAGTGATGCGGGACGAGACCACGGACACGACAAGCTCGTGACTGTCTCTTAACGAGGGAAGCGTTGGACGTGCGCGGTTGACAAACCGGCAATGAGCTAGGGTGATCGGCTCTCTCGTGTGCCCGGATCGGGTCACAGGACGGTCTCGCACTCTCTCGCAGCGGCGGTGAATGATAATATAGCGAGCTAACAGACCTAAAGCATGCTCTCTAGCAGCGGCATAAACAAGTATATATGAAAATAAGCAAATGCCAAGTAAGGGAGCGAAGGCGATACCTCCACGCGCTCGGCGTGGGGAAGACGGACCCGGCCGAAAACTCGTACTCCCGGGAAACTTAACACACACTAATTACAGCAATGGGAACATGTCCACTCCACGCAGGGTGGTAAAGGGCTATACAAATGGGCCCGGGAGGACCGAACTCGGGTTGACGGGCAGCTTCGGGTGTTGATTCGGCTACACGCGTGTTCACGACCGTGGGGCCCACGTGCTGTCCGGAGGGGCCGTGTGGGACCCGGTGGTACCGCTGTAGTGGAGACACTTGGAGAAGCGCTCCCCGGGCTGGCGGCACGCTGGTTCACCGGCCGGAGGCCGGGCGGCTCCGTTCGGCACCGGTCGGAAAAACCGATCGGAAAACTGCCGATTCTGTATTTCAGCGCGCGCTCCGGCGAGAACGGACGCTGCGATCTGCACCGGTGTCGGAATGCGACGAGATCAGAGCTGTTGGAAAGCTGCTTCAAAGTACTACAATCTAGTAGTCTTCATAAAAATTCACCAGATTTGTACTTTATGTTGGCGAATTTTATATGCTGCTGTTGTACAGTAACCGAAGACTCGGATCTGCAGATAACTTTCCTGTTGATTGCCTTTGACCGTGCAATAGATGTCCGAATTGGAAGATATGTTCTTCAGCAAGGTTGTAGGAAATCAAACAAGGAAACCACGACTATTTTTGGATCTGGATTTGGAGGTGGTGGTGATTATTTCTGATTTTGGAAGTGGAGGGTGGTCGGATCTGGGATCTGACTAAAAACACTGTACCAGAGGAAGAACACGAATTTCTAAAAATACATAGAAGGTGGATAAAAAAGTAATAAAATTTGTGAAGGTAGGGGGTGATGGAAAGAACTCTCAGTAAAATTGGGAGGGCTTGGATAAATCAAAAAGATGGTTGGAGGGGAAGAACTCAGAGGTTCTGTCACTGTAGATAAAAACCTGGCAGATCTGGGATGACAGGTTGGACGAAAATGTAAAAATATGAAACGAAGGAATTTTGGCGTGGAAATTTAGGTGGAGCTTTTAATGCAAGGAATGAACACACCATAAAAAATTTAGATCAATCCAAGCTCCTGGCTGAGACAGACAATTCATGGAAACTACTGTGGTCGAACGAAGACAGAACTGCAGAGGCGGCTCGATGGCGGCACGAACGGCGGCGGCGGCGGCACGGACGATCACCGGAGGTTGAGAGAGGATGATAGAAGGTAGAAACACTCTAGATCTGGGGTTGGGGAGGGAAGAACAGCAGGGGAGGAGAGAGGGGCGCACCAAGCTCCTTGCTTACACACAAAAATTCTGATTTTTCATTGAATTTCACATGAAAATACAAGCTTATATATGGTTTACATCAAATGCAATGTGGACCCTTGGATCTAGGGAAGGGGAATCAAGGGATAGGATTGCATGCCACAAACATAAAAAAAGAATATAATATGCAAGGGGGGTGCGCCCTATTGACCAAGGGGTAGAAGTTGAATGGGTGGTTGAATGGTAGGTGGCCTACCTTGGACAAAATGGGCCACTTGTCTACCCATGTGGCATATGACTAGTCCAACCTTCTAGATGTCCACCTAGGATTGTTGACTAGCCCCACAAGATGACATGGACCAATGGGAAAGGGCTGAGGGCCCCCTTGCTGGTCCTACTGACAAATTACAAAGAAACCCAAACAATCTGTGGGAATAACGCATTGGCTTACAAAGCCGTACAATTGCGTACATACTTTCCCAAGGATATAAACACAAACTAAAAGGATATAAATGCAAAAGAAAAAGTACATGCTCGGCGTTGATTCCCATCAACTCTCCCCGGGTGGGAGGAACTCGACCCCGTCGAGTAGGGGTATGGATGCTCGAGTACTACGGCGGATCCGTCACCGTGCCAAGTAACGCGGGTACGCTCCACTGCAAGTGATCGTCACCTGCTCATTCCATATATACTTGATATGCGCGGACTGCTATGGGCCGAAGGTGGACACTCCGGGTGGGGCACTCTCAAAAGGAAGGAAACAGCTCGAAGACTCACTAGGAATCACCGCTGAGTCCCTATAGGTGACTGATCCGGGTATAGATGTAGAATCGACCCCATACTCATCAAGTGAGTCCACTTGCCTCTTACTCATAAGAGACCGACAACGAGCTTGCACAAGACTCATGCATGTTGTGTCCCTGAGGTCATTTGAGTCATTCTGTGGTCACATGGGTCATTCGACATCACTCTATAGTCATATGAGTTTTGTGTATTCTTGGTTTTGATAATGGCTTAACACTATTAGTCATTGTTCTTTTCCACTATCTTATGACTGACATATGTGATGTTTTGTTCATGACAGATATGCACATGAAAGCTCAATGTTACGCCCTCGCACGCGGATCGACCTGGCTTTGAGAATTCTAACAATGCAGATTTTGTATACAAACTAGACAGGGCGCTCTATGGACTTAAGCAAGCACCAAGAGCTTGGTATGAAAGGCTAAGCTCATTCCTCATTGAAAAGGGGTACACACGAGGTAAGGTAGATCAAACACTCTTCACCAAGAAGTAAGGTAAGAACATCTTGATTGTTTAAATTTATGTTGATGATATTGTGTTTGGTTCTACTAAATCTGAAATGTGTGAGGAATTTGCTAACCTCATGACTAGCGAATTTGAGATGAGCCTAATGGGAGAACTTCAATTCTTTCTCGGTTTGTAGGTCAACCAAGGAGAAGACGGATGCTTCATAAATCAAGCCAAATACATTAAGGAGCTGTTGAAAAGATTTGACATGACAAATAGTAAAATCATTGCAACTCCTCTGAGCACCTCAACTTCACTAGATTCGGATGAAAATGGTAAATTGGTGGATGCAAAGGTCTATAGAGGTATGATTGGTTCTTTACTTTACTTGACTGCATCCCGACCGGATATCCAGTTTAGTGTTTGCCTTTGTGCTAGATTTCAAGCTAGTCCTAGAGAATCCCATTTGACTGCCGTCAAACGTATCCTTCGATATCTTGCCGGCACTCAAGATTTGGGATTGTGGTATCCGTCATCATGTGATTTATCTCTTATATCTTATTCTGATGCGGACTACGTTGGATGTAAGCTGGATCGCAAGAGTACTAGTGGCTATTGCCAGTTTCTAGACGGGTGTTTAGTTTCTTGGGCCTCCAAGAAACAACACTCGGTTGCCCTCTCAACCGCGGAGGCAGAATATGTTACTGCGGGGAGCTGTGGCACCCAAGTGTTGTGGATTAAACACCAACTCCGAGACTACTTGGTGGATCTTGGCTGTGTCCCGATTTTGTGTGATAACACTAGTGCTATCAACCTTGCCAAAAATCCAGCCCAGCACTCTAGGACTAAGCATATTGAGATTAGGCATCACTTTATTAGAGATGAGGTCGGTAAGAAAAACTTTGAACTGTATTTTGTTGATACATTGAATCAGATTGCTGATATCTTTACCAAGCCCTTGTGTAATGACAGGTTTTCAACACTCAGAAGGGAGCTTGGTCTTTGCCGACCTCAGGCCAACAAACATTGATATGATAATCTTGTTTCATTTAGTTGTGTGTTGTTGCATTTGTCCATGCATTGTTTATATGTCATCTTGCATATGGTGTCACATAGCATCATTCTCGCATGACAATGGTATATCAAATGTTGATGTATGACAGGGCAAGTTATGCTTGTCACGAAGCACTCAATATGCGTGAGGTTTCACCTCCGCCAAGTACCATGCGTCAATGTCGCATATAGGCCATATAGTAAGGGGGAGTTGTCCTTGTGCAGCATTCATGCATATGCTTCAAATTCATTCTGTTACATTTAATAAGTGTACAACCAAGTGTTGGGTCATGCACATCATTTCTGCCAAATTCATGACAACCCTTGCATGTTTCAGGTCATTCTCCTCTTGACTGTTATCATTACATGAGCTTACAAACATCACTCCTTCGTGCATCCATTGCATATCCTTAGGGGGAGTTTTGTTGAATCTCTTAACCTCTCGCAATCTACTTTTCTTGGCTCACAGTCTGAATATGAGCTCATGAGACTAGCGAATATATGGTGTAAGAGCTTTCTATTATGTGCCTTGATGATTGTTCATTCAATGACAATGGTTCAGATTTAATGATTTCCTTGAAGTTCTGATATTTCTTTTGAAATCATCTATGTTATGTGGATTTAATAGACCTTAACTAACGATTGCATATTGTGCTTTGCATGACTATCCTGAAATCTGAAAATCTAGACTTTATGGCAATCTTGGTGATACTCTAGAGTTTAGTATTGTTTCTAAACATCTTGATGAGCTGGAATTCCTGAAAATCATTCTGACAGAGCAATGATATTGTTGCACGGAGAAACATGTCATGTCATCAAATCAAGTGACAAATGCATATGTCATGATGTGCCCCTGTTATCTCTGTCTTAAAACTTTTGGACTCTAGGCAGAGCAATGGCATAATTGCTGAGAAACATATCTTCTCATCAATGAAATGAGTTTGGATATGTCATGACGTGACTTTGCTATCTCTGTTCATCTTGCAGCATGACAGTCAATCTTGCCAAATACCTAGGAATACTGTCGTCTAAACAACGTGTATTCTTACGGCTAGGAGGCGTGTACTAGACTTGATTGCTCGTACAATATGAGTCATGTGCCTTCAAATTCAAAAGATATTAGAAATCAAAATATGAAACCTCTTGCTTCAATCATACAATTCCATGCTTTAGTCATGATTATTTAGCCTCAATACTAGTTCTTGTGTTCTTCCCTTAGTAGTTATTGAATATGGATATATAAGACAAAGGACGGTTAAACACTGCCATGATATGCACATTTGGTTCATTTCTATTAAATCTTGGATGTAGCTGCTTTTCGAACTCTTTTGATGATCTCGGATTTCATTAGCTTTGAACCATCTATGTTGCTTATGGCATGCTTCAGTTTTGCATATAATGGCTTGCTCTTCCCTCCTTTCAACTATGGTCTCCCAAACTTTATCCTTTATCACTCCTTTTTGCTGTTGGCAAAGGGGGAGAATTCTTTGTGTGAGTCCTTCGTCAGAGCTAGCTACGAGCTATGCTTTAAGTGTTGTCAACGGGGGGGGAGTGCATTGAGGACAAGGGAGAGTCCAAGGGAGAGAACCTTTGTGTGCGCATTTGTGTATGTGCTGGGGTTTGCATAATTTCATCACATTCTTATGTCATATGTGTATTCACATGCTTTACTTCATGGATCTTGAGCTGCACATGTCACATAGCATAGCATTCATATCTGTATTCATATCTGCATTCACATGCTACTATCATGAATCTTGAGCTGCATATATTGCATTTGTTATAACTTGTGCCTTTTTAGACATTCATATCACATAATGACTCACAGTGTTGCCATCATCAAAAAGGGGGAGAATGTTATGTCCCTGAGGTCATTTGAGTCATTCTGTGGTCACATGGGTCATTCGACATCACTCTATAGTCATATGAGTTTTGTGTATTCTTGGTTTTGATAATGGCTTAACACTATTAGTCATTGTTCTTTTCCACTATCTTATGACTGACATATGTGATGTTTTATTCATGACAGATATGCACATGAAAGCTCAATGTTGCGCCCTCGCACGCGGATCGACCTGCGCGGTCAGGTCGCGGGGATCGACCTGCCCGGTCAGGTCGCGGGGGTCAAGGGGGCAGCGCCCCTTGCGGGGGTTTCCGGGGGAGGAGCCCCCTGAACAAAATTTGGCTTGAAGACTCAGTAATAAAACTTCAAGACAATCAAGGTCGATGCCACAAACATGAACGGGCGGCTAACGGACTCAAGCGACGGAGCTGGTGCGGCCAACGGACCGAACCGGGGTGACCCGGGCTCTGCCCAGCTGGCGGTCGACCGCCAGCACAGGGGCGGTCGACCGCCCCAGCCAGGGACCGCCCAGCTGCAGGTCTGGCAGCTGGCGGTCGACCGCCAGCCAGTGGCGGTCGACCGGTTTTCCCAGGGATCGCCCGGTTGTATGTGTTTCAGTGGCGGTCGACCGCCAGGAGCCTTAGGTCGACCGCCAGCCCCGATGCAGCCTTGTTTGACCTCGAAATCCACCTCGTGGCTAGCCTCTTTCCATGGATTTGCTTAATCAAATCTTACCTAATCTTCCATGATTTGTGGATCTGGTCTAGGGGGCATCTATGGACCATTCAAGGGTTATAAAACCAACACTTGAGGGGATGGAAAACCTAATGCTTCAAGGAGCTTCTTGTGAGATCTAGGGTGGCTGCAAGAGAGCTTGGAGACGAGCTACTGTTCACGTGAAGAGTAGTTCGTGAAGGTGTTCTTCATCCAATCAAAGGGGAATCAAGCTCAAATCAAAGCCAGCAATCTTCAAGGAAGATTACATCAAAGCAAGGCTATCAAAGTGATCCAAGGAAGCTGGTTTGATTCAAGTTCTTCAAGGGAAATCATCTTCATCCATTCAAGTTCTTTCAAGTTCATTCAAGGTGATATTTCAAGCATTCAAACTCCTAGAAGCTCAAGAAGCAATCAAGGTTCAAGGTAGCTTCATCATCTCCTTCATTCATTCAAAGAAGTTCAAAGAGAAGATCAAGAGAGAAGAATTGAAGGAAGAGGTACTGTTCACGTGAACAGTACTCCGTGTAGAACATTCATCCAATCAAGGGTGAATCAAGAAGATTGAGTTGAAGCCAAGAGGAGCCTTGTTGCTGATCAACATTCCATACAAGGTCCAATTCATTTTCACTCATAACTCAATCTCTTGTTTTAGTTCATTCACATTTGTTTCATTTTCATTATTGTTTAAACATTGAAAGTGTGATTCGTCCCTACCGGTGGTTAGTAGGAAGGCAATTGGAGGGTGTTCCAATTTGCGGTTGACGTCCCTACCAGGTGGTGAGTAGGAAGGCAATCGGTGGTTTTCGATTTGCGGTTCTGTGCGCTGCACAAGTGAAGCCTCACCTGGTCTTGGTGAGGGGTGGACGTAGGGCTGAGGATTCAGTCCGAACCACCTTAAAAATCCTGTCTAGCGTGGTTTGCTTGTGTGATTGAATCGTTCTAGGTGCATGCTTAGGATCGAATTATTATATATCTTGTTTATCTTGCTAAGTGAATCATAGCATACTTGGAAGCTAGTTTCTATTCCGCTGTAATTCATTTTAACTAGCTGTTTAGAGGGCCGCATTGCGAAAAGTGGGGCTGATCTATTCACCCCTCCCCTCTAGATCCGCTGTCCACTACACAACAATGCAGACTTACCATGCAATACACACAACAATCGACTCGAAACACACCACACAAACAAACCACACAAGAAAACACACTGACTCATGCACGACTCGAGACTAAGGTGGTAGCATCGAGCCCACTAGGTGGCGGCATCCTGGGCGGCAGGAGAGCTGAACCACTCTCCCCCCCCCCCCCCCCAAGGCATAGTACTCATCGGCTAGTGCCTCATCGGCCACGTAATTGACACACTCAAGCTCGGGAGGTGCAGACTCTGCAATACCTATGGCTAGGGTGGCGCGAGCGGGGCACTCGCTGGCAATGTGGCCATACCCGTGACAGTGGAAACACTGCACTCTCGACCGACTACTCTCTCCTATAAAAGGGGCCTTACCTTTATCATCCCGTCGGGTAGGGGGTGTAGGCAGCAATGGGGGAGATGTAGGTGCCTTGGACAATAGTGGAGGGGGTGCCGGTGCCAGAGGACGGGTTATAGGATCCGGGGGACGGGCAACGGGTGCCGGTGGTTGGGGTGGAAATAGATCCCGGGGTGGAGGAGGGCGAGGTCTAGGAGCGAAGTGCTCCTGACGGGCGGGCTCCTGAGGACGAGCCATGGGTCCCCTCGGGTATGAACCTAAGGAGCCACGGGAATCACTACGGGGAGGAGCGGGGCTCCACCGGGGAATAGACTCGAACTCACCCTCGAATTGCTCCATTTCGAGAGTAACTTGGTATGCATCCTCTAGCTTGTCCACCTTGCGGCGGAGAAGCTCATACCGTAGGTGCGGGCGTAGACCACGCTGAAATCGAGAGACGGTAAGGGAATTCTCCTCCGTGGCATCACATCGCAAGTAGTATTCATCAAACTCGGTGATGTAATCCGAGACAGACTGGTCTCCTTGGGTGAGGCTTTGCCACCTCTCTATAAGACGCTGGCGGTAGGATGTAGGGAGGTACTTCTTCCTAAGTTTCTCCCTCATCTCGGTCTACGTATCGATTGGAGGTTCATGACGATGAAACAATAGATTCTCCATGTTCCTCTAATATGTTTGGGCTTGGCCCAAAAGTTTCATCCTGGCAAACTTGACCTTCCTTTGGTCCAACATCTCGAACCACTCAAAATATCGATCCATGCCAGCCTCCCAATCAAGATAGACCTTTGGGTCTAAGGACCCGTCAAAGGTGGGAGGGTCGGCCCGAACGGTCCGAAGGGCCCGTTCATCCATATCTTGATCGTGGGTACGCCGTATAGGACGACGATCACGACCATATCCCCGATGCTCATTCTCGGACTCATAGTCATGCACTTCGGGGACTTCGTGCCTCCTATTAGCTACCCCGTGACCCCTTGGAGTCGCGGGTCGCTGACCCAGCTCCGGTTGACCTTGTGTAGGTGGGACGGGTGTTTGGACTGGAGCAATCGGATGTGTCTCGGCTGGTCCTTTCTCTAGTGCGGTGACTCTCCCGATCAATCCCTGAACGGACTGACTTGACCCGGCGGCCCTATCTTCTACGGCTTTCATCCTCTCTTCTAGGCGGGTGCCTAGACCGTTCACTTGGGTACTCACTCCTTCCATCCTATCCATTCGGGTACTTAAATCACCCATTTGCGTGTCAAACCCATCAAGACGTGTATGCAATCCTTACACTTGTCCCATAAGATTTTGGAACATTTCGAGCACAGTTGACGCATCGAGACTAGTGGCTCGGGGATCCGCCATAGGTGGGGGTGGGGGTGAGTACTGAGTACCCCTACGAGTGGGCATACAAACACACCGACTAGATGACGCCGACTAAAGTAAACACACTAATGCGAAATGATGCGCCTAGACTTAAACCAATATCCGGTACGGGGCGGAGGTAATCGACCCGAGGGTCACTCGCGCAAGTGTGCGGCCTTCCCGATAGGCGTAGCCTAACGTTCGGACAACACCTTTTGATATACCGAATTATCGGGATGAAATGTAATTTAAAACACTCTTTTTTTTATTTTAGAAATATGATGATCCTAGACTCGACTTAACCCGACTAATGACTAGACGTAAATGACACCTTTTTTTTTTGGACACCCTAGGCTCAAACTCGCTCTGATACCAAATTGATGCGGGACGAGACCACGGACACGACAAGCTCGTGACTGTCCCTTAACGAGGGAAGCGTTGGACGTGCGCGGTTGAGAAACCGGCAATGAGCTAGGGTGATCGGCTCTCTCGTGTGCCCGGATCGGGTCACGGGACGGTCTCGCACTCTCTCGCAGCAGCGGTGAATGATAATATAGCAAGCTAGCGGACCTAAAGCATGCTTGTAGATTCTATTTAAGATCCACTTAAGGAAAATATAAAGACAAGCAAACAATAAACAATAGTGGAGATAAAACATGCACGAGGTGCACAAAGGGGAGTGTGTGATCGCCAATTTGTAGATTCTAAGAAAATCCACTTAAGGAAAAATTAAAGACATGAATAAATAAGCATGAAATAGCACAAATAAGCACGAGGTGCTAAGATGGAGTGTGTGATCGCCAGAGACACGAGGTCTAAAAAATATAACAATGAAAGCATGGGAGAGATCGCGAAAAATACCTTGGAGTGCGGTTGTTTGTAGGTGCTCCTTTCTCTTCAAATCGGCCGGCCGATGAAGAGAGTTCTTCAATTAATTACCCTTACAAATAAAGACAAACACCAATAAAGATATGGATTAGAAACATGGTGAGTGTAGCATCAATTCATAAAAAAAATATATGAGCATGAAAGCATGTGCAAGAACACACCTTAAGGGTGGTTGCCCTTAAACCCCTATGCAAAAGGGTATGGGAGATATGATGAATGAAATGCAAATAGGGAGGTGTGCAAGAGATGCACTAAGGGGAGTTATTCAACATAGTTGAAGAAAGGAAATATGCATAGAGAGAGGAATATGATGCATGCGTATGTATGAACTAATAAAAAACAAACTAAAAGAAAAAAGGGAGGGATAAGAAAATTCTGGTTTTGCTCTTTTGGCTTTTGATACTCGATGAGGAGAGCCCTTCAGTTGGATGAAGCTTGAACCATGTGAAGCCCTCCTTCAGCCAGGCAGCACCCCTGCGTAGGAAGAAAAGAAGAAAAACAGAAGAAGAAAAGAAGAAGAAAACAGAAGAAGAAGAGGAAGGCAGAAGAAGACAGAAGAAGAAGAAGAGAGATAGGAAGAGAAAAGGGGTCGAACAGAGGGCCAATCGGAGGGGTCCGAAGAGGGGGAATCCAACCTTAAAAATAGAATTGGAAGAGATAAACATGGGCAAGAGTCCCAAGAGGGAAATGATAAGAATGGGTAAGAGCCCAAACCAAGCAGGGACTCTCTGGGGAAAGGCTGCGCTCGTTCGGAACACAAAAATGAAACACGACTTGGACAAAGGCGTTAATTCAAGAATTGACGACCTGCCAGAGGGCGTCTTTTAAAAACACGACTTAGATCAGGGCATTAATTCAAAAATTAAATTTTAGAATTTATTTGAAAATTGTGAAACACGTCTGAGTCAAAGGCGTGTTTAAAAACGCGTCCCACCAAAGGACGTTAATTCAAAAATATTCAAAATAGGGTCATTTTTCATTTCTCAATATTATTTTCTCATTTTTTAGGTGGAGGTGTATCTCATCGCCCTGATTCCAACGACTATTTTTGTGAATTTTTCTGACACCCGGAAGGCCACCAAAGCATCCTTAGAAGGGGGTTAAAAATAATATTAAAATAATCAATTTGAAAAATTGACGACCGTATAGGGCGTGAATTTGATTTTTGATTTTTTTATTCTTTTCAAATTCAAAATAACGTCTTCTGTTAAGTTGTTAATTCTCGAAAAATTCTAAAAAATTCTCAGAAAAATCTAGAAAAATGGAAAATGAGTGGAATTGACGCCCTCACTATATGTCGTCATTTTTTTAAGAAACGCCCAAGCCTAAGTCGTTATTTAAAAGACGCCCCACGTCAAGTCGTTATTTCTGAAAAATTAATAAAAATAGAGAAAAATGCCCAGAAAATCTAGAAAAATTCAGAAAAATCCAGAAAAATAGGGGAAAATAGGAAAAAATAAGAAAAGGGTGAAAAAGGGGAGAAATCTAAGAAAAGTGAGAAAAACCACTCAAATAGAACTAATTTGAGGGTCAAATTGGGGCATTACAAGGTAATATGAGATGTACTCATAGTAACGTCAATTTTGGCGTGTCTACAGCTGCCCCGCCTTGGTGTCTGCTTTGCAAGGGAGCAGAGCAAACTGAAAAGTAGATGCCAAGGTGTGATGAGACACGCAATCAACATCACTTGATGAGAATGAAATCAAAAGCTCGAGATGAAGCAAATCTCGGGAAATTCAATGAAATCAACGATGTTTGGATAAAATGGGGAGATGTGCACGCGGTGCACGAAGGAGATAAAATAAAATGATCAACTTCCAGCGCGGTGGAAGTACCCCAGGTCACAAACCTGTAGGTTTCACCATTGGGGAGCGGTTACCAGCCAATGTGGACGTGCTGCAGCCAAGGTGGATCAAAAGGAAAAATTAAAATAAGATGATAGAAATCCAAACAAGGAGCTTCCGGAAAATAACCCAAAACAGCGACAAAACAAACTGAGGATTCAATTCGGCAATGAAAATCTCATATCTTGGAAATTAGTGATCAATTCGACTCCCAAACAGCTCATCAGAATGATTTTTCAACAGTTGATTCAAAGTCCTACATGAATGCATGCTGGGTTTAAAGGGAAAATAATAAATAAAGATATAATATAATCAAGGATAATATTGTTAAACTGCCAAGACTGGGTCAAGAAACCAATTTCGCGAGCTGATACTAAGCCGAAGCCCGTTTATCCACGCACCAATTCGCAAAAGGGAACCATCGTCCCCAGTCTTGGATGGCTCAACGGCCTATCCATGTGACTAAGACTTCTCTGGAATCATCATTATTTTTGATGAAGGGGAACTCAAATCCCAGATTTACCAAAACCACAAGGTCCTTGATATAATCTAGTAGCGTATGTAACATATAGTAAAAATACATACAGGGAGAGATGGTGGAGCAATAAGTATGGGGGCTGAGAAATGAGCTGCAAGCACCGTGGGACTTTGAGTGATGATGCCCTACCGGCGGGACCAAGAGCTTCTTATCCTGCGCTCAAAATTTCATTAGCCAAGATATAACAAGCAATGAATAAGGCATTTAATCATAGCATGCATAGCATGAATCAATAGCATGTCACAACATAGTAACCATTATGAGTTGAATCATGATATTGCAAAGCATCATTGTTTGTTATTTTGTCATGAGGATGCCAATCTGGCTAATCAAGTTTTGGAGTTGAATGATCAAGATCTGATAATGCCCATCGGCAGAATTGATCTAGAGAAATTAGCAGGAGTTGATTGAAAGATCTGAAGATGAATAATTAGAATGATAATCAGGAGATATAACCAAAATGATATAAGGAGGTGATAACCAAAAATGCCCAGGGTGGCATGTCATGAGAATATCGGGAGAATCAATAGATTGATAGCAATGAGTAGAGATAGGACTCATCCCATGCTTTTGGTCTCTGCAAAGCTGTTCCTGCAAAACACTATCAGAAAATACAATGCAAATTTTTGGATTTTGGAAATATGCAAATTTTTATGAGTTTTGGAATATGCAAATTTTTATGAGTTTTGAAAATATTTGAATTTTTATGAAGATTTTTGGAAAATATTTTGAATTTTTGTTGGGATTTTGATCGGGAAATATTCAATTTTTTTTTGAATTTTGGTTTAGACATTGTTAATGCAGCATCAAAGGGTTATTTTGAACCACTGGCTAGGGGTCCTTATTCCTTCCCTTTTCGCTAAAACTGCCCAAAGCTGGACGTGCATTGAAGGGTGGTGCCCTATAACCGACCGCCCTTGATCAACGGTGCCCCTACCAAGGTCATACCTGAGAAACATTCGGTCTTAGCGGGAGAAGAGAAGAATAATTGTGACAAGCTTTGTGCAGGATGGGAGATATCGGGACTTGAATTCTTTCCAAGGTTTTTAACCCTCAAAGAGGTAGTCTGTTGTGCCGGTGCTTTGTGCCTTTGATTTTTAGACCCTTGACATGCATACGATCAGGGTTTTCCTTGCGGGGACTTTGCCACTCTTGTCATGTCATAATTCATACTTTTGCTTTTATCGAAATTCTGACTTGATTTTCATAATAGCCCTTTTGGCTAGATGTATATCATGAAAACTCGTATGAAAACTCATATTGATGTTGATTTTGGGTCAAGACTGCCCCTATTTGAGACTCCTCTCGTATTGGGGATTACCAAGGTTGGTCATCTCATCCGTCAATCTCTTGCACCTGCATTCGGCCGAGTAAAGAAGAGAAAAAGACTTTCAGAAATTCATGGCATGGCCAAGGTAGGAACGGTGTTTTATCAAAGGAGCCAGCTAAGGACGCCGTGAAGTGTGTGCGGTGCCCAGCTAAGGGTTGCTCTTAACAAGCGGGGAGAGAATATTGAATTCCCAGCGCGAGTTTCTTTATAACCAAAGGTGCTGCAAAAAACAAGCCTAAAGACTCTTTTGAGAATGATTTCAATTAAACAAAAGCTTAAGATAAATGTTTAAAACACCACTCTTAATCTCGTTAAGAAGCACTTGATTTTGAAAATCATGCGTGAAGTAATGAGGGAATGATATCATAAAAATGCGTACTTACGCCAAAATGTTACCTTGCAACCTTTGTTAAAGCAGCTGCCGCGAGAGGTTGATCATCGTGGGATAGTCCTCTTTGGCAGATAAAGGATTGGAAGCAAAGGATTGAAAGTGACTTAACAAGAAGGAGTGGTGCCAAGACCAGACTCAGACGAATAAGGAAAAAAAGGAAAAGAGGCGAGGGCTAGAACTCCCTCACTAAGGCGCGGAGACCCTGATCACATGGAACAGTCTACAGAAGAAGCGGAACTTAGGAAGGGGAGTGAGGACTAAAGCCTCGGAAACAATGGGAGAAGGGGCAAATGCCCAAAGCAGTGGATGCGGAAGAAGTCGGGTCAGACCCGAGATCGGGAGGAATCAGAAGAAGAAATTGGTAAATGGAAAGAGGCGGATCCGGAGGTGAAGGAGCATCGTGAGAGGAGAAATCATCCGGAGGTTCCGGAGGAATGACAAAAGAAGGGACGCGATGCCCTGAGACGAAATAGGGAAAAAGATGATGGAAAAGGAAGAAAAAAATGAAGGATGTGATGTTCTGAAATATTAGAAAGATGAATCGGAAGAAAGATGGAGGGTCCGGAGGTTCCGGAGGAATGAAATCAGGAGGGTCGCGATGCCCTGAAAGAAGATTGAAAGAATAAGATAGAGAATCCGGAGGTTCCGGGGGAATGAAATCAGGAAGGAGAAGGTGGAAAGGGGCGTCGTGCCCGAGGGAAAAGTCCGGAGGTTCCGGAGGAAGAAGATGAAAAGGGGCGCGATGCCCGAGGGGAAAGTCCGGAGGTTCCGGAGGAGGAAAGTGGAAAGGGGCGCGATGCCCGAGGGGAAAGTCCGGAGGTTCCGGAGGAATAGAATCAGAAAGGGCGAGATACCCAAAGAGGAGGGATAAAATTCCTGGAGGTTCCAGGGAGATAGCAGGAAAAGGGACGCGATGCCCCAGGGATAGTGGATAAAAAGATGAAGATGAATAAGATGGAAAGTGCGGAATATCTGGAGGTGCCGGAAGGCGAGGGAGATACGGGTTTGGAAACCCGGGAAGAAGGAGGTGCAAATGTGTGCAATGGGATGCATGCAATGAATGCATGAATGCAAGAGAATGCATGAAATGCAAAGAATATGAAGAATATGAAGGGCGAGAGGATGAGATCCTCCTCCTAACCCTTGGAGTAGCCCATGAAGAAAATGTGAGGGAAATGGATGAATAGAAGGTGGAACAAATAGGGGACGACCCCTTAGCACCAAGATAACTGCCCCTCCACGGCAGTGAAAGTGTATAGCCAATTGGCCCAATAAGAGGAGCTTCAATAAGTGGCAACCCCCTTGGAAGGCAAAGATCAACAATGTGAGGGAGTTGGGGAGTTGGAACGGGAAGCATCGTGTTGCCCATTGAATGTGGTATATATGGAATGTTGAATAAAATGGGCATTCGCCCCTTGTAAGGAATAATGAATTCGGAATTCGAAAGTAGGAACAAGGGGTGCCATGCCCAGCCCTTAGACGGCATCAGCGCTCGGCATGGCGGCGATTCTTCGACCGTGCTTGGCTCAATAACCCGGATTGGCATCCGGCAAATGAATTCATGTATCTTGAACGGCATAGCCACGGCCAAATCCTTCTTGCCTGGCTCTTGATCATCCTTGGCGCAAGTATTTGCAAAAGGTCCCCCATTCCGAGTAGTAAAGGGAGGTGAGGCAGAGGCGGAAGGCTCCGTGAATGGTGGAGGCATGATGGAAAGCGTTGGCAAATGGGTGAGCGTAAGCGGAGGTTCAAACACGTCGAGTTTCTCCTTTTGCTCGGAAGCAGTCGGGATTGGCTCGAGTGCAAAAAGGGGGGAGTCCTGCTCAGGACTAACCACGGGTAAGGGTAAAGGGTCAAATGGCGGAATAAGCAAAGTGGGTTTTAAAGGGATAATGGAAGGCCGAGGTGGCGGTAATGGGAGGTTAATTGGAGAAGGTTTAATGGTAGGCTCAATGGAGGCCGATGGTGTGGAGGTTAATGGTTTAAGGAGTGGAGGTGTAATTGGTGGAGGTTTAATGGAAGGTTTAGGGGAGGTTGGTGTGAAGGTTAATGGTGTAACTGGAGGAGGTGTAATTGATGGAGGTTTAATGGAAGGGGGAGACTCAAAATGTGCCGGTGTGGGTGATTGAAGTATCGACCCATCATCGTAACACCAGTTAGTCTCATAAATGGGGGTTGGATCGGGGACGGTGGCTTCGTCCTGAGCAGGGGGTTCATCAAATGATAGTGGGGGGAGCGGGAAATTAAGGAAACTCGGAAGGGGTGCCTGCGGAGCTTCATCATCATCGTACACTGCCTCGGATTCTTCAAATGACGGCCCCTGCTTACTTGAAATGCCGAAGTCATAATCATCCCTCCTATCCTTCCATTCATTCTCCATCTTCGTAATATCATCCAAGAAAGCATGAAGAGGATTGACCGGAGTAGGAGGAGCCGTGACCCTCTTTAATTGTTCCTCCATCAAAGTGATTTTATCGAGAAGAGACTGTTGGAGGGGTGTAACTTGAGCAACCGAGGGTTGGCAGGGCCTTGAAGGAGGGGTGGCATAAGAAGGCCGTGGAGGGGAGTTAACGGGATGACCCGCAGAAGAACCCGGATGGGCCGGATTGCAAGGAACAAATGGGCCTTGGGGCCGTGTTGGAGGAATAGAAGGAGGCGGGTGTTGGGCCACCCGAGTATAATGAATAGGGGAGGTAACTGGGTGATGGGCCACCCGAGTATGATTGGAAGGAGGTGGGTGATGGGCCACCCGAATAGAATTGGAAGGAGGTGGGTGATGGGCCACCCGAATAGAATTAGAAGGAGGTGGGTGATGGGCCACCCGAATAGAATTGGAAGGAGGAGGTGATGAAGGAGATGCACCCTCAACAGCGGCCTTAAGGGCTTGGATCTGTTGAGGGGTGAGATGATCTAATGCATGCAAAATCTGGGAGACCTTGTCATCATTGGGACGAGAGGGTCTAATAGGAATAGTGGCCTGAAATTGAGTATGGGGACCATGAGAATGGACATTGCCCATGGGCTGGGCATGACCATAAGAGTGAGAATGTGGTCCCTTGGAGAGATGGTGAGAATTATGTTGAACATGTGGAAGGTGAGGATTATAAGATGTGCTAGGTTGTATATCCTCATGAATTGAATTGAACATGTTGTTTTGTTTATCAAAGTAAGCCATTATGCCATCCAAGTAATGTGCAAACAATTTGCAAAGAAACACACAAGTTCGAATGGTTACCTTGATTTTTATTTGTTTAAACCTTGGTGAATTAAGGATTTTAGCAAAGTTTGGAATGATTCACACAAGGGGGGAACCTAGTTTCAATATGAGTTGAACTCCAATGCCAACTAGGGATCCTCTCTCACCACGCATAGGCCAACTAACTCGGGACTTCAAAAGGGTACAACCTGCCCGGCGTCCGTGAGGGAATCCACGGGTGCGGGGACTTACGGAGGCTTGGAAAAGGGATTTCCGGTCCAAAGAGACGGAATGCTCAATGGAGGGTCGTCCCGATTCCAAGAGGGTGTGTGGAATCCTAATGAAGAGAGAGGAGGTCTCTCAAACCGATGCAAAGATGAATGCAGCAGGGAAAATAAGCCAATCAGCACAATATGATCAATCAATAAATATAGGCATCAATCAGCATGAAAAAAAACCCACAGTAAAAACATGCCCTGGCTGGGGGCGCTACTAACCAAAGACACGACGATGTGACTGTCGTGAATCAAAGCGAGGGGCCAGGGGCAGAAAAATGCGCCTTAGACTGAGGCGCTATCAATAAAAGGACGCCCCTGCCAGCGGGCGTCAAATCACAAGAAACGCCTTAATGTGCGGCGCTAATCAATAAATAAACGCCCTGGAGAAGGGCGTGAATTCAAAGGCAGCGTAATAAAACCAAGAGAAATCAGGATATATGCTGGAAAACGCCCTGTCAGAGGGCGTAACATATGAATAAGACGCCCTTGGTTAGGGCGTTAAATAAAGTACGCCTCTGACAGGGGCGTTAATTCACTCTTTTCCAGAAAATCTTCCCCGGCCAGAAACGACAAACACTCACAATCACGTGATCATGGCAATCAACAGAATAAGCATGCTCATCAATTTCTTGAATAAGTGGAATTCTAAAGAAAAAAAAAACTACAAACTGACCAATCACTTAGGGAAGAGTGCAAAGCACAATGGAGGGTGCCCGAGGGGCACAAAAGGGAGACGCACCGAGGGTGCAAATAAGGGAGATGGCACACGCGGGTGCCAAAGGGGAAAGGGGTAATGAAAGAAGAACACAAAGGGTCCCACCGTGATCGCCAATTTGTAGATTCTATTTAAGATCCACTTAAGGAAAATATAAAGACAAGCAAACAATAAACAATAGTGGAGATAAAACATGCACGAGGTGCACAAAGGGGAGTGTGTGATCGCCAATTTGTAGATTCTAAGAAAATCCACTTAAGGAAAAATTAAAGACATGAATAAATAAGCATGAAATAGCACAAATAAGCACGAGGTGCTAAGATGGAGTGTGTGATCGCCAGAGACACGAGGTCTAAAAAATATAACAATGAAAGCATGGGAGAGATCGCGAAAAATACCTTGGAGTGCGGTTGTTTGTAGGTGCTCCTTTCTCTTCAAATCGGCCGGCCGATGAAGAGAGTTCTTCAATTAATTACCCTTGCAAATAAAGACAAACACCAATAAAGATATGGATTAGAAACATGGTGAGTGTAGCATCAATTCATAAAAAAAATATATGAGCATGAAAGCATGTGCAAGAACACACCTTAAGGGTGGTTGCCCTTAAACCCCTATGCAAAAGGGTATGGGAGATATGATGAATGATATGCAAATAGGGAGGTGTGCAAGAGATGCACTAAGGGGAGTTATTCAACATAGTTGAAGAAAGGAAATATGCATAGAGAGAGGAATATGATGCATGCGTATGTATGAACTAATAAAAAACAAACTAAAAGAAAAAAGGGAGGGATAAGAAAAATCTGGTTTTGCTCCTTTGGCTTTTGATACTCGATGAGGAGAGGCCTTCAGTTGGATGAAGCTTGAACCATGTGAAGCCCTCCTTCAGCCAGGCAGCACCCCTGCGTAGGAAGAAAAGAAGAAAAACAGAAGAAGAAAAGAAGAAGAGGAAGAAGAAGAGGAAGGCAGAAGAAGACAGAAGAAGAAGAAGAGAGATAGGAAGAGAAAAGGGGTCGAACAGAGGGCCAATCGGAGGGGTCCGAAGAGGGGGAGTCCAACCTTAAAAATAGAATTGGAGGAGATAAACATGGGCAAGAGTCCCAAGAGGAAAATGATAAGAATGGGTAAGAGCCCAAACCAAGCAGGGACTCTCTGGGGAAAGGCTGCGTTCGTTCGGAATACAAAAATGAAACACGACTTGGACAAAGGCGTCAATTCAAGAATTGACGACCTGCCAGAGGGCGTCTTTTAAAAACACGACTTAGATCAGGACATTAATTCAAAAATCAAATTTTAGAATTTATTTGAAAATTGTGAAACACGTCTGAGTCAAAGGCGTGTTTAAAAACGCGCCCTACCAAAGGACGTCAATTCAAAAATATTCAAAATAGGGTCATTTTTTATTTCTCAATATTATTCTCTCATTTTTTAGGTGGAGGTGCATCTCATCGCCCTGATTCCAACGACTATTTTTGTGAATTTTTCTGACACCCGAAAGGCCACCAAATCACCCCTAGAAGGGGGTTGAAAATAATATTAAAATAATCAATTTGAAAAAGTGACGACCGTGTATAGGGCGTGAATTTGATTTTTAATTTTTTTTGACGCCCTCACTATATGTCGTCATTTTTTTAAGAAACGCCCAAGCCTAAGTCGTTATTTAAAAGACGCCCCACATCAAGTCGTTATTTCTGAAAAATTAATAAAAATAGAGAAAAATGCCCAGAAAATCTAAAAAAATCCAGAAAAATCCAGAAAAATAGGGGAAAATAGGAAAAAATAAGAAAAGGGTGAAAAAAAGGGAGAAATCCAAGAAAAGTGAGAAAAACCACTCAAATAGAACTAATTTGAGGGTCAAATTGGGGCATTACAAGGTAATATGAGATGTACTCATAGTAACGTCAATTTTGGCGTGTCTACAATGCTCTCTAGCAGCGGCATAAACAAGTATATATGAAAATAAGCAAATGCCAAGTAAGGGAGCGAAGGCGATACCTCCACGCGCTCGGCGTGGGGAAGACGGACCCGGCCGAAAACTCGTACTCCCGGGAAACTTAACACACACTAATTACAGCAATGGGAACATGCCCACTCCACGCAGAGTGGTAAAGGGCTATACAAATGGGCCCGGGAGGACCGAACTCGGGTTGACGGGCAGCTTCGGGTGTTGATTCGGCTACACGCGTGTTCACGACCGTGGGGCCCACGTGCTGTCCGGAGGAGCCGTGTGGGACCCGGTGGTACCGCTGTAGTGGAGACACTTGGAGAAGCGCTCCCCGGGCTGGCGGCATGCTGGTTCGCCGGTCGGAGGCCGGGCGGCTCCGTTCGGCACCGGTCGGAAAAACCGATCGGAAAACTGCCGATTCTGTATTTCAGCGCGCGCTCCGGCGAGAACGGACGTTGCGATCCGCACCGGTGTCGGAATGCGACGAGATCAGAGCCGTTGGAAAGCTGCTTCAAAGTACTACAATCTAGTGACCTTCAGAAAAATTCACCAGATTTGTACTTTGTGTTGGCGAATTTTATATGCTGCTGTTGTACAATAACCGAAGACTCAGATCTGCAGATAACTTTCCTGTTGATTATCTTTGACCGTGAAGTAGATGTCCGAATTGGAAGATATGTTCTTCAGCAAGGTTGTAGGAAATCGAACACGGAAACCACGACTATTTTTGGATCTGGATTTGGAGGTGGTGGTGATTGTTTCTGATTTTAGAAGTGGAGGGTGGTCGGATCTGGGATCTGACTAAAAACACTGTACCAGAGGAAGAACATAAATTTCTAAAAATATATATAAGGTGGATAAAAAGTTAAGAAAATTTGTGGAGGTAGGGGTGATGGAAAGAACTCCCAGTAAAATGGGGAGGGCTTGGATAAATCAAAAAGATGCTCGGAGGGGAAGAACTCAGAGGTTCTGTCACTGTAGACAGAAACCTGGCAGATCTGGGATGACAGGTTGGACGAAAATGTAAAAATACTAAACGAAGGAATTTTAGCGTGAAAATTTAGCTGGACCTTGGAATGCAAGGGATGAACACACCATAAAAAATTCAGATCAATCCAATCTCGTGACTGAGACAGAAAATGCATGGAAGCTGCTATGGTCGGACGAAGACAGAACTGCAGAGGCGGCTCGATGGCGGCACGAACGGCGGCGGCGGCGGCACGGACGATCACCGGAGGTTGAGAGAGGATGATAGAAGGTAGAAACACTCTAGATCTGGGGTTGGGGAGGGAAGAACAGTAGGGGAGGAGAGAGGGGCGCACCAAGCTCCTTGCTTACACACAAAAATTCTGATTTTTCATTGAATTTCACATGAAAATACAAGCTTATATATGGTTTACATCAAATGCAATGTGGACCCTTGGATCTAGGGAAGGGGAATCAAGGGCTAGGATTGCATGCCACAAACACAAAAAAAAGAATATAATATGCAAGGGGGGGTGCGCCCTATTGACCAAGGGGTAGAAGTTGAATGGGTGGTTGAATGGTAGGTGGCCTACCTTGGACAAAATTGGCCACTTGTCTACCCATGTGGCATATGACTAGTCCAACCTTCTAGATGTCCACCTAGGATGGTTGACTAGCCCCACAAGATGACATGGACCAATGGGAAAGGGCTGATGGCCCCCTTGCTGATCCTATTGACAAATTACAAACAAACCCAAACAATCCGTGGGAATGACGCATTGGCTTACAAAGCCGTACAATTGCGTACATACTTTCCCAAGGATATAAACATAAACTAAAAGGACATAAATGCAAAAGAAAAAGTACATGCTCGGCGTCGATTCCCATCAGTTAGGATCTAAATACGCATTAAAGTTTCTATATTCATTCCAAGATAAGATACATTAGGGTTTGGGCATCTCAGACCTCAATTTCCCCAACTCGATTACATAAGCTTTCAGCAGTTCTTCGTCCTCACTCACAGACTCTGTTGCCCTCAGTGTAATACTGGCCTTCCATGACGCTTTGATTGTCTTCACATTTCTTGCGTCACCCCCTATGCCCAGCTCTCTTTTCCTGATTAAAGGAAGGTTGGATAGCAGTGGGAATGAATGGCGAGGGAGGCCCATTTGAGTATGACACCGGTGCGTGTTGTAAAGGATGAATTCAGACGCGCCAACAAGCTGGAGCTCCATGTTAAGAGAAGACCTCGTGAGAAGCTCATATAGGAGTAAGCATGTCGGTGCACGAGTGAACATATACTCTTCAAAGATACTGAAGTGACCCCGCCTGTCTTCTCGTTTCTTCAACCAGGGAACGCGATTTGCTATACTACCACTAGAGCCTAACACATTGACCATATGGTGAAGCAGGCTTTGTTGGAAGAGTCTTGAAGTAGACGACATTCCCTCACGATGGATAAATTTGAAATGCAAGTCAGTCCAGCAATTCAAAAGGAGTGCGCAACCAAAAGGAGGCTTACCCATACTGGAAGCCGTGAGTCCGCTATAGAGATAAGCAAGGATAGCAGGTCCCACTCTCTTTCCTTCCCAAATTCCACAGATGGCGCTTAGCTGATCTTCCTCCACTATGTTTTCAGTATAAGGGAATAGGAGAGCACCCGCTAAGCAGATGGTGAATCCCTTCATGAGCCCTTCAATGCGATCATCATCGCTTGTCAACCTTTCAAGAGCATTTATGACCCAATCTGCAAGATTTTACAGATAGATTCCCTTCTGAGTCTGGACGCCCTTGATGGCTTCAGACGGCATGAAGCTTCTGAGCACCTCCTCGGAAGTCACCCTTCTTAGCATGCGCATAACCTTTACCTTGCCATTTCTCTGGAATTTCTTCACGCCAAGTAGAAGTTCTGCTTCTTCGAGAAGAATAGTTGCCTCAAAAGTGGGGAAAATGAATGTATGGGTTTGAGGAGTTCTACCAGTGCACCCATAGCCACCCAATCCATGTGAATCTCGTTGTAATGTTTGGCATGAGTTACGAGCTTTTGGAGATGCCACTTTCTGATGATGGCCCTCATACTGATTGAGATGTTCGAAGTGAGTTTCAATAGCCAAGGTAACCTTGAAAACTTCCTCGGGCTAGGAAAGAGAGGATACGGCTGGAAATAGGAAAGGGGAGAAGGCGAAAATGAGCGTAAGAAAGTCTTGCAGAAACACAAAAAAAGAAATGGTAACTCACCATTCGAGACTGAATTCTCTCGGTAAGATGCCCTTCGAGGTCGGTAAGCTGCTTGCACTCGTTGCTGGGCTTGCTTTTCTTCACGGGACGGGAAGACTCACCTTCCATCTCGAACTCTGATCTCCACCTGAGCTTCAACTTTCTTAACTCGCCCTTGAATGCATTTTCTTAAGGCCAAAGGGGCGATACTTATAGTGAGGAAAGGAATCTAGGAATAGTGTTGGCAGTTTCGTTTTGCTGTGTGTGATAATTTGCTTGCATAGTTGTGATCTTGTTTTGTTATGTTAATTATCGAGTGGGGTACCATTGTCCCACCGATGTCCCACCTTGTCCCGCCTTGTCCCCTAATCATTCAATCATTGTGGTCCCCCCTTATCATGCATTGTATTATATGATATTTACGCTACTAGAGCATGCCAAGGACCTTACGCCTTAGACAAATCCGAGATTTGAGTTCCCCTTCAACAAAAATAGTGATGATCCCAGAGGAGTTCAGGATGTACGGATAGGCCGTTAAGTTGTGATAGAATGGGGACGATGGTTCCGTTCGATGAGTCGGTACGTGGATAAACGGGCCCCGACTCAGTATCAGCTCATTGGATCGGTATCCTGACCCACTCTCCACAGCTTAGCAATATTATCCTTGGCTAGTTTCTATTTTAGTTTGTTTTATTTTTCTTTTAAACCCAGCATGCATTCATGTAGGACTTTGAGTTCATTGTGAAAAATCACTCACTTACTTTGATTGTGTGAGCCACTGTGCTTAACTGCTTAAATATGGGATATTCCATTCTGAGTCGAGTACTGAGTTTTCCCGAGGTTGTCTTGGGATGTTTCTCTGGAAGAAACCATTGTTTGGACTTGTCTCCAATCATCTGTTTATTTCCCTCGGACCCACCTTGGCTACAGCACTTCCACAATGGCTGGTAATTGCTCCCCAATGGTGAAACCTGAGGTTTACGACCCAGGTACTTCCGCACCGTGAAGTTGGTCTTTTTAGTTTGTTTGTGCCCCAGTGCACACAATGTCCTTCCCAATTTGTTTACCATCCAAACAATCATTGATTTCGGAGGACCTTCCTCAAGGTTGCTTCGTTGAACTCGGGAAAGGTTCTCATCATGTGATGTTAGAAGCGTGTCTCATCACACCTTGGCATCCGCTTTTCAGTCCATTCCATTTCACTCCAATACACTTCATTTCATTCCATTACACGGCATTCCCTTACAAAGTGGATGCCAAGGCGGGGCAACTGTAGACACGCCATTTCTGACATCACGGTGAGTAAATCCCATATTGTGCCGTGATGCCCTAAAGCGGCTTACACTTTCCATTTATTTGAGTGATTTCCGTAATTTTGGTTAAATTGCATTTATTTGGTGAGAGGGAGAAAATTAAAAAAATATATATATATATAAATAAATAAAAGAGAACATGAAATCAAAAAAAATGTGTATAATTATGTTTACATTAAAAAAATGTAATTGATTTTCTTTAATGATAAATTTATTTTTGTAAATATATATATATGTGATTACTATATATATATAATTGATAACTATATATTTCTTAAAAAGTAAAAAGGCATAATAACTACAAAAACAAAATAATAATAAATAAAAATAATTCATATATATATATACCTATAATCCTCACGTCCCTTTCTCTCTCTCTATTTTCTTCCCTATCTCTCACGTAATCCCCTCCTCCCTGCTCTCTCACCCTCTCCCTTACATACACACACGCGCACACACTCTCCCTTACCTCCCGTCTCTTTCTTTCCCTCTCACCTTACTACACATATCCCCCTCCCCTACGGCACACACACACACTCCCTCGACCCCTCACAGCACCACCATAGCCAACCCCCCACGTTCTCTCTCTCATTCCCTTCAGCTCTCACCGCATGCACCCATCCCACTCCATTCTCTCCCGTTCGGAAGCTCACCCGATCCCACACTCTCATTTTCTCTCCCCCTCTCAACACCCTCTGCATGCCACCACTCTTTATAGCCACTGCCACCTTCTCTCCACACCCCTACACCAACCCAGATAACCCTTTCTCACAACCCACAGCCACCTTCTCATTCTCTCCCATATACCACCACGGTGAACCCCTCTCCCTCTTTCTCCTTCTCTCCGGCCACCCTCACCATGCCGCTGCCGCTGTGACCGTCCGCAGCCACCAGCTTCCCAACGCATCACCTGCACCACCACGTCGCCCACCCGTCTCCTCTCCACGCGACGACCTCCCCCTCCACCTAAACGTTCTTCTTTCTCTCTCCCATCCGTAACCGTCGCTTCCCTTCGTCCGCGAGCCCCAGACGCAACCGCCGTCCACTCCGAGCATCCCCACGCGACCGCCGTCCACCTCCTTTACCATTGTCGCGCCCTCCGTCTCCCTTCAACCATCCCGTCGCAGTCAGCCCACCTCCTCTCTCCCCTCCAGCTTCCACCCTCCTCTGCGCCATCTGCCGTTCCATACCACCTCGCCACTGCACCCTCGTCGCCTGCCAAACCTTTTCCCGCGAGTACTCCCTCCACCTCCCGTGAGCCTCTCTCCCCCGTCCTCAACGCCACCGCCACGCCGGAGAGCCCTCCGCGACCCCACTGCTGTCGTCGTCGACCCAATTGCACCCTCCAAATCCACCGGATGCCGCTGCTCAAGCCGCCGCGAGCTCCCCTCGCCGTCACCGCCGTCATCTACCACGAACCATCTCCACCACTTTGCCCACGGCCGCACCGGCCACCACGGCGAGCTTCTCCCCATGACGCCGGTGACCGTCTGCCAAAAACCCCCAGCCCACCGTTTCCTCCCTACCGCGATCTCTCTCTTTCTCTTTTTCTCTGTCTCTTCTCGTCCCCCTCGCCGTTCCTCTCTCTTCCCCCCTCTCTTTCCCTCTCTGCATCTCCCTCTCCCATCTCTCTGTGTCTTCCTCTCTCCTCTCGCACCCCCTCTCATCTCTCCCGTCTCCCTCATCTCTCCCTCTCCCATCTCTCTGCGTCTTCCCCTCTCCTCTCGCACCCCCTCTCATCTCTCCCGTCTCCCTCTCTCTCTCCTCCCCCCTCTCTCCTCTCGCTCTGTCTCTCTCTCCGGCCCTCTCTCTCTTCTCACCGCGCCCCCTCTCTCTCTTCTCTCTCTCGATCTCTCCCTCCTCTCTCCGTCTCACTCTCTCTCTCTCTCTCTCTTTTTAATTTTTTTATTCTCTCTTCTCTTCTCTCTCTCGCCTTCTCTCACTCCCTCTCGTTCTCTCTCTCTCTCTCTCGTCACCACCTCTCTCATCCCTTTCTCTTTTCTTTATTTTTTTATTACTCTCTCTCACTCTCTCTCTAGATCTCTCTCCTTTCTTTTTTTATTTTTTTATCATCTCTCTCTCTTCTCTCTCCATTTCGTTCTCCCCCCTCTCATCTCTTCTCTCGCCCTCTCTCTTTCTTTCTTTCTCCCATATATATATATTATGTATATATATAATATATACATAATATATATATCTTATCCTTTTTCTTCTAAAACAAAGTCTTAAAAATAAATAAAAAAAAGAGTTTTCTCTCTCCCTTTCTCGCCTTCTCTCTCAAGTTCATGTTCTTTTATTTTGACCAACTTACGTATATGTTTATATATGTTTGTATGAAGGCATATGTTAAATATTTTTAATATGGCTATGTAATGTTCATATAAATATATTTATCATTCATATGTATATGCTAGTGTGTGTGTTCTTATGTCCGGCTCAACTAGTTTCTGAAGTCCGCTCAGAAGCTCCTTAATCGTACTGTGTTCGTGCCATTGAAGCCCTTCTCAAAGCTCGTCGCCGGCCTCCCTCGATAAGCTTTTCTCCCCTCTCTTATTTTTATTTAGTCAATTAATCATGTTGCATGCATCATTTAACATATGTGCCATGCCTTTCTCTCCGAGAGGGCCTCGCTTGTGAGTGTCTTTGTGTTTGTGCATTTCATCATGACATTTCATACCCTTTAGTTCTGGGTTTTAAACACCACCAACTAGGTACGTGTTCGTTTATGTTATTTACAGTTTTATTATCTAAGGATTGGTACTACACCGCCGTCGTTCTCACCAACTAGTTGTTTTTTTTCTCTGTTTATTCTCTATGTAGGGGTAACTAATTAAAGGCCCTCTTCTTCGGCCTGTCGAAAGAAGAGGAAGATGGAGCCCGCATAACCCCGTGTCAAAGGCGAAAGCGATCAATCCACTCGGGACCCTCGGTCCCTGGCAATCACAAAATTCCTAACGCGCGCTTCATTTTGATCATCTTCGTTTTTAATAACATCCGCGGAGAGTTACTTCCCGTAGCGGTCATCTTCTTCTGTCTTTGGCCTCACCCGCGCGGAAGATTATTCCCCGCGGCGATTTCTGTCATTTACTTTATGTATATCTAATTCCTAACAGGTGCGGTGGGTCACCTCCCGCGACCATTTCCATTTTAGTGTTTCATTTTCTACACTTTACTCTCTAACTCCTAACTATTTAATTCCAGCATTCCCCTATCATCGCTTTAAAATCCCGCGGAGAACAACATCTCGCGGCGGTTTATTTGATCCCTTTTCCTTTCCTGTCATATATACTTATATTATAGTAAAGACCCCGCAGAGGCCAATGTCTCGTGGTGATTTATATATATACTTATATTTATTGTCTATGTTATAATAAAAACCCCGCAGAGGCCAAAGTCTCGTGGTGGTTTATATATATATATATACTTATATTTATTATTTATGTTATAGTAAAAATCCCGCAGAGGCCAAAGTCTCATGGTGGTTTATATATATATATACTTATATTTATTATCTATATCGTAGTAAAACCCCGCAGAGGCCAAAGTCTCGTGGTGGTTTATATATATATATATATATATATATACTTATATTTATTATCTATATCATAGTGAAAACCCCGCAGAGGCCAAAGTCTCGTGGTGGTTTATATATATATGTATACTTATATTTATTATCTATGTTATAGTAAAAACTCCGTAGAGGCCAATGTCTCGTGGTGGTTTATATATATACTTATATGTATTATTTATGTTGCATTAAAAATCCCGTAAGGCCAATGTCTCGCGGTGGTTTCCATATGTACATATATTAATTACTGCTCATATTGCAATATTGTTGTTAAAACCCCGCAAAGACCAATGTCCTGCGGTGGTGTGCTTTTATTCATGTTGTTCTTGTAACTGTCTGAGGAATGATATACCGTTACAAATTCTGAGTCTACGTGTCTTTCCGTCTGTCAACTTCTATTACATAGAGTCCCAAAACTCGAATTCGGTATCTGAAAAGCTGCTCTCGAAACGGTGGGTCACGCCTACTGGGAAGGGGTTCAGTTTGCGCGAGAGGGTCTTCGGACCCCTATCTCCGCCACGTACCGGAGTTCAGCCAGTCTAAATTCTCTCTGTCTCAACTAGAGTGTCATCTGTAGGTCGTACTTGTCCACCGTTCTTCCATATCCCCTACAGCGCGCGTTTCCATTGTTTTTGTCCTCATTTCTTTCACCCTTTATTAAAGAGAGAGGGAAATACCACATCTCTCTCTCTCTTTCCACCACGTGACGCGTTCACAACAGGGTGTCTGCTCGGACGTTTTCTCTCCTCGGGATGTGGACCACCTCGAAGTGGGAGAATTCCTTTGCCACTGCCTTGGCTTTCTCCAGGTATTTGATCATGGTTGGTTCACGCGCCTCAAACTCTCCTCGGACCTGGTTGGCAATAAGCATGGAGTCACTGTACGCTCGCACGCTGGAGGCCCCCAAATGTTTGGCCATGTGCAGCCTTGAGAGGAGTGCCTCGTACTCGGCCATGTTGTTCATAGTCAGGAAGTTGAGTCGCAAGGCGTACTGAAGTTCCAATCCTTCAGGTGAGAGTGAGACCAATCCCGCTCCGCTGCCCGCTGCACAGTATGATCCATCGACGTATAGCTCCCATGTAGGTCCTGAAGAGTGCTCGGGCGAGTCCTCGGCAGGTATGGTGCATTCGGCGACGAAGTCGGCGAGGGCCTGAGCTTTGATCGCGGTCCTTGGGCAAGACTTGACGTCGAAGTCTCCCAACTCGATCGCCCATTTGATCAGCCTTCCTGAGGCGTCAGGGTTCTGGAGGATTTGTCGCAGTGATTGGTCGGTGAGGATGATGATGGGGTAAGCTAAGAAGTACGGTCGCAGCTTGCGAGCGGCCATAATAAGTGTCAAGGCGAATTTTTCAGTTCGTGAGTAGCGAAATTCCGGTCCTTGTAATGCTCGGCTGATGTAGTAGATGGGTTTCATGATCTCTGCCTCCTCTCGCGTGAGTACGGCACTCATTGTGCTTGGCGTCACTGAAAGGTACAGGAATAGTTGTTCTCCCTTTTGCGGTTTGGCGAGGACAGGGGGCGTCGCCAGATAACGCTTTAATTCTTTGGATGCCTGCTCGCATTTTGGGGTCCAGTCGATCTGGCCTTTCTTCTCCGGTGCTTGGTTGGCTTGCTTGATCAGCCAGAAGAAGGGTAGGCAGTGCTCGGCGGCTCGGGATAGGAACCGAGACAAGGCGACGATGCGTCCGGTGAGGCACTGTACATCCCTCACTCGCCCGAGTTGCTACATCTCCACCACTGCTCGGATTTGGTTGGGGTTGGCTTCGATTCCCCGGTGGGTAACTAGGAAGCCCAGAAACTTTCCTGATCGTACCCCGAATGCACACTTGGCTGGGTTGAGTTTCATGTTGTACCTCCTGAGGGTGGCGAAGGTCACCGCCAGGTCCCCCAAGTGCTCGGCGGCTTAGAGGCTTTTTACGAGCATGTCGTCGATGTAGACCTCCATGTTACGGCCGATTTGTGAGTCGAACATGTGGTTGACGAGGCGCTGGTACGTTGCTCCCGCATTCTTCAATCCGAACGGCATACGGGTGTAGAAGTACAGGCCATGATCGTTGACGAATGCCGTTTTGTCTTGGTCGGGCTTGTGCATGCTAATCTGATGATAGCCAGAGTAGGCATCTAAGAAGCTTAGCATTTCATGCCCGGCCATGGCGTCGACCAGTTGGTCGATCCGTGGCATGAGAAAGCTATCCTTGGGCGTAGCTTTGTTGAGGTCGGTGTAGTCCACGCACATCCGCCACTTCCCATTACTCTTAGGGACCAGGACTACGTTGGCTACCCAGTCTAGGTATTGAGTGGGCCTGAGCAGCCCTGAGCGTAGCTTCTCGCTTACCTGCTCTCTGATGATGGCCTGTCACTCGGGGTTGCAACGCGGTCGGCGTTGCTGCACCGGGCAACAAGTTGGGTCCAACCTAAGTTGGTGGGTGATGACCTCTGGCGGGATCCCGAGTAGTTCATCGTCGGACCAAGCGAATACATTATGGTTTGCTGTGAGGAAGCGTGTGTAGGCTTGCTTATCCTGCTCGCATAGAGCAGCACTGATCTTTAGTGTCCTGTTGGGATCGCTCCCCACCTGGATGAGATACAAGTCTTCGGTCGGCGCATTCGTGCTCGGACCTGGATCCTTAGTTCTTGTTTTCTTTTCGGGTGGTGCTTCTCTGGGACGCCGGTCGCGAGTCGAGATGAGGTAGCATCTTCTGGATTCCCTCTGGTCTCCTCGGACCTCCCCCACCCCCCGGGGGGTGAGGAACTTGAGTTTTTGATGATAGGAGGAGGGAACGCCTCGAAGCGTGCCGAGGATACCTCGGCTGATGATGGCGTTGTATCCTGTCATTGCCCGAACAACCGTGAAGTCAGCGAGGAAGGTTATCTCTTTTGGCGCGGTTCAAAATGTGATCGGAAGCAAGATGTTCCCCTCTGGTTGAACGGTAGCACCAGAGAATCCATATAACGGTGTGCGTAGGGCCGTCAGTTGAGATAGGTCCACACCCATGAGCACAAGACAGTCGTACGCAATAACATCCGATCTGCTTCCATTATCCACTAATATACAACGTATGGTACATTTGTTTTTAGTGGCAGAAACCACCAAGGCGTCAGAGTGGGTTTTGGTCACACCCTCCATGTAATGCCCCGGGTTTTTCGGATCTAGATCCGTGGGTTTCAGATCGTCTTTTCCGTGGACTTTGGATTTTGTCCGAGTGAGCTTCAGACTATTTTTACCGGACTGTCGGACCCGTTGGTGGTCTAACCGTGAATTTCCTTGGGTCCGTGGTGTTGTGAGGAGCACGCCGGTATTTTTCTGGAATTTTCGGAGCGCCTTTGTGGGTCCCGGGTTACGTTCTGGGTTTTACGCGTGTTTTCCGTCTGTCGAACCTTCGAAATCCCGTACAGGGTGAACCGTTGCGTTCTCCGACTCCGAGATGTTACCACGATGTTGTGCGTTCTCCGAGGATTGCGGGGGTGTATTTCTCTATTCTTGGTATTTTCTAGAATTTCTAGATTCTCTTATATATATATAACCCCTTTTTCTCTCTCTCCCCATCTCTCATTTCTCACTCTCTCCCTCTCGCTTCTCACGCTCTCTCCTCTCTCCCTCTCTCTCCGACGGTCGACGGAGCAGAGCGCGGGCGAGGCCGGGATGGAGTGGGTGAGGCACGGGCAAGGATGGGTGAGGATCGAGGCGGTGGAGGCGCGGTGAAGCTCGGCCGCGGGTTCGTGGAACGGCGAGGCTTTCGTGACGATTTCTTCGCGGATCGGCGAGCTCGGGACACAAAATCTTCGGTGGAGGTAGGGAGATGGACCCCCAGCTCGTGCATTCCCTTTCCCGCGAGTTTCGTAGGCCGTGGTGAGCCGAGCAGACTTATTTGAGCTTTTTGGGGTGTGAGTCGGATCTCCCATTTTACGGTGTTTCGGACCGATTCGGGGCTTTAGATGCATGCTAGGAGGGTCGGGGGAGCTTCCCCCTTGTTTTCCCCATCATCCGTGGATGATCGGGGCGGGGAATGGGTTTTTGGGGTGTTTCCCACTGTCCTATTCTCGAGACACTTTGGCGATCCTTCCAGAGACCGCCTCCTCTCTGGCGGCCTAAGGTAGGCGCACCATTTGTTACGGTTTTGTCGACAGGGCTGGCGCCGAGTGGCTGCCGCACGATAAACTGCCAGACCGGGTGGCGGCCGAGTCTCCGACTGCTACCCCGTTTCGACCGTAGGGAGTCAGGTACCCCTGGCGGTCGTGGGTTCGGGTGCCAGAGTCGTGTGGCGGCCTGGGGTAGGACCGCCAGGCCAGGTGCGATTCATCTTCTGGCGGGCCAAGGGTGGACCGCCAGATGATTCTCCGTGTCGGGTTCGCGTTATGTTGGTCTCCGGTCGACCCGGTTGTGACCGAGTGGTTGACCATCGACCTCGTGAGTGTCCCGGACACCCCGTGATTTTTGTGTTCGTGTTTCTGGGGTGTCTGGAGGTGTCGTGTTACCTCGACTAGCGTGCCCATAGGTGTGTGTGTTCCGAGCTTTGTGTTATGCTCGATCGAGTCACCGTGTATCGGTGTGAGTGCGGTGGGGTTCCCCCGCTTGTCGTGGGTTTCTGCGGAAGATGGTTCCCGAGTGGGGCATGTGTTTGGCCTTGGACTGCGAATCTAGTCATCTGGCCTGGGGCTGGAGGTTTCCCGCTTTTCCCTGGGATGGGGAATCGATGTGGCGGCTTGTACGCTGCCTTGGGAATCGGGCTTCTATCTTTTTCGCGTGGGCCGTGTGTGTGGCCTTGGACTGTGAGTCTAGCTGTCCTGCTGTCCAGCCTGGGGGCTGGAAGGCTTCTCAGTTCCCTCCTCGAGGGAATGGCGGCTCGTGAGCTACCTCAGTATTCGTGCTACCGTGGTTTTAGACCTAGGGATTAGGCTAGATTCACGGCTTTGTGCTGTTGCATATGACGGTCTTGACCCAGAGCCATGTGACTCAAGGACCGTTGGATTTAGTGAGTCTAGAGGACCGTCCAGAGTCCAGTGGTTTGTCGCCACTTGGTCCTTCTCGACTTTCGCACAAGGTGCGTGTGTGTTTCTCGGAGTTTCTCCTTAGAGAGTGGTCACATCAGTGACTCCCCACTAGTCGTAGCCTTCCGACACGCGAGTGGTCCCATGGTGGCGAGGCTACCCCGAGAGAGGATTTTAGACTGGTTTTCGTTGGGCCCCACATCTTGCAGCCAGAGTCCGACTGAGGGGAAAACCAGTCAGAGGGCCAGCCCAGGGACGCGCGGTCTGTGTGTGCACACGTGGTTGGGGGCAGTTGGACCCGCGCTGATGAGCGCGACCCCAGCTAGTCACTTATTTTGTGGTTGCTAGTACGGTGTCCCCGTTCCACTAGGGGTCGAGGGGGACACCTGAGGCGCGAACTAAGACGTCAGTGGACGCATCCGGCCTTGCTTCTGGTGGGTAGGTACTCCTGTCACGTGAGACGTGACTCTCCTGTTTCCAGGTTCCGTTTCCCGTCTGCGAGACGTGATTTTCTGGACCGTCTGGTGTTTTCGAGTTAGTGGCCAGGGTGCTAGTAGCTTTACCGAGGTTGCATCTTGTTGGTGCGGTGACCGCGACCGGGTGGTCGGGGTTGCACCTTGGACATCATGTCCAGGTTGGCCGTGTTCTGGGAGACATGCCTCTACGGCGGGGTTGCCGTGGGTTTTTACTTCGGTAAGTGGTACTAGTGTGGTTCGGTAGTCCCGATCGTGAGATCGGGGTGTATTTTTCTGGTACAGTAGGAGTAGCTGTAGTGCCGAGTTTTGACCGGCCACTGGTTCGTTGTTCCTGTTGTAGTTGTGGCTTTCCTTTCCGCTACCGTCGTTGTTTCCGGTTGGGGTTCCACGGGACCCCTGCTGTGTCATGCCCCGTACTCTATACCGTGGAGGTGTTGTCCGCTTTGGCCTACCGGCCTCACGGTTTATCCCTTTCTAACAGTTATCGGTTCCAGAATGGGAGACTTCCCGGGCAGGTCACCCATCCCAGTACTACTCCCCATTAAGCATGCTTAATTTCGGAGTTTTTTTCAAGAACTAAGCCGATACTTCAAAAGGCGTCTCGGTGATATAAAGTACAACTTAGCTATATTTGAGGGTGTTACAGTCTACCACTCTTATATAGGCGACGTCCTCATCGCTGGGCACATATATCACGCAATCAAACCCCCAAGCAGGTAAGACTCTAGAGGTGGCCCCTACAGGCTCAAGAGGTGGCTCCCACTATGTAGCACTGTGTCCCATTGCGGGTTCAAGAGGTGGCGCCTATAGCGTAGCACTTTACCCTGCATGGCACTTAGTTCCCACACTTCCGGCTGGGGTATAGCTCTGATACCATTTTGTCATGCCCCGTACTCTATACCGTGGAGGTATTGTCCGCTTTGGCCTACCGGCCTCACGGTTTTGTCTCTTTCTAACAGTAATCGGTTACAGAATGGGGGACTTCCCGGGCAGGTCACCCATCCTAGTACTACTCCCCATTAAGCACGCTTAACTTCGGAGTTCTTTTCAAGAACTGAGCCGATACTTCAAAAGGCGCCTCGATGATATAGAGTACAGCTTAGCTATATTTGAGGGTGGAGAGGGGGATTTCTGTAGCCCATCTAAGAGCAGCCGAACTAGGCCCATCAGAACCAAACGAGGCTCGGCTTATCCAAGTGATAGCCCCATAGGGTCCACTTAGGCTAAAAAGCCCAATAAAGATTACTCGGGATCCCACCCTTCCTCGGCGGCCCTTAGGCTCGGAAGGCCCGAGCGTCAGAACGGAAGAAGACCCATGCCCGAGTTATCCCTTCATCGGGATAGAGGCAAGCGCTCTGCGCCCACTCCGACCCAACTTCATCCGAGCGATGCCTATCGCCCGGACAGGGTTGGCACCTTTTATGCTCGGACCGACTGACGATTGCTTATCCACGCTGCCATTGAGAGCCCTTTATGAGCAGGACTTTATGAGAATAAAGGACCCATGATCCCACGATGAGGACGTAAAGATCCCACGATGAGGACGTAACTCCCGCCTGAAACTCCTCAGCTTATGGGACTCATAAGGTGAGCACACTATATAAACCAGGGACTCCCTCCAGTGGAAGGTAAGGGCAATACACGCGTAAAATCCCCTGAGCAGGAACCACTTCACCACCTTGGTGTTTGGGGATCTCGTGCACCTATTTCTACCTCTCTCCATATCTTCCACCATTGCTCTACTGACTTAGGCATCGGAGGATTTTTCCCAGGGAGCCATCCTTGGGCCTCCTGATCCGTTTCCCTTTCTCTGCAGTTCACTATTCGGTGATCATCCTCCCAGCTCAGGACAAGCGCGAGATCACGCCCCTTCATCTGGCGCCATCTGTGGGAAGCCAAGCGACTGGCGTACCCCCTATCTTTCGTGGCTTCAAGACTCTCAGGAGCCTCCCGACCCTCAGGAAGCCCGAAGATTGAAGTACCAAGCTCGGCGATTCGTCACTCTGGATGGCACTGTCTACCGGAGATCCTTTTCCGGCCCTCTCTTGAAGTGCCTCAGCACTGACGAAGCCAACCGAGCGATTGAAGAAGTTCACGAAGGTCTGTGCGGAGCGCATTTAGGGGAAAGGTCACTCGCCAGGATCTTGCTATAGCAAGGTTATTGGTGGCCCACCGTGCAGCGCGACTGCTCGGCCTACACATAACACTGTGACCGCTGCCAGTGATTTGACCACTTGGTCCATCAGCCAGCAACGGAGCTCGTCACCCTAGCCGAGCCTTATCCTTTCGCTCGCTGGAGAATCGACATCCTCGGGCCGTTCCCCACGGCCCAGGCCAAGAAGAAGTTCATTATCGTCGCCATCGATTACTTCACTAAGTGGATCGAGGCCGAAGCCACAGCAAGGACCACCGAGAGAGTCGTCTGGAATTTCGTCTGAAAGTCGATCATTTGTCGTTTCGGCATCCCCCGGGTGATAGTAAGCGATAATGGTCGGCAATTTGATTCTCATTATTTTCGAGACAGATACGTCAACCTTAACATTCGCAATCACTTCACTTCGGTCGCCCACCCTCAGGCTAACGGGCTGGTCGAAAATGCCAATAAGACTATCTTAAAAGGCATCAAGACTAGGCTCGGTAAGGCCAAGGGCAGCTGGCTTGAGGAATTGCCGAACGTACTTTGGTCACACAGAACGACTCCTAGAACGGCAACCGGTAAAAGCCCCTTTCAGCTGGTATACGGTACCGAGGCCGTGATCCCGTTGGAGATTGGCAACCCCTCCCTTCGAGTCATCTGCTTCTCGTCCGAGGTAAACGACCAAAAACTGCTCGAAAACCTCGACCTAGCAGATGAAGTCCGAGAGATTGTCAGCATCAGAGCAATGGAATACCGACGCCGCCTCACTCGATACTACAACGCCAAAGTCTGAGACAGACACTTTCAACCGGGAGACTTCGTCCTCAGGAAAGCCGAAGCCTCTCGACCACTTGAGGCGGCGGGCAAGTTATCCCCTAATTGGGAAGGCCCCTACCGAGTGGTCGAGACGCTCGAAAAAGGAGCATACCGTCTGTCCACGATGGAAGGAGAGCTCATCCCTCGGACCTGGAACGCAACTACATTATGCAAGTTCTACTTTTGAATACTGAACATTATGCAAACGACATGAGATAAGACAAAAGGCTCCTTTCTTTTATTCAAACAACCCGCTTGTACATCAGGAAGGCCGAAGCCAGGAAAATATATGTCAAAAAAGAAAAAAATTCATCTGGCGCCGCCGTATGAGCCCATCCCTCGGCTGACTCGGATGACCTTCCTGTGTCCAGCCACTGACTCTGCCTCGTGTAGAAATTGGCTCGGATAAAGGATAGTCGACCCCGTTGGCTCGGGCAGCTCGGGACAAAGGTGACAGAGGGATTAGGAAGGAGAAGGCTACCTTCCAAGTTTAACTTGGAAGAGAAGGGGGAGACGGAATGTATATGATAGCATCCTCCCCGCCAACCTGCCAACTCTTTGGAAGACAGAGAGTGCAGGCACCCTCCGAAGAGTGAAAGAAAGGAGGAGCAGAGCAGAAGAGGGAAAAAGAGGCTGCGAGAAAAAAAAAGAAACCAGCAGAGCTGGACGAGGAGGCAGGGGAAGGCCCGGAAAGGAGGGAGCTTAGTTAGCTTCCTCCTCCCCTCCGTGAAGCAAGCAGGAAGGGACGGACGGCAGGGATGTCTGATGCCCCCATCCGTCCACCATCTCGCCCCCCTGCAAGCGCTGCCAGAACTGATAAAGGGAAGACGACGTGCCTCCACATGTCGAACCCTCTTTAAGTCTGTCCACCGGTCGTTGAACCCTCTTTAAATCTGAAGCAGCAAGAACTCTCTGCCCCCCGTCGTCGGCAGCCTCATCTTCCGGAGCATCTTCCATGCTCCAAGTACAACAGCACAACGCTACGTGAAGAAGGAATGAGGAAAGATTGTCAGGGAAACCCCTAAGGGGTGGAGAGGAAGGGACGCCCTTCAGACCTTTTATAGGCAAAGAGAGGCTATTTGCCTTAAATGATTCTCTCCTCGAAAACACGCCAAAGGGATCTCTCCCTACGAACGGTCACCTCAAACTTCTCATTTTTCGCCACAGTGGGATACACGAAGTGGCCAGGCATTCAAAGCATGAGAAAACGGAAAGACACCCCATCAGGCGCTCACCCAACCATCAGGCGAGATCCACGCAGAAAGTATCGGCTCTTTCCAACCACCGCAGATACGCTGAACAAAATACGGCAATGGCGATATGGAACATATAAGTCTTCATCATAACGCTATTGCCTTATTTATTTCTACACAAAAGAGGAAGTTTTTTCCTTTGAAAAGAAAAAAGACATACAAAAAGAGGAAGCGAAGCAGATACATCAGGCCTCCGGCCCACCTTGAAGCCCGGAAGTAGAGGGCTCGAGCGGTCTGCCCCCGGCATCTTCAGCGACGGCCGACCCTAGCACTGACCCCACCGGCGTGGGAATTGCCTCGGTTGCGTGACCTCCCGAGGCATCCGGAGTTGGCGACCCCTCGAACGATGAGGCCCTGTGATCCTCTTCATCCTGCGCCGAAGCGGAGGAACAGGAGGATGACAAGTCCGAGTCATAACATTGCCCGAACGGGAAGTCAACTACTCCGGACGCCTGCTCCTCGGCGTAAGAGACGGCCCAGTCGTATCCCTGCTTGAACCCCTTGTGGATGCCCCGGTGAAGTCCTAGCTCGTAGTAGGGGAGGGCAGCCTCCTTGAGGTTGACCAGGTAGGCCTCTGAGCTCTTGTACTGCTCGAGAGCCTCCGCCCCGGCCGATCCCACCCTACCAGCGAGCTCGGCCTCCTTCCGCTCCGCCTCGGCTAACTTCCGCTCGGCCTCAGCCGTCCGCTCTTCGGCCTCCGCCACCTGCTTCTCCGCCTCGGCCCGATCAGCCTCAGCCTCCCGCCAAAGGTGCTCGGCTTCCTCCGCTCGGTCTACCAGCTCTGCACGCTCGGTCTCCCACCGGCCATCCAGCTCAACGCGTGCAAGGCGCTCCTCTTCGAGAAGCCTGCTCTTCCTCTCGAGCGATTCGTGGGCCTTGGCCAACTGCTCGGTTAGCGCCCGGGACTCCACCTGGCTCGACCGTGCCAGCTCCCTGACTGAGGAAAGCTCCCACCGAAGCCCATCACGCTCCTCGGCAAGCCGAGCCAACCTCCTGTCAGACCCACCAAGGGTCCAGGCCAAGTTCGCTCGCTCCCACTCCGACCGAGCGTACGCTTCTGCCAGAGTAGCCCCCATCTGGGCCAGGGCCAGGCCGCCCTCCATAACCCCAGCAAGGGCCATAGACGGAGAGTATTGCCTACCTCCCCCCCTCACCTTCGCGGCTATACCGCGGAATACCTGGTGCAGAGGGCCCGAGATACCAAGCCTCTACAAGGCCACCGGAACGGAGAACCCCCCATCGCCTGGCGCCCCACCGTGTGACTCGGATTGAGCCCCAGCCTCGGTGGCCTCTTACACCTCGGCCGGATTTTCTTGAGGCCCCTCAACTTGGACCGGCTCCGCACTTGCGCCGCCACTTGCAGCGCCAGCTTCGGCCATGGCCCCCTTGATTCCTGCAGAGGGGAGAGCCGGGTCGGCACCGCTGCCAGTTGCAGGAGCACCCTCGGCCCCCTCGATTCCGGCCAAAGGAAGAACCGAGCCCGCATCGTCGCCGCCCGCAGGGGTAGCCCCAACCTCCTCGGCCCCCTCTGGCTCGACGGGTGGGAGAGCTCGCCCGGTAGGGTCGGCCCCATCATGCTCGACGGAGGGGCGAGCCGCGGTAAGGTCACCTTCAACCACGACTACGACCCCGGCCTTCTTGGCCCGCTTCCTGGCCCTCGTGGTAGCCCGGATCATACCCTCCACGGGATCCTTGCGCTTGGATCCCCGCGGTCTTGAGGATTCGCCCTGGGCCGCTCCGTTGCCCTTATCTCTTGTTCGGGAGTGACCCACGGGAGCAGCCGATTCATCAGCAGCCGAGTCATCACCAAGCTCGATCACCTCTGTGGCCTCCTTCAGAGCCTCCCTGTGGACTGCCGAATGGAGATCCACTCAAAAGGGAACGAGAAACGCGAGCGACGGGCTACAAACTCACAATAACTAAAAGCTAATGGGGGAAGGGGTCATGCAACATGTCAACAGAGAAAAGAGCATACGTAGGATGCCAAAGGGATGTGATCGCCAGAGGGGTTACCTCAATGAAAAGAAATGATCGCGTGTACCTGGCACGAGGCACGGAAACTGTGAATCATAGAGAGCGGGAAATGGTGGGTTGCTTCTTCCTCCCCCTTCGGCCGGCCAACGGGGAGGGCTTTCCTTGGGTACCCTTGCAAAACAACGACAAACAAATAACAAGTGGATCAGAAAGACGAAGGTGCAGCAATCAATTCTAGCGATGCAAGTAACGAAATGACGGCCGGACACACACCTGGTTGGTGTTGTCTTTTAAACCCCTCTCGGACACGAGTAGGAGGAAAATGCTTATGATGGATGGTGATTATACCAACGTAGGAATAGGAAGAGACTCCCCCAAAAGGGGGTGAAAATGCGATATGATGAATGCAAGATATCTAAGGAAAAAGAGAGGAGAATGGCTTATTGGATGGCCGATGGCGAGATCCGGCGGAGCCTCGGTAGCATAGGGATGACGTGGGAGCGCGACGGGCGAAGATGGCCTTTCTCCTGCGAGCACGGGCACCCAGGAATCCGGCAGAACCTCACCTACAAAACACCCACGGGTTAGGAATGGAATCCGACAGCCTCCCGGTGCTCTTTTTTTCGACCCCTGGACTGAGGGGGGTAGGCCTCTATTTATAGAGCTCTGGAGGATGGAGGCGTCCAGGGGCCAGGATGCCCACATGATTTGGCTCTTTTTTGAACGACAATCTGACCGGCTGACGGATGGTCAGTGGCCAGGGGCACCCGTGACCTGAGTGATGGAAGCGTCCAGGGGCCTGGACGCCTCCATTGCATTGGATCCCTTTCGAACTACAATTCAGCCAACGGATAGTCGGGGTCTGGGGTGCCCGTGAGCTGAATGATGGAGGCGTCCAGCGGCCTGGACGCCTCCATTATTTGGATTCTTTTTAAACGACAGGCTGAGCAACGGTCGGGCAGTGGCCAGGGACGCCCGTGAGCTGAACGATGGAGGCGTCCAGGGGCCTGGACGCCTCCATGATTTGGATTCTTTTCAAACGACAGACTGAGCAACGGTCAGTCGATGGCCGGGGCCGCCCGTGAGACGTATGATGGAGGCGTCAAGTCTCCTGGACGTGTTCAAGAATATATATATTTTTTATTTATTATTTTATTATTTTTTTCAATTTTTTTTTGTGTCATTTATGGAGGCGTCCAGCATCCTGGACGCCTCCATGATTTTTCTGATTTTTTAATTTTTTAATTATTTTTCTTTATGGAGGCGTCCAGGCGCCTGGACGCCTCCATGATTTTTCAATTTTTTTTATTTTTATTATTATTATATATATATGAATTTATGGAGGCGTCCAGTCTCCTGGACACCTCCACGATTTTTCACGGAAAAATTCAGAAAAATGTAAAAAAAAATCAGAAAAATAGGAAATCACCAGAGCAATTAAAAATGTGAAGGCCGCCTTGGGGTATCATAGTGTAATATGAGATTTACTCACTGTAACGTCAAGAACGGCGTGTCTACAGCTACCCCGCCTTGGCGTCTGCTTTGCAAGGGAGTGTCACGTAGTGAAATGGCATTGAAGTGGAATGGAATGGAGTGAAAATAGACTGAAAAGTAGATGCCAAGGTGTGATGAGACACGCTTTCAACATTACGATTTTTGGAATATTTTTAGAGTTTTCAACGAGACGACCTGGGAGAAGGTCTTTCGAATTCAACAATTGTTTGGACGGAAATCAAACAAGGAAGGAGAAGATGTGCGCTCAGGCACGAGTAAAAAAAAAGGGGGACCAACTTCTCTGTGTGGAAGTACCTGGGTCGTAAACCTGCAGGTTTCACCTTGGGGAGCGGTTACCAGCCAATGTGGAAGTGCTGCGGCCAAGATGGGTCAAACGGAGCAAAAAGTAAAGGAATATTTGAGGATCAATCCAAACAAGGGTCTCCTTTGGAAGAACAGCGTGGGGCTGTCTCAAGAAAACTTAGTACTTCATTCGGAATGGAATATCTCATATTATCGGAATTTAAGCACAGCGACCTTCGCAATCGAATTACTTTGGTGATTTTCCGCAATAGACTCAAAGTCCTATATGAATGCATGCTGGGTTTAAAGAAAAATTAAAACAAACTAAAATAGAAAATAGTCAAGGATAATATTATCAACTCGTTAAGAATGGGTCAGGATACCAGTTCGGTGAGCCGATACTGAGCCGGGGCCCGTTTGTCCACGCACCAACTCACCGAATGGAACCGTCATCCCCATGCTATCACCAGCTAACGGCCTATCCATGCAACCCAAATTCTTCTGGAATCATCACTGTTTTTGTTAAAGGGGAACTCAAATCATAGATTTGTTCAGGTCGCAAGGTCTTTGACATGTTCTAATAGCGTAAATATCGTATAGTACGATGCACGGCACGGAGGACCAAACATTAAAGGATGGCGTACAGGATAGCGTGAAAAGCGTCCGTTGGCAAAACCTGCACAGACCATCATAGATTAAATACATCAGAAAGTACAGAAATATCACAGAATCGTACCACAGTTCAAGGACAAAACATGACTTAACCACACATGTGAGACGTCCCGTCTCGTAGCACCTCCCATTTCCTATAAGTATCACCCCATAGGCTAGTTTATTCAAATGCACCAAAGGGGGATTTTGAAAATTCAAGAGGAGGAGAAGAGGAGGGTCTAGGGACTTCGGGATGGAAGGAGAGTCTTCCCGCGTCATGAAGAGGGGCAGGCCTAGTAGTGAGATCAGGCGACTTTCCGACCTCGAGGGTCATTTGAGTGGGGCGATCCAGTCACATATGGTAAATTGATTTATTTCAAATTTTACTGCATGAACTCTCTTCTCACTTTCCCTCCTTTCTTTTTTTTCTTTCCAGCCGTATCCGCTCTTTCTGGGCCCGAGGAAGTTTTCAAAACTACCATGGCTCTCAGAGCTAACTTCTAACATCTCCATTGACATGAGGGCTATACTCTCGAAGTGGCATCTTCAGGGGCTCCTTATTCATGCCAAGCACTACGAAAGAATCGGCATGGACTGGGCAGCTATGGGCGCATTAGTGGAGATCTGGCATCCCCAGACCCACACTTTCATCTTCCCCACGTTCGAGGCGACCATTCTCCTCGAGGAGGTGGAGCTTCTGCTTGGACTGAAGAAATTCAAGAGTGATGGGAAGACGAAGCCGATGCGGATGTTGACAAAGGTGACTTCCGAGAGCGTCCTTGGAAGCTTCATGCTGCCCGACGTAGTCAGAAAGGTCCGCACTCAAAAGGGAATCGACTTGCGAAGGCTCGCGGTATGGGTCATGGATGCCTTGAAAGGCTCACCAGATGATGAACACTTGGAAGGAGTCATGAAAGGTTTTACCATCTGTCTGGCGGGGGCTCTTCTGTTTCCTTATGCCGACAACATAATGGAGGAGGACCAACTGAATGCTATCCACGGGTTTTGGAGCGGCAAGAGGGTGGGGCCGGCCGTCCTTGCCTATCTTTACAGCGGCCTTACTGCCTCGAGCATGGGTAAGCCTCCTTATGGTTGCGCACTTGTTTTGAACTGCTGGATTGACTTGCACTTCAAGTTCGACCACCGTGAGGGGATGCCGACCGGTTCGAAAGCTCTTTCAACAAAGCCCCCTTTATCACATAGCCGACGTATTAGGCTTCGGTGGCACCGTGGCGAACCGAGTTCCATGGCTGAAGAGGCGTGAAGACTGGCGGTCTCACTTTCGAATCATGGCACAAACTCTCTTCACTTGTGCTCCGGCATGTCTCCTCTCTCTTGAACTTCTCATGAGGCCTTCTCCCGGAGCCGAGCTCCAACTGATCGGCGCGACCGAGTTCGTCTTTACAACGCGCATCGGTGCTGTCTCCAGATCGGCCTTCCACGCCACTCGTTCTCATCACTGACCGGGATCGTTCCTTTGAAGAAGAGGGAGTTAGGCACGGAAGCGGACGCGAAGGAAGCGAAGGCTATTAAAGCGCCTTGGAAGATGAGCGTTGCGGGAAAAGCCTTAGCGCATGTGGGGGAGAAATGCGAGCTTTGGAGGGCTTATGTAACCGAACTGGGGAAGTTAAGGCCTAAGGCGCCTAAGCCCCTGATCTAGCTCATGCGGCTTTCTCATGGAATAAAGTGTGGCTTTTGGATGTTTTGGACCCCTGTTCCCCTAATTATTATTTTTGTGATTTTCATTTTTCTTTGTGTTTTTGTTTTTATTTTGTGCTTTTGCTTGGATTGTACACTCATCTCTCTTTTTTTGTATTTTTTGTTATTATTATTTTAAAAAATTTATTATGGGGGCGTCCAGGGGCCTGGACGCCCCTAAGTTTTTTTATTAAAAAATTTTTTGTTTTAATTTTGGGGGCGTCCAGGAGCCTGGACGCCCCTAAGTTTTTTTATTAAACTTTTTTTTGTTTTTTATCTTGGGGGCGTCCAGGCGCCGGGACGCCCCTAAAATTTGAATTCTTTTGAAAAAAAACAAAAAAGGTGGGGGCGTCCAGGCGCCTGGACGCCCCAAAGGAAGTTGATTCTATATATAGGGGGGGCCTTACCCCCCTGCTCACTTACACTGTTCATTCTGACGATCCGGCCATTCCAGAAAACCCATTCCCAGTCCCAATGGAGCAAGGAGGCCCGAGCTAGGATGGGGGGAGGCGGAAACGACGAGCTCGTCATTCGAGGGGGTGGAGAGATCATGTCGAGGAGGCTACCGAGGCGGAGGAGATTGCCGTGGAGGAGGAGATCGTTACGGAGGCACCTATCCTGGCCGTGGAGGGCCCTGCGGGTGCTGGCGACGTGGGGGAGGACGAGCACGATCCGGTAAGCCCCTTCAGAACTTCAGTTTGTTGGTTTCTTAGGCTAAATGGGCGGACGAGAGGCTGTATGGAGAAGACCGGGGAGCGGGGGAAGGAGGCGTCCAGGGCCTGGACGCCTCCACATCTTCTTTTTTCATTTATTTATTTATTTATTTTGGGTTATTATGTAAATAAACTAAAATTAAAAAATAAGGAGGCGTCCAGGGCATTGGACGCCTCCAAAATAATATATATTATTATTTATTTACTTATCATTTTTTTGTCTTTTGTGTTAAAAATAGGAAAAAAATAAAAAAAGAGGGAGGCGTCCACGAGGCTGGACGCCTCTAAAAAAGTATATATATGTATATAGATAAATAAAATAAATATTATGTACATTGTTATTTGTTTATCATGATTCTGATGTGTTGTTTGTTTTGTGGTGTGCAGGGGGTGATGAAGAGCCGGATCAGCTGGTCTCTAGTGGTGGCTGCGTACCGGGGACTGCCCGACTTCCAGAGGGCGCGTGTAGACGCCATGGGTTTTGGACCCTTTCTCAGGATCGAGCCCTTCCGGCTCGACCTTCCTCTTATCCAGGCGTTGCGGGAGCGGTGGCACGCGCCGAGCCGGGCATTTCTGATGCCCTGGGGGCACATGGTGCCGACACTAGAGGACGTGGCTCGGATCACCGGGCTACGAGTGGACGGCGAGGCAGTGAGCGGGGTCACCTACCCTGACTACCGAGAGAGTGCCCTGGACCTGCTGTGGTTGGAGACGAGTGTGACTGATAGAGACAGCAGGGTAGTCGGTCGAGTGGAGATCATGGAGGCGCTTGGGTTCGGTGACCCACGCCAGCGGGTTAGCGAGACTGGAGCGGAGTTTCTGGCACGACTGGAGAGAGACGCCCGCACAGCTTTTACCTAGGACCCAAGCGAGCGGGAGCTGGTGGATCTAGACCTCCGGAGGTTCCTCTTCTTCTTCTTGGGCCGCCTTCTGCTGGGGACGAAGGGGGATGGCATCCACTGCCGCTTCCTCGGGATCCTGGCGGACCTTGACAGAGTGGGGCACTACGCGTGGGGAGCGGCTCTGCTTGCCCATTTGATTGCTGATCTCTCCCAGACTTCAGAGAGGGAGACGACAGTCAGCGGCTTCGCACCTTTTCTCCAGGTACATAATTTATTTATGCATTTTACCGTAGTTAAATATGCAATCACTCGTGCTAATGATGTATGATGGATGCAGGTGTGGAGTTATTACTACTTCCCGATGGGGAGGGCCAGGCAGGGGAACAGGAGAGCCGTTCCTCTAGCGCGACAGTGGAGGCCGGTCGTGGTAGCGGCACCACACAGCTACCAGCTGGCGTCACTTCGTCGGGAGCTAAGCGAGTATCCCGAGGCCATGGTATGATGCGTATGATTTTTTGTGTTTATGCATGTGACTGAATGGTAACTAACATGATGTATGTATGGTGATGCAGGTGGTGTGGAGACCCTACCTGGGCATGGGCGACGCTGGCCAGCCTTGGGTTGTAGCGGGTCTTCCTCGTTTCAGGCGGGACGTGTGGGTCCATTGCCTGAATGAGATCGAGCCGCTTCGGCTGAGGCTGGTTATGAGGACATTGGGGCTAGCCCAGGAGTGGGTTGATGTAGATGAGCCGGCCCGCATCGGGCGGAAGACCAAGGGGAAGGCGAAGATTGTGGACTGGCGTACGCGCTTCCCAGCACAGTACCAGGACTGGCAGCAGGGCGGGGTCCCAGTGGTGTCCCATGTACAGGACAGTACTGATTACCTGAGACGGTACCGGGCTACGTACGGGGACCGCCTCTTCCTTGGTGGTATGGCAGGGGTAAGTGAAATGAAAATGCTTCACCCTTCTATATGTATATGCATGTGGCACTAACTTATGTGCAATGCAGGATGCTCGTGACAATATGATCGCCGACCTGCGGGCCCAGCTGGCACACGCCAGGCGGCAGTTAGTGGCCATCTGACAGGAGTTGGAGATCCTGGTGAGTTTATGCGATGCATTTTTTGTGACCTGGATTTTTGATACTTGGCCTCTAACTGTCGTTCGCTCTGTGTTTCAGCGGGCCCACAAGACAGCGGCTGCCGGGATGGCTGGTGGAGCGGGTTCCAGTTCGCGGGGCCCTCCTCCGGAGGTCTCTGCCCTCCAGGAGCAGCTGGCGTATGCGGTGGCTCGGGCTGATGAGGCCGAGCATGACCGCGAGGCTCGAGTGAGCGTTTGCCTGACCTCCACTCTCCTTCTGGCTGCTCTACTTTTATCACTGTTCTCTTACGGTGCATGCGTACTTTGACAGGTGGCCGAGGTCCAAGAGGCCCTGGCGCGTGCTGTTCGTGCCCAGCAGGAGCGCGACGCTCGGGTGGCAGAGCGTGACGTCCGGATTGTGGAGCTGGAGGAGGAGCGTCAACGGGAGGCTGAGGAGCTCCCTCGTGACGTGCTGGATCTGCGGATCACCCTCGAGCTGTCGAGGAGGGAGGCGGTGAGAGAGAGAGAGGAGAGGGAGGAGCGACAGCGGGATCAGACCGAGAGGAGGGCTCTGGAGGCCCAGCTGCTGGAGCTCCGATTGAGTCTCGGCACGGCGGAGGGGAGGCTTCGGGAGAGCGAGGAGCGGTACCAGAGGGTGAAGGAACGCGGGGCGCGACTTCGTCAGTCTGGTTCTTTTTCCATGGGCAGCTATCTGGTTTCTTCGGCCGAGGAGCGTCGTCGCGCCTTCGAGGCTGGAGTGCCACCGCAGGGCGAGGCGAGCACGGCTTCTCAGGGTTCGCAGAGGCCCCCTAGGGATCCCCGGCAGAGGAGGGAGGAGAGAGATGACCAGGAGGGTGGCAGCGAGAGTTAGAGAGTTGCTTGTACACGTCACCCTTCTCACTGTATGATGTACTTTGACTATTATATGAAATAGATTTCGTGTGGCGTGCTCTTTTCTTTCCCGCACTTTCTTTTGCACCACGTTGTTTACGCTTCACGAGACTTTTGCCATGGACAGAAGGGAACTACTTTATACGGGGGGATTATGTTCCTTTCTCCCTTTTTGGTCACGTCCAGGCGCGAGGACGCGTCTTAATCCTTGAATTCGAATTTAAAGCGTCGGGTGTCCTTTCTTCTCCCGTGCCTTACCCGCAAACGAGCCCGCCTTCCGCCGAAACTCGCTTGCCCCCTTTTTCGTCTTCCTCATCTTTTGATCGATGGAGTTCGGTGGGCCCGACCATGGTGAAGGTGGAGAGGGACGCGGGACCCCTCGCCCAAGGAGGGACGCGCCAGAGCACGGAACGGCGTCTATGGAGGAGGAAGGGCCGCTTCGGGCCCCCAAGGGACCTGAGGGGCCTGATGTCGCAGAGGGAGGGGAACACGGTCTGTTAGGTCCTCCAATCTCTTCCTCTTTGATTCATTTTGAGTTTTGAAGCAAGGCGTGCGAGGGGGAAAGGGTTCGGCGAGTGTTGCACTCAAGTGATGGACGCGTCCCAGACAGGGGACGCGTTCTTTGTTATGATGCGAGGTCCTCCTTTCTTGGTGCAGGACATGGCGAGGACCCTGGGCCTGGCCGATGAGTGGGCAAGTGCGGACGAGCCGAGCCGCGTCAGGAGGGAGAGTCGCGGCAAGGCGAGGCTTGAGGACTGGCACGTACGTCTCCCTGGACAGCAAGGGAGTGTATTGGTGCAGGACAGCGCCAACTTCCTGCGGCGGCAGAGAGAGAGTTATGCGGGGCTTCCCCAAACTGGGGACATGCGTGGCATCGGCGGCTCGCGCGCCCAACTGTCAGAGGCTAGGCGGCAGCTGGCCGTCGCTCAACATGAGCTGTCGCTCCTGGTAAGTTACGTGCCGCACTTTTATCTTCAGATTTTGGAGTTTCACTGATGGCCGTTGTTTATTTTGTTCCAGTGTGCCCAGCAGACAGCGACGGCGGGGATGATTGGTGGCGCATCTTCCAGTTCCTCGGCCCCTTTTCTCGAGATTGCCTCCCTCCGGGAACAACTTGTCGGTGCGGTGGCCCGCGCGACCCGGGCGAAAGAGGAGCGTGATGCCTGGGTGGCAACTGTAGCGGAGCTGCGGAATCGTGGTGAGGAGAGGCCTTCTCCAGACATTCTGGAGTTAAGGGTTCTTCTGCAGATGATGAGGAGAGAGGCAGAGAGAGAGAAAGCCGAGAGAAGGTCCGAGCGTCAGCGGGATCAGACCGAGAGGAGGGCCTTAGAGGCCCAAGTAAGGGAGCTCCAGCTGGGCCTTCTGGCCGTCGTGTAGAGGCTAGGAGGGATGGAGACGAGCTACGAGAGAGCGCGAGAGTTCGGGGAGCGACTCCGTCAGTCCGGTCGCTTTGCCGCTAGTGGCTTCTTCGCCACGCTAGGGGAGGAGCAGCGAGTCACTGCTGCGGAGCAGGCGCCAAGAGGCGAGGCAGGTGCTACTGCACGAGGATCCCAGAGGCTTCTGAGGGACCCGCACCTCAGGGGAGAGGAGGGGAGCGCCCAGAGAGATGAGTGATGGTGAGGATCGGCGAGCTGGTGGACTCGCCACCTCTCTATGATTGTAGTGTTTATGACAGCTTATGTAGAATTATGAATGGAGTGATTTGATTTTCTGCTGCTCGTTTGTTCTCTTGTGCATTCCTTCTTCCCTACACTTCCTCTCCTTTGCACTGTTCCCATGTGATGGGTCTGCCGAGACTCCACCCCAAGCAGAGAATCGCGTCTTGTTGTGACCATTTTCCACGGGAATCTACCGTCGAAGTCAATAATGACGGCCCTAGTGCCTTCTCCCGGATGTTGCGTCAAATTTTGCGGACGTCCTTCAAAACATGATAGGGTATCCCTAGACAACATAGGGTGCTAGTCGTCATATTCTTCGTCCAATCAATCACCCTGTGCGAGCGGTGAAGTGACACACGGGACCGCATGGTAGGTGCCTCATCGCGAGGGCTATTATTAAAGGTGATGGAGGCAATCTTGGCCTGCACTCCTTCCATTTCTATAAATTCTTGTCCCTTTTATCCTCCCAGGTATATCGAGAGCTAACTCGAGGAGCGCAAGTTCTCACGGGAGAGGAGGAGTTCAAAATTTCGAGAGTTGGATGGAGGGCAAATCTTCCCACTCCTCGAAGAGAAGCAGGTCCAGTGGTAGTAGTTCCCGGAGGCTTTCAGACCTCGAAAGGCACTTCAGCGAAAGGGCCCAATCACAACTCGTAAGCCAAGTTTTCCTGCCCTTTTTTCCATTCTTTTTTTTTTCCTTTCTTTCTGACCAAACATTTCTCCATTTCTTGTATACGTAGAGTGTGATGAAATCACAGATCTCATGGGAGTTGGTAGTGGCAACATACCGAGGTCTCCCAGATTTTTAGAAGGCCAGGCTAGACGTGATGGATTTTGGCACCTTTCTTCGGATCGAGCCGATCCAGCTCGACCTGGTCCTGATCCAAGCCTTGTGTGAGAGATGGGACCCAGTGAGTCGGGCATTCCTGATGCCCTGGGGGCACATGGTGCCCAGCCTGGAAGATGTGGTCCGAATTACGAGTCTCAAGGTGGATGGCGAGGCAGTGACCGGAGTCACTTACGCGGACTACCGAGAAGGTGCCCAGAAGTTACTGGGTTTGGACCTAGATGGTCGGAAAAATAGGTCGGTAGCTAGGGCGTCCCTCATGGATGCATTAGGGCTCACCGACACTCGTCGGCGGGACGACGAATCCTCAGAAGAGTTCATGGAAAGGATGGAAATAGGATGCTGTGCCGTGTACTGCACAGATTTCGGCAACTGGGAAAGATGCAACATAGATTTGAGAAGATTTCTCCTCTTCTTTTTGGGGAGATTGGTACTGAGCTCGAAAGGGGATGGTATCCAATGTCACTTCCTGGAGCTGCTGTCAGACCTTGAAAGAGTAGGATACTATGCCTAGGGAGCTGCCATGCTGGCGCACTTGTTTGTGGGTCTGTTCCAAGAAGTGGACCGTGAGATGACTGTGAGTGGTTTCACACCATTCATCCAGGTATTTTTGGTTTAGCTTATTTTGTATTTTTTTTGTGTTTTTACAAGGTACTGATGACCTGCGCCGAGCAGCTGTGGAGCTATTATTACCTCCCCATGGGGAGAGCTCGGCATTGGCGACCCGCGATGGTGCCGTTAGCCAGGCGGTGGGAACCCATCATGAGTGCGGCACCCCTAACCTACCAACTAATGGTGCTAAGGCGGGAGCTATAGGAGTTCCCTGCAGTGATGGAAAACTGGAGACCCTACTCAGACATGGTCGATGCCGACCAGCCGTGGGTTCTAGCAAGTCGTGCCCGGTTCGGACGGAAATTGTGGATGCACTGCCTGAATGAAATCGAGCCGCTTCGGCTACGATTGGTTATGAGGACTTTAGGACTGGCTCAAGAATGGGTGGATTCAGCTGCGCCACCTCGTGTCGGGAGAAAGACGCGAGGACCGGCGACCTGCATTGACTGGCGCGTGCGGTTCCCTGAACAGTATGAGGACTGGCAACGGGGTGGCACGATTGTAGAATCACATGCGCGGGATAGCGAGGACTACTTGCGTCTATATAGGACAAAGTACGCAGAGCGGCTCCAACCCCGGGGACTTGTGGAGGTAGGTTTCTCCTTTCTCTTTTCTTCTTTCTCCCTTTTGGTTTTCTGGTGGAAATGCTGACTCGTATGGCTGCAGGATATCCGCGATACGATGATAGCGACTTTACGAACTCGCTTGGCAGAGATGGAGCAACGGTTGGGCAATGCCCGCGGAGCTACGAGCGCCTTGGTAGGTGTACAGTGCGTTCCTAATTAAAACCCCAGATTCCAGATGTTGGCTGCTAATTGACGCGGTCGTAGCATGCCCAGATTGGCGCGGCTTCCCCAGCGATGGGAGTAGGTGGTGCCTCTTCCAGCTTGTGGATTCCCACCTCAGAACTTGACTTGCTTCATGAGTAACTTGCTCATGCCACGCAGCGTGCTGCGGAGGCAGAAGGGATGCTCCGTATACAGGTAAAAGTTTCAGTGTTGAGTTCTCTTTGTTTTACGCCTTATTGCGTATCTGAGATGGTACACTTGGCAGGAAAAGGAGACGGAAGAAGTGCTTGCCACGGCTGCGCAAAAGGAGGCTAGGATAGCAGAATTGGAGAGGGAACTGCGGCGTCATCCTGATGACGACTCCTCTAGGGATGCCGTGGAACTGAGGATCACTCTCCAGTTGGAGAGGGAAGACCGCGAGAGAGAACGGGCAGAGAGAGAAAGAGACGCAGAGAGAGAAACAGCCAACAGATTGACTGAAAGGGAGGAACGAAGGGCCATGGAGGCCCAACTATTCGAACTTCGAATCAGCCTTGGTCTTGCTGAACAGTGGCTGAGAGATGGTGAGGAGCGCTACCGAAGAGCACGAGAGCGCGGCTTTCGTGTTGGTAGCTTCTCTGCTGCTTCCGTGGATCAACGCCGGGATGTGGGAATAGGAAGGGGAGTACAAAGCGGTAGAAGTACCGCTTTTCGTAGTTGGGTAGCACCTTTGAGAGCGTTTTGTCCGGAGAGTAGTGGGACGAGTAATGCGGAGAGAGAGGGCGGAACTTGATGTAATTTTTTTGGTTTTTGGAATAAAATACAAGGGCTTAGCCCAATGAGATCCCCTACCCCTTCGGTTATTTGTCAATGAGTCTTTTGTCAGGGTCTTTTGTAGAAATGTGGGTTTCCTATATATAGGACCCCATTTCCTCCATTTGAACTTAATGAATGAATGAATACAAAGCCTTCTATTTGAGTGTTCAAATCTAGTTTAAGGAGTGATTCCTCTAGTTTTTGGGTGAGAGACCCTAGGGGAGAGATTCCCCACCCATTCCCCTCTTAATCTCTCTATTTCAGCCCTCTTTCTCTCTCCTCCAACCCCAATTTCAAATTTCCTTCTCTCTCCTCCCCTCCCCAACCACCTCCACTAGCTACCCACCTCATTCAATACCCCTCCACTTCCCCAAGTTGCCATTACTCCACTTCCATTGTCCCTAGGTGGCATCTCCTCCACTTCCAACATAATCTCCTCCCTCCCAATGCAATGCCACTAGTTCCCACACAACCCTCCACCTCCCTAGGCCAATTCAAATTTGAAATCCACATTCCCTCCATGTTTTGGCCGCCCCCCTCTCCTCCCTTCTAGTCTTGGTCGCCCCTCTCATCTCCCTCCATTCACCTCCATTGACTCCACCTTCCCCTACCTCCAGCTGAGGACCTGCCCCACTGCCCCTCCCATCCTCTTCCTATCTCCATTAGCATTCCCCATCCCTCCATACACACTACTTCTTCCACCCCATCACCCCTCTCATACATACACCTCCCCCATCTCCTTCTTTAGAAGCCAACACAAGAGCTGCAGGTTGCTGTCCACAGGTTACAGACAAATCAGTCTGTTGCAGCGACTACCACGACGCCATCCGGATGAGTTTGAAGACACAAGAGCTATCGTTGGAAGCGTCTCTGGGTCTTCTTCGGAACAGAAGTGGTTTCGTCTTCATCGGAGCTCGGGGCTGTTCAGAAACTCCGTTCTCCCCCGACTGCGCGGAACAGATCCTGCTGAGCAACAGAACCGGATTGAGAGTCCTGCCACGTCAAACCTCGGAGGAATCAGTCTACCATTTCTTCTACAAAGTTCTACTTCTCCCTGTCTATTTTCAGAATCAGGAAGCATAGTTCCATTTGGCCTCCGGTGGCCGAAGTTACCATTTTTTTCCCTCTGCTGTGTCGCTCTGCTACAACACAGTCTGCTTCGACCTGTCAGCAGTGTTCGGCGTCCTCAGACCTCCCCCAACATCGGAAGGCTTCCCCGTCAGTTTTTCTGCGAAGAGAACTTGACTACGATTCCAACGACTCCGACGGCGCCTGATTTCAACAACGGGAGCGGCCGGAGTACCCTCTACATCCTACTGTTGGAAGTCAGTCCCTGCTAGTCCGAGAAACAGAGGTCCTGTTCCATCTTCTGCCCCGATCGGTAGCTTCTCCAGAAGAAATCACAAAAATTCTGAAGCATTCCCCTTCCTGTTACGAAGCTTTTGCCACTGACCTCGCCATCAGCAAAATTCGTGAGTGGAATCTATAGCTGCAACACCAACCCACTGTCTCTGTTCGTAGATAGTTGGCAGACTTGGCATCCACTATTAGTCGTTGTTCTTGCCTCGCCTTCCCCATCCCGCTTGGCCGGCTGAAGGCCCCTCCCTGCGTGGAGGTATTATTATTTATAATTGCTTTAATCCCCACCCCAAGATCCCCCTCCTGAGAGAGGTGTAGTGGTGTACTTTGTTTGGGCAGATCAAGCTTCCCCGACGCGGCGTGTGGGGAACCCACGCTTCCCCGCTCGCCCACGTCTCCAACTCGGGGCCGGTGTCCTCACACCGGTCAGGTATAAGCTGAACCCTCCCTGAATATTTGTGTTTTATTAGTATCATCTCTTAGTTCAGCCGGCAAGGAAGAGAGTGCCCGATCCCGTGATTCCCGATCGCGAGTGGCCACCGCGGATTGAGTGAGGAGAGACCCCCGTACCCTCAAGGCACGGCCTCCGCCCCACTGATGTGGGTGCTCCGATCCAAGGGAGGGGAACTCATTGGCCAAGTCAATCACCCTAAGCAGCATGGTTTAGACTCTCAAATCCACCCTACCATCATTTAGTCACCACGGGAAAAGGGTTGTGTTGCGATATCGGTCCGCCAACATCGAGTCTGCCAATTTGTAAGTGGGCTTGCAAGTCTAGGTCCAAGGTTCATTTGGTTGTTACTAGTACACCCTTAGGTCGTGTCACATCAATTGGTATCAGAGCAAGTCATTGACTTGTCTCTATCAAGTCAAGTCCATGGGCACGCTTGCATTAGAGTTCTCATCAGATCGTTCCATGCATTATCCACCTCCCATTGTCATTGAGTCTACAGACCAAAAGGCCCAAATTCCCATCATATCCCAAGCATACCTACCTAATGGGAGCCCCACAGAAATTGACTTCATCTACATGGTAGAAGATAATTGGGTATCCCCCGAAATTGTAGCCACCCTCTCTACGACCGGACAAATTGTGCACAACGGAGACCTAGTCTTCGTTGAATTTCATAAATGGTTTGGAGAAATCAAATACTTTGATGGAGCTTGGTGTCAAATTGGTACTTTGAAAGGCCCTTGCATAATCCTAGGAAAACAATGGCTTGATGAACGGAATACCACCTTCCACCCATTGCGTTGGTCTTGCCTAGTTCATCCCCCACATCTCCCGGGAGCCTATGGTTTCAACAACCTTTTGTTCCCTCACCCACCGGAGCCCCATACCCGGCCACCATGCCCTCTCAACCCACTACAAAGAATGAATGAGGTCATGAGTAAACATGAGGAGAACCCGGCCCACAAAACCAAATCCCCGGGATTGGACACCAACACAAATCTCTTCCCCACATTCAAGGAAATTCATACCCCAATCAATAAGGAAGAAAGACATCAACTCATACCCGTCCAAACAAACACATGCCTCCCCAAATCACTCAATCTCACGCAAAAGGTTGTGACCGTAGGAGAACTCATCATCAAATGGCTCAAGCAAAATCCCATCCCTCATGCCTTATACTTTCAAACCCCAACCATGGAGCACCCTTTCCAATTAGCACCCATTAACTCCTATCACACCACATTCCAATCCTACTATGAGGTAAATGGTTGGGATGATCTCCTCAAGGGTTTAGAATGGCAACTAAAGTTGACTTACTTATTGACCATAGGAGCGGCCCACCCAAGAAGACTTAGTCTCATCCACCCATGTGATGGTTCTATCACCTCAGTCTTCACCATTGGTTGCTACACTAGTGACCTCCTTCTCATTCTCCCCATGGATGAAGAACCCATCATGGTCCACTCCACTACCATTAAAATCCCAAGTACCTTGATCAACTGGCCCACTAAAGACCTTAGTAAGGATGACCCACCATGCATAGGCCATGTGGACATAGAGTTCCTTCCTCTAGGAAGCCCAGTCCATGACCCCTTTGATTCCTTCCAATGGGAGCTTAGTTACCCATGTGATACACCCACCTTACCCACAACTCACATTTCCCTACCCCAACCAACCATGTTGGACCAAGATCACCTCTTACAAGACTTGGACTACACAAAGGGAACCATCGCCATAGATAACGTCTGCCTAGGAAACAAGAAAGAGCCCCTCTCCATAATGCCCACCTTCCTAGATATGTTTGACCCTTTTACATGGAAGTTCAAAGGTCATCCCACACCCATACACATAGAAGTGATCTTTGGGATAGGAATGCATAAGTCTTGGCACAACACATCACTTGGCATGATTCATAAGACGGTTCCATTCATTCACATCACCCACATGTCAAGTAGGAAGCATGAATGGGCCATTTTCGGATGTAATGGTCCACCTCCATTCATCATGAGTCTTAAGCATGATAGGTGCATTCTTGGATGTCCAGGTCCCCCGGCATTTACCACCCCTTTGCATGATAGAGCTACATTTGGAGGTCCAGGCCCTCCTATCTTCACTAATCTTCATAGGGAGTCTAGACATGCTAGGTCCACATTTGGGTGCCCGGGACCCCCAACATCCAATAGAGTGCCAGCATTCACCAACTATGTCTCAGGATTGCATACTTGCAAGCCCATCATCAAAGGTAAAAGGATTTGTCAAAGGCGAATTGATACCTGCAAAAGAAACCTAGACTTCCAAGAGGGTGACTATCTGATGGTCAGGATAAAGAGGCTCTTCCCTAGAGTCGCCTTTACACTCAGGGATCGTGAGACTGGACCCTTTAAGGTCTTGGGGCGATTGAGTATATATGCCAATGAGTTGTTCCTTCTGAAGGAATGTGGGGTCAACCCTCATTGTAGTGTGGCGGACCTTGTGCCCTGGAAGGGCCCCGCGGTGGCACCTAGCGAGGATATTGAGCCCATACCCCCCTTTAAGAGTGACCCCACCAATAAGAATCCCCTTCTAACCTTGAGAGCCCGGCATGAGCACAAAGATTTGATACTGGTTGAACATAACGACACCATCAGGAGCAGGGCAATCCAGCAGTATCTTATGAGGTGGAAGGGCCGACCACGATGGTGGAGACATGGGCGAGCTAGGAAAGACTCTTACTCGACGGAGTCGAGTTCTTCGCACCCCGGGAGTATGATGAGAACATCACCTCCTATTTCATCCGGCATGGTCTAGCCATTTAATTTTGAGTCCAATGTAATTTTTATTTGAGTCATTGATGTAATTTTAATTTTATTAGAGTCATGTCCCTAGGTCTAGCATTTATTTTCCTATGTTTGAGTGTCATTAGAATGTGTAATATGCTAATTGGGCCCATTTCTTCGGACTTAGCCCAATGAGCTCCCCTACCCCTTCGGTTATTTGTCAATGAGTCTTTTGTCAGGGTCTTTTGTAGAAATGTGGGTTTCCTATATATAGGACCCCATTTCCTCCATTTGAACTTAATGAATGAATGAATACAAAGCCTTCTATTTGAGTGTTCAAATCTAGTTTAAGGAGTGATTCCTCTAGTTTTTGGGTGAGAGACCCTAGGGGAGAGATTCCCCACCCATTCCCCTCTTAATCTCTCTATTTCAGCCCTCTTTCTCTCTCCTCCAACCCCAATTTCGAATTTCCTTCTCTCTCCTCCCCTCCCCAACCACCTCCACTAGCTACCCACCTCATTCAATACCCCTCCACTTCCCCAAGTTGCCATTACTCCACTTCCATTGTCCCTAGGTGGCATCTCCTCCACTTCCAACATAATCTCCTCCCTCCCAATGCAATGCCACTAGTTCCCACACAACCCTCCACCTCCCTAGGCCAATTCAAATTTGAAATCCACATTCCCTCCATGTTTTGGCCGCCCCCCTCTCCTCCCTTCTAGTCTTGGTCGCCCCTCTCATCTCCCTCCATTCACCTCCATTGACTCCACCTTCCCCTACCTCCAGCTGAGGACCTGCCCCACTGCCCCTCCCATCCTCTTCCTATCTCCATTAGCATTCCCCATCCCTCCATACACACTACTTCTTCCACCCCATCACCCCTCTCATACATACACCTCCCCCATCTCCTTCTTTAGAAGCCAACACAAGAGCTGCAGGTTGCTGTCCACAGGTTACAGACAAATCAGTCTGTTGCAGCGACCACCACGATGCCATCCGGACGAGTTTGAAGACACAAGAGCCATCGTTGGAAGCGTCTCCGGGTCTTCTTCGTAACAGAAGTGGTTTCGTCTTCATCGGAGCTCGGGGCTGTTCAGAAACTCCGTTCTCCCCCGACTGCGCGGAACAGATCCTGCTGAGCAATAGAACCGGATTGAGAGTCCTGCCACGTCAAACCTCGGAGGAATCAGTCTACTATTTCTTCTACAAAGTTCTACTTCTCCCTGTCTATTTTCAGAATCAGGAAGCAGAGTTCCATTTGGCCTCTGGTGGCCGAAGTTACCATTTTTTTCCCTCTGCTGTGTCGCTCTGCTACAACACAGTCTGCTTCGACCTGTCAGCAGTGTTCGGCGTCCTCAGACCTCCCCCAACATCGGAAGGCTTCCCCGTCAGTTTTTCTGCGAAGAGAACTTGACTACAATTCCAACGACTCCGACGGCGCCTGATTTCAACAACGGGAGCGGCCGGAGTACCCTCTACATCCTACTGTTGGAAGTCAGTCCCTGCTAGTCCGAGAAACAGAGGTCCTGTTCCATCTTCTGCCCCGATCGGTAGCTTCTCCAGAAGAAATCACAAAAATTCTGAAGCATTCCCCTTCCTCTTACGAAGCTTTTGCCACTGACCTCGCCATCAGCAAAATTCGTGAGTGGAATCTATAGCTGCAACACCAACCCACTGTCTCTGTTCGTAGACAGTTGGCAGACTCGGCATCCACTATTAGTCGTTGTTCTTGCCTCGCCTTCCCCATCCCGCTTGGCCAGCTGAAGGCCCCTCCCTGCGTGGAGGTATTATTATTTGTAATTGCTTTAATCCCCACCCCAAGATCCCCCTCCTGCGAGAGGTGTAGTGGTGTACTTTGTTTGGGCAGATCAAGCTTCCCCGACGCGGCGTGTGGGGAACCCACGCTTCCCCGCTCGCCCACGTCTCCGACTCGGGGCCGGTGTCCTCACACCGGTCAGGTATAAGCTGAACCCTCCCTGAATATTTGTGTTTTATTAGTATCATCTCTTAGTTCAGCCGGCAAGGAAGAGAGTGCCCGATCCCGTGATTCCCGATCGCGAGTGGCCACCGCGGATTGAGTGAGGAGAGACCCCCGTACCCTCAAGGCACGGCGTCCGCCCCACTGATGTGGGTGCTCCGATCCAAGGGAGGGGAACTCATTGGCCAAGTCAATCACCCTAAGCAGCATGGTTTAGACTCTCAAATCCACCCTACCATCATTTAGTCACCACGGGAAAAGGGTTGTGTTGCGATATCGGTCCGCCAACATCGAGTCCGCCAATTTGTATGTGGGCTTGCAAGTCTAGGTCCAAGGTTCATTTGGTTGTTACTAGTACACCCTTAGGTCGTGTCACATCACTTTATTTAAGGAAGGCGAGAGAAAGATGTAGTGATGATAAATGCGACAGGCAAGCATACGAATGCAAGTGGTATTAAAAGCGAGATGCTGCACGTAAATGCAATCATGCAAAATTGATTTATTTTCTTTTTATATTTGGCATTTTTTTGTTTTATCATAAAAAGATTTTTTTTGCTTGCAAATATGTACATTTTCTCTTTTCCATTTTTTATTGTTTTTATCATTTCAATTTTTTTTTGCTAACGCCTGGCAAGCACCCAAATGGCACCTAACCCACGTGAGACTGGGATTTCTTACTAACCTCCCAGGTATCCTAAGTGCACATCTAGGTTGATTTGGGCCTCTAGACCCCTCGAATGATGATCCTGCCGGCTAAGACTTACCCTGATGACAATACCGTCATGCCATGCTTAGGCTTCCAATCGCTTCCGACCACAGGGATTCACCCAAAAGGTGTTTGAGGTAAGAGATTTGCCCGACCCGGGTCTGTTTCCTCACAACTCTAGATGGTATATGATGGAACACCCTGGAACCCTAACGACCAACCGCGCGACGCTGACCCAGAATAAGACGCCGTCGCACCCATAGGTGACGCGCTTGCATTGGCCTAAGCCCAAGGTTCAGCAAGAAGACATCAAGGTGGTAAACAGGGGTCTTGACCAGCCAGAAACACGGAGACTCCTTCGCAGTGATAGCTTTTACTTTTCAAAGTAGGCAACCAAATGTGTATATTAAAATAAGGTCGCAGACCCTAGGTAGTTTTCACCCTTCAGAAACTCCATCGAACCTTCATCTTTAGAGGGAGAAGGAAGAGTGTAGGGGATAAACCTCCTGAGAGGACCGGCAAAGCCGTTAACCCGGCGAGCAAATAAGGGCCCATTAACTCTTTCCTTTCGGACAACTTCGGACCAAATCTCGAGCGTTTACATTCCACGGCCCCTTTTGTGGATTCAGACTTTTACTTTGAGGGGTTCCGTTTATCGCAACAGGCACGGTCACGACCAGGTTTTTCTCTTGATTTTGATTTTGTATTTCTTTTTGTGAGGGAGATAAAGTCGTTTGACGTTTGTGGGCTCCCTTTTCGTATGCCTGCGGGGACACTGCCCTCTTCTCGTGCTCTGATCGATGCTCGAGGAAATAGATCCTACTCTTGCCTTTGGGGTTTGAGTTTCGGTTTCTCATGCTCATCGTTTTAAGGGCGCCGACTGTCTCATTTGGTCGAAGAGAAAAGAATAAAGATTACAGCTTCCGGAGATCTTTTGGGTGGGGCCCCACCGTAGGTGATGCTACCGACTTTTTTTCAATAAAATACATAAGTGAGCACATGTTAGCTTCCTTCGAGCGAGCATAGGCCGACGTGGCCGACAGGGATCTCCACGGTTCTGGCAAACCAAGACCCGGTGCCTACCAAGCCTTAATGGGCCCTATCCTAACATGAAGGTTAGATGTAGGGACTTAACTACATGGTGACTGCCAGGCATCGGCATTTTGAATTTTTCATATTTTTAGTGGTTTTCAATATTTCTTTATTTTTGATGTTTTTTTATCTTTTCATCATTTTTTTTGTTTTGTGCTAAGGGTAGTATTTCTTAAGATAAAGCCCATTCCAAGGGTGGGATAACTCAGTCCCTTCGGTGTTGACTAGCTTGTAGGCGTTGCCAGGGTACACGGCTTGAATTACAAATGGTCCTTCCCAATTGGGTTGGACCTTAGAACACGGCCCTCCAGGTTTGACAAAAATTCTTTTTACGACCATCTCACCGACTTTGAATTTTCTCTCAACGACTTTCTTTTGGTAAAAGCGAGCGAGTCTATTTTGATACACACGCACGTGCTCGGCAGCGGCCAGCCGCTTCTCATCCAAGAGTTCCAACTGGGCGAGGAGTGAATTACGACGATCGTCGAGGGGAAATTCCTCGTCCAATTGTACCCTGAGAGAAGGGATCAGAGTTTCGTACGGGACTACCGCTTCCATACCATAAGTAAGGGCAAATGGAGTCTGCCCGGTGGGGGTACGGATTGAAGTGCGATAGGCCCATAGGGCTTCGATAAGTTTTTCTGGCCAGTATGAAAACTTACTAGACTCGCAGGTTTTTTTGATGATTTTGAGCAATGTTTTATTGGTAGCCTCCGCTTGGCCGTTACCTTGTGGGTAATAAGGCGATGAATGATGCAATGCAATTGCGTACCTTTTGCAGAGGTCCTGTAGGTCCTGAGAAATGAACTGTGGCCCATTGTCGGTGACGATTGTGCTCGGGACGCCGAACCTGGCAAGGATGTTCTTCGTGATGAACTTGCAGACTGTCGATGCCTTGATTTCCGCATAAGCTTCGGCTTCGGCCCATTTGGTGAAGTATTCCGTCGCCGTAAGGATGAATGATTTCTGCTTAGTGAGGGAATTGGGATCACCTAGGGGACCGATGATGTCGAATGCCCACATGGAGAAAGGCCATGGGGAGGAGATTGGATGAAGTGAGGAAGATGGTGAATGGATTTTATCGGCGTGAAGTTCACACTTGACGCACCTACGAACATAGACGGCACAATCCTCCTCCATAGTGGGCCAGTAAAAGCCTTGCCTAATGATCTTCTTGGCGAGCATCTGACTGTTCACATGGCCACCGCACACACCCGAGTGTGTCTCCTCTACACATTTCCAGACCTCATCGTCATCAAGATATCTCAACAGAATGCCAGTAAGGCTCCTTCTATAGAGTAGACCCCCAACCAATGTGTATTTCTGAGCCACTCTCCTTATGGCCTTCTTATCTTCTATGGTGGCTCCTTCGGGATAAGACTGATCATTGCAATATTTGACAATCTCGTAGAACCATGGTTTCTCCTTGTCGGTCAGCTCTTCTTCTGCCTCTGCCAACATGATTTCCCTCTTCTCACGGATTTCTTCCTGTAGGATCTTCCTTGCTATCCTGTCTTTGATGTTCACGTAGGAAGCGTCATCAATTGCAGGTGCGTGAAGTTTGTAGATGGAAATGGACTTAAACCATCTCCCTAGAGGGAAGCTTATGGCCGAAGCCAACGAGGTAAGGGCATCAGCGAGGATATTCTGATGATGAGGGACATGAATAAAGATCAATTTGGTGAACAGTTTGGCAAAGGCAGTAGTGAGTTCTTGGTATGGTTTGAGCTTAGGATCGCGAGTGCAATACTTAGTGAGCACCTGGCGAAGAATGAGTTGACTGTCACCCACGACTCGCAATTCGGTGACACGAAGAGAATGAGCGAGTCCCAAGCCAGCTAGAAGAGCTTCATATTCGGCTATATTGTTGGTGACTGGGAATTTGAGTTGGTACGCTAGTGGGAATGTGAGGCCTTCAGGCGACAGGATGGTAACGCCGATTCCTTTCCCTTGAGAATTCAGAGCTCCATCGAAATATAACGTCCACATGTAATCATCTGATTGGTTGATGGACATTAGTTCCTCATCTGGAAACTCTGATTGGACAGGATCAAACTTGGGAAGATGATGGTAAGCGAGATGCTCGGCTATGGCATAACCTTTAATTGCCTTTTGCTGGATATAAGTGATGTCAAACTGAGAGAGAAAACTTTGTCAGCGTGCTAGCCTGTCCGTCAGGACGGATTTCTCCAGAAGGAACTTGATGGGATTCATGCGAGCAATCAAATGGACCTCATGAGCCAGGAAGTAGTGTTTCAATTTCTGCACTACCCAAACGAGGGCAGCACAGGTTTTCTCCATGATTGTGTACTTCTACTCACAGGAATTGAGGAGTTTAGAGGGGTAGTAGGTTGCCCATTCCTTACCTTCTTCGTCAGCTTGTGCGAGGACGGCTCCCACAGAGTCATCCAAAACTGAGATGTAGAGGATCAGAGGTCTCTCCGGTTTGGGTGGGATGAGAACGGGCGGACTAGCCAAATATTCCTTTAACCCTTCAAAAGCTTTCTGACACTTAGAATCCCAGTGGAATTCTACCCCCGGCTTGGTCAACTCGTAGAAAGGTCTACACCTTTGTGAGTGCTGAGACACAAACCGACGGATGAACTGCAGCCTCCCAATTAGACCTCGAACTTCTCTTAAATTTCTAGGGGGCGGCATATCCCTGATGGCTTTGGCTTTGTTGGGATCTATTTCAATCCCTCTTTTGCTCACAATAAAACCCAGTAATTTGCCTGATGACACACCAAACACACATTTTTTCGGGTTCATTTTCAATTGGAACTCCCTTGATCTTTGCAACACCTTAGCTAAAACCCTTGGATGTTCTTCCCTAGTTCTTGATTTCACCAATAAATCATCCACGTACACCTCCAGATATATGTGCATCATGTCATGAAATATGGCCATCATGGCTCTTTGGTAAGTAGCTCCAGCATTTTTTAATCCAAATGGCATGACCACGTAACAGTATGTCCCCCATGGCGTAGTGAATGACGTTTTCTCCTGGTCATCTTCTGCCAACAGAATTTGATTATACCCCGAAAATCCATCCATGAATGAAAGGGTCTCATAACCTGCGGTGTTATCAACTAACACATCAATGTGAGGCAAGGGGAAATCGTCCTTTGGACACGCGCGGTTAAGGTCCCGGAAGTCGATGCAAATCCTGACTTTGCCATCCTTCTTCATGACTGGGACAATATTTGCCACCCATTGGGGATAGAGGACGACTCTAATGAACCTGGCTTTGTGGAGCTTGTCGACCTCTTCTTTCATTTTTAGAGCCATTTGAGGGTGGAAACGTCTTAACCTTTGTTTTACCGATACGGCCCCTGGTTTTAAAGTTAAGCAGTGTTCGACCAGGGTGGGATCCAGCCCCGGCATGTCCTCGTAGCTCCATGCAAACGTGTCCTTATACTTTTTAAGAACTTGGACCAATGCCTCTTCTTCAGAGAGTGGCAGATTATCACTTATGAGGATGATCCTAGGGTCTTCCTCAGTTCCCAAGTTCACTTCCTTGGTGGACTCTTCTACCGCGGCTGACGGCCCGTCGAATCTCCTTTTTCCACTAGCATATGCGGCAGCCGCATCCTCATATTCTTCACCCTCATCTTCACTAGGGTATTCCTCATCTGTGATCTCATAAACTCCATACCCTTCATCAATTGCACAGTTATCCTCGCATTCCATTTCTGGTAACTGGATGGGATCTTCTAATAACTGAGGGATGGCAAGGAGGGCCTGACACCTAACGGCTAAATCTAGAAGGAATCGACGAGGGATCTGCCTACCCTTGGATTTCTTCCTAGGTACTACCCTTGACCTAGACTGACTGACATTATTTACAGAAGGAGAGAAGGTTGAAGGGGATGGTGAAGAATGTACAGGGACAGGCCCCTCGGGGTGAAAAAGGTCGCTCATCGGACCTTGGACGGGTGGCTCGCGAAGCGAGACGCACCCATGTGAGATGTAGGAGGTTTCCTCAACAAAGATGTGTTGCTGGGGAGTTTGAAAATTGACGTTCTTTTTTCATTTTTCATTTTTGACGACAAAACAATGAAAAGAGATCGTAGGGGAGAGGAAGGTAGTTATGGCTAGAGGGTTGGGAGGCTCATGGAGCAGATCGTGATTGAAGACCTGACGTGGGTCGAGAAGTCCGCGCAGGTATGCAAGAAAAGAGGGGGACTTGGGGAGATCATCAGACAATCGTCTCGCCCAGGGAGAAGACAGCAACGGTGGCTGTGATGAATGAACGGAGAAGATGACGGCTGATAAACCGTCGATAGTGATGGTGACAGCGGATGAAGATCCACCGATGACCAGGTCCTTCTGGCGAGGACAAGGATAGCTTGGAACCTTGGCAACAATGGTGGTATTCTCTGGCATTCCGGAGGTCAATGACGGCCCCTCGAGCTGCGGAGGCGAGAACATCCTTCCTAGCGCAATAGAAACATCCGGTATATCGAACCATTTGTCCCATTCGCATTCTGGATCTTTGATCTTGCCTCTTTTGGTAATCCTGGAATATCTTTCAGCTGAATACACAACATGTAACCTCCAACGTGCTTCTAGCGGATAATCCCTCATCTGAATAACAGGTCCTTTGTTGAAGTGGTTTGTTAGGGTCCATGTGAGGGGCTTCCAATCCGCCTTGAATGGTCCTTTGAAACCCAGACCAAACATGTGATTCGGCTTAACTTCTGTTGGCGGCTTCAGCCTACCTTGCAGTTGCGCGCCCAAACCCCTGCCCTGCTGATAGCCGATGTTCCTCATAATCTCCCAACCTTTGGAGTGAAAGGGGAGATGCAGTGTTGTTACCTTGACCAGCTCCTTGGGCGCTAGCGGAACGTGAGATACATCATGCACACCCAGCAGCGACAATATGGGCCGGTGAGACGGCCAAACAGAGGGTAGATGTTGGGTTCGGTGCAATATTCAGAGGGGGGGGTGAATGAATATAGCCCTTTTTTAAAAAAAAAACCTTTCGCCCAGTTAAAATATGATGCTCACTAGAATTACTAGTTTGCAAACTAGATAAGCTTAAAAGCTAATAGTTAGTTGCAGAACCAAACAAGCATACAATGAGATCACTAGGATGCTAACTAGGCTGAATTTGACAAGAAGACGCTCAAATAGAATTTCGCTCTCTTGACAAATTAAAAACATTCTAAGAAGACTAATTAACTCTTCTTCTCAACCCGAAGCCAACCGCATGGAGCGCCCCTATGCATTCATCTAGCGGAAGCAAATCATAAGCAATCAAACCACAATGCAAGAGGGGTTTTTAGGTGGTTCGGTCCTCCAGACCTACATCCACCCCACACTCAAACCGAGTGTGGCTTCCACTAGCTCACGCTAGAAACAGCAGACTCAGTCTGCAACAAATGCTGCCAAACAGCTTGACCAGGGGAACAGCCTCCCCTCTTCCTCCCAACCGGAGGGAACCACTAGTGACACCAGTCACTAGCAAACCAGAGACACACGGTCTCTCTTCCTCCAGACCTGGAGGGAACCCCTGGACTTGAATCCACAAGCCCAGAACCGGAGACAAGTCTCCCTTCCTCCAAACCGGAGGGAACCCACAAGCAGCCCACCTGCTGCTTGCAACCGGAGATATCAATCTCCCTTCTCCTGAACTAACAGGAGGAACCCCGACCTCTCTACAGAGTATCGGAAACACAGCAAACCAGAAAACAAAGGAAAAACAATAAACGAAAAAGACTTCAGCAAAACAGAAAGCTGAAAACGAAATGCGCAATATGGCTCTCAACGGAGCTGACTGGCCTGGATTTGATCCACGGTCCAGTAGACGGATCTTCAGGTAAGATCTTCCTTCTTCTCCACGAGCTCTCTCGCTCACTCTCTATCTTTCTTTCTCTTTCTTCTGCTCTCCTCTCACTCTCTGCTTCTTCTTCTCTTCACACTCTACTATCTCGATCTCTTACTCACTCTCTCTTTCTTTCTCTCTCTCACTCTCTTTCTCTTCTTCTTTCTCTTCTTCTTTTCTTTTTCTTCTTCTCTGGATCGTGGCTCTCTGTATGAGCTTTTCTTCTCGCCAACTCGATCAAGCTTCTTCTGTGGAAGAAGGCTCATATATATAGCAGCAGCAGCAGCATCAGCCACTACATGTGACCTCCACATTTCCAGCCCTAATTATTCGGACCACGTGGCAGTCTCTTAGCAGGCTTCATTCCAGTCTCGGATCACGTGCTGCTCAGGTGTGTGGAATGTTCTTCCTCGGACCTGCAAGGAGATGAAAAGCCATTAAAACTGAGGGCCACAATAACTAGATCTGCACGAAGTATGTAGTAGCAATACTAGATGCACTGAGAACGACGCAAGATACACACTGTAACAGAGATAACACAACGAAGAAAAACGACACGAAGAAGATGAAGAACAACACGAGGTAACAAGAAGAACGACACGAGATACATTGTGACAGAACAGACACAACGAAGAGACCGACACGAAGTAAAACAAGAATGACATGAAATGGCAACAAGGAGAACGATACGAGATACATACGATGACTAAGGCACGAAGTAAAGAAAACGACACGACGTAATAAACATCAAAGAGAACGACACGAGAACAACATGGACTGGCAACAGAAACCAACACGAAGTGGTTGCAAACAAGCAAGACACGAGGTCCACGTAAAGCAACACGAGTGTGGTCAAGCGAGAACGACACGAGGTCTAATGAGAAAGACCGACATGAAGACGAACATCACGAAGTAAGAACAACGACACGAAGTGTAGTGGTGACAGAAACACACACTACACAGAGAACGACACAAGGTGGTGGCACAGAAAGCAACACGAAGTGCTGCAATGTTCTGCACGCAGTGGAACAAAAACGACACGGAGTGAGTACGACATGGAGACAGATGACAGAGACCATTACGAGTTGAAAACAACACGAAGATGAAAACTGAAATCGACACGGAGTGAAAAACGACACGAAGATGAAAACAACACTTAAGACGAAGTTGACACGGAGTGAAAACGACACGAGGTCTGGGAGACACGACACAAAGTCACAAGAACGACAGTAACCAACACGAAGTGTGGTTACGAAACATGAACGACACGAAGTGTGGAAACATGACACGAAAATGACACGAGGTCTGGAAACATGACACGAAGTCACAGAAACATCAGTAACCAACACGAAGTGTGGTTACGAAGCATGACACGAAGTGTGGAAACACCAATACGGAGTTATGAGAGGAAAAACGATATGAGGTCTTGAAAACACAAGACAAAGACAAAAGATGAAATCGACACGGAGTGTAGGAATAACACAAGACAGACACGGGGTCTAGGAAAGACAGCACGGGGACAGAAAAACAGACACGGCTTATCACGACACGTGATGAAGCTATGAGAACAGTATGAAACGAATAAAACGACACAAGGAACAACAGTAACCGACACGGGTTGAAAACAACACGAAGTCGAACAGTAATTGACACGGGGTAATACGACACGAGGTAAAAACGACACGAAGATGAAATTGACACATACTGAAAACAACACGAAGAACAACAGTAAGTAACACGAAGACACAGTAGAGGGAATGACACAAAGACGAAGGGAACAGTGCAACGTATATACTTGTAGTTCAAATAAGTGTACAGACTTCACTAATGAATCACTCACTGTACAGACTTACTATAGCAGTATGATGTACAGACTTTGATGAACAGTCCAAAGTATGGACGTTCACTGCAAACAACAATGTGTAGACTTCATGTAAAGGCCCAATGTATGGACATTGAAATCGAAGACCAATGTACAGACTTGAAGAATAAACCAGTGTATAGACTTGAAGATTGAAGGCGATGTATAGATCATGCACATACCAGAAGTCTAACACACACAATATATCAGTCATACACGTGCATTATCCAGATGATATACAAATCACAATCATGAAGCTATCATCAAAGCATAATGTCAGCAGATAAACTGACTGAGCATATGAAGGCCTGAATGAACATTTCAGCAGGATGACTCACAGTGATTAACATCAAACACCAATCATCAAAACCAGATAAATCATTAAAACCACAGCAATGAATGCTTTATGCATCAGTTTAACATGTAGCATGACTGATCATCAAATATGACTCTAAATAGAGCAGCAGGATGAATATGACTCTAAATTGAGCAGCAGGATGACTGAACATTTGATTAACTCACACCAACAATCAATCAACAAAACCATCATCAAAACCACAGGGGCACAACAATCTCCCCCTTTTTGATGATGGCAACACTTTTAATATATTGAGTCATTCTGATGATGTGAGGCATTCTGAAGACTCAAATTATTCTCCCCCTTTGACTTCATCAAAAAGAAAATAATTTGAGAAGTTAAAGCATGTATAAAAGTTCAGACAAATTCTCCCCTTTGCAATACTCCCCCTGAGTATATGAATGCAAGGTCACAAATGATATGAGCATGATTCAGCATGACAAGGAATGCTCCCCCTGAAGAGATGCCAATTGATATGCAAGTGATGCATGACATGGAAGCTCCCCCTCAATAGGTGGACTCTTATGAGAAGGAGACCACAGGGGCAAACAAGAAGAGGTTCAGGTTATTGAGTCAATACCATGAGCAGAAGAGTTTCAATTAACAGATTTTTCAAGGATGTTCCAAGCACAAGAAGTTCAGCCTGATTTTCAAAGAGATATCAATCTCATAAATCTAAAGCATAAGTTTTCAAAGTCTTCTATCATAAGGGCTTATGAATGACATTTATTGAACAGCATGGTTTAAACATGATGTATGCAGAGTTTATCAATAAAATTCTGTATTGATATCTAAAACCATGGTTTAATAAATATGAACCAAGCCCTCATATTTATCTTGATTATCCTCCCTTTGCCTTACACAATCAAATCTATTGACTTCTTTCAGAATTACATGCACTAGTATTGAAATCAAGCAATTATGAAGTCATATGATTTTGTCTAGGGTGGTAGCAAATTGATTTTAGCATCAATATTCAGAAATTTCAATTTGTTCAACAATTTTCCATGCTACAAATTTTACGAGCACTCTAGTTCAGTTCACACCTTGTAACTAGAGGATATACCTTGATCAGAGGCCAATATCCCAAAGCACTTAGTGTGACTGACTGTCATGCTATATATGAACAGAGTTAGCATTTACACATCATGACACACTACAACTCAATTTTTAATGAGTGAATTGTATTTCTCAGTGTGCATGCCATTGCTCTGCCTGATTTTTAATGAATTCTTATTTTACAGAGTTAACTAAGGCACCTCATGACACAGTCCTTTGGACTTGTGTTTCTCAGTGACCAATGTCATTGCTCTGACAGATATTACCCTTTAGACATTTCAGAAACATTCATTTGCTTCAAAACAATATTAATCTCATGTACTTAACCAATTAAAGTCATGTATTCAAACGTGCAGATTTCAGGAGTTTTCACAAGACATAGCATGAAACAGATGGTTAAGGTTTATTAAACATGCTTCAGATATTTTTAAGAGATTTTAAAGCCAAACTCATTGAATACATTAAACTTAAACCTCATGAGTTATTTCAGTCATTCATAAAAACGTATAATAGAAGATTTCTAGTTCAAGATTTTCAGATTTATGATCGAGATAGCCCATTGAAATCTTCCTGAAAGACTGATAGAATTCTGAAGCCAAATGATACCAATTGATAGGAGAATTACCAATTGTTAAGGGAGATTTTGAAGCACAGGGTTTTCAGAATATGATCAGGGTTTGTCAACAAAATCAATGAGAAATGATATGCTATGAATTCTGACAAATGTATGCAGAGACATGCAAAGACTCAACCATTGAATGCTATGCAAGGATATGCAACTTACTCCCCCTGAAAACATGCAATGCATTAAACTGCTTTACATGCAGACTATGCACCAAGGATACATTAGACTGGTATGCAATCAATTCAGGTTTATGCATTTTTATCCTTTTTCAGATTTTTCAACATATGATGCAGTACACTGGTCTACATGAAGACAAGACCCTTGGTACTTGGCAGAGAACCTGGTCTCATGGACCATCTCACACATAGTAAGAACCTTCAGGCAGATTTCCTTGCCTTTTAGTAACTTACCATTTGATATACCAGGGTTATGCAAGACAATGCAACTCAAGGCAATTTAAACAAAGTTCAGAACTAACCTGAGGAATTGAATCCTGGGGCTCCCTTTTTGAGTGCCTTGGTTAACCCCTTTCATTTCCAAGGCACACCTGCAAGGATAAAATCAAATTGATCCTGCAGGAACCCAAGCTGCCTTGGGTCCTGTATGAGCCCTAACAGGTGTTCTGACTGATCTCTTAACAGAATTATCAACATAGCCCATCAACTTATAGCTGGACAAGGAATAATCAAATTGACCAGACTTACCATTATAACTAACAGAATTTGAGTTCCTTTTATGCACCTTATTGTAAGCATTAAATTCATGTGCATGAACATCAAAATTTCTGTTGTGTACATGGGCATTTTGTTTTCTGAACTCTGCCACCCAGCACTCAGAGGCTTTGTGGCCAGGTTTTCCACAATTAAAACAAGAGAATTTCACAAATTGTTTTGCATGGAATTTGACAGCATGGGGGTTAATATGATTCTTCCGAACATGCCAACAGTCCTTGACTGTGTGGCCATGTTTTCCACATTCAAAACATGAAGAATTCATTCTGTCAAGATTCTTATAGAATGCATGTCTTTTGACAGGGATTATAGCAATTTCGGAGTTAATTGTTCTTCCCTTAGCATGCCAACAATTTTCAGCAAAATGGCCCAATTTGTTACAATGAAAGCAATGAAATTTCTTTTTCAGATATGCATGATTCCTATCATGAAGCTCTTTAGTATTCAAATCATCTTGCTTCTTTAATCTACAATCATGCATAAAGTGGCCAATTCTATGACAGTAAAAGGATTGAATTCTCTTATTTTGATCATGAGAAGGTTTCTTCAATTTAGAATTCCTAGCATGAATTCTATCTGATTTCAGTTCATCCTCTCTCATGACAAGGCAAACCTCCATCTCATGGCCAGATTTACCACAGTAGAAACATTTCACATTCTTCCTTTTAATCTGAGACAGATTGGCCTGAGAAATTTCAGCATACAAATTTTTATTCCTTTTTGTTTTCTTTTGTTTCTCTATCTGATTAGTAGGCAGACATGAAGGAGAAGCTGAAGTGCTAGCTAACTCAGAGCTACGCACAAAGGTTGTATACATTCTTTTTCTCTCTTCCTGTTTACTGCCTCCATCAGAGACTTTCTTCTTAGAAGCAGCCTTTGAATTTCCTTTGTTTTTAAAAGACTCAGACAGAGAGTTGTTCACTTCAATGATTTCATTTTTGAGAGAGGAAATGAAAATTTCAGAATCTGTGATCTTTTCATTAAGTAAGACATTAATGGCTTTGTAGCTATCAATCTCTTCTATTAATGTAGTCACTCTCTCACATTCATTTTCAATTGAACTTTTCCCTCTTTCAAGGATTAAGAGTCTCTCAGACATAGCAAAATTAAGCAGCTTCAGTTCTTCATTCTCCTTTCTAGTTTATTCATTCTGAACTAGTTCATTAGTTAAGATTTGATCATTTCCTAATGAATTCAGCTATCTTCAAGTTCAGAAATCTTAGCAGTGAGTTCATGATTTTTGTTTTCCAAAACAGAACTTTGTTCTTTACTCACATTCAGATTCGCTAAGCACATTTCATGAGATTTTCTCAGATCTTGACATTTTTCACAATGAGCATTCGAATTAATATGATCACATTTCTTTTTCAGCTTTCTATTCTCAGATTTTAATTTCTTGGATGCTTTGAACAAATCTTCATACATCACTTTCAGTTCATCAAAGGAGTATCCATCTGATTCGGAGCTTACCTGAGATGAGATCTCATCTTCATCATCCCGGTTGGCCATTAAGCATATTGACCTTCTTCCTTCTCTATCAATGTCCGAGGTATTCTGTTTGAGTTTCAATACCTCTGGACAATCATCCTTTGTGTGACCAACCTTCCTGCATTTGTAGCAAACATTAGAGTCAATAATCTTGGCAGGATTAGAGGTATACCTTATTTGCTTTCTGTCATCACCATTCTTTCCTTTTCTTTTTCTTAGGAATTTCCTGAATTCACTAATTGCCATTGCCATGTGGTCTCCATCACTTTCAGACCGCGAGAGGCTGCTTTTCTCGCTTGATGATCCACTGTGGCTGGATCTATTTGCTTTGCTGGAGCTAGCTTTCATCACGATTGGCTCCATTGCAAACAATCTGAAAGTTCAGGACAAACTAAAGCACCTAAACCAAATAAGCAAGACAATGCACTAAGACGGAGAATCAAAGCTACGAACACAGAAAGCACACTCTGAAAAACACCAAACAAACCAGCAGGATCCTCTGCAGATTGTTAGATCAGATAGATCAGAGACCTGCTCTGATACCAATTGTTGGGTTCGATGCAGTATTCAGAGGGGGGGGTGAATGAATATAGCCCTTTTTTTTAAAAAAAAACCTTTCGCCCAGTTAAAATATGATGCTCACTAGAAGTACTAGTTCGCAAACTAGATAAGCTTAAAAGCTAACAGTTAGTTGCAGAACTAAACATGCATACAGTGAGATCACTAGGATGCTAACTAGGCTGAATTTGACAAGGAGACGCTCAACTAGAATTTCGCTCTCTTGACAAATTAAAAACATTCTAAGAAGACTAATTAACTCTTCTTCTCAACCCGAAGCCAACCGCATGGAGCGCCCCTATGCATTCATCTAGCGGAAGCAAATCATAAGCAATCAAACCACAATGCAAGAGGGGTTTTTAGGTGGTTCGGTCCTCCAGACCTACATCCACCCCACACTCAAACCGAGTGTGGCTTCCACTAGCTCACGCTAGAAACAGCAGACTCAGTCTGCAACAAATGCTGCCAAACAGCTTGACCAGGGGAATAGCCTCCCCTCTTCCTCCCAACCGGAGGGAACCACTAGTGACACCAGTCACTAGCAAACCAGAGACACACGGTCTCTCTTCCTCCAGACCTGGAGGGAACCCCTAGACTTGAATCCACAAGCCCAGAACCGGAGACAAGTCTCCCTTCCTCCAAACCGGAGGGAACCCACAAGCAGCCCACCTGCTGCTTGCAACCGGAGATATCAATCTCCCTTCTCCTGAACTAACAGGAGGAACCCCGACCTCTCTACAGAGTATCGGAAACACAGCAAACCAGAAAACAAAGGAAAAACAATAAACGAAAAAGACTTCAGCAAAATAGAAAGCTGAAAAATGAAATGCGCAATATGGCTCTCAACGGAGCTGACTGGCCTGGATTTGATCCACGGTCCAGTAGACGGATCTTTAGGTAAGATCTTCCTTCTTCTCCACGAGCTCTCTCGCTCACTCTCTATCTTTCTTTCTCTTTCTTCTGCTCTCCTCTCACTCTCTGCTTCTTCTTCTCTTCACACTCTGCTATCTCGATCTCTTACTCACTCTCTCTTTCTTTCTCTCTCTCACTCTCTTTCTCTTCTTCTTTCTCTTCTTCTTTTCTTTTTCTTCTTCTCTGGATCGTGGCTCTCTGTATGAGCTTTTCTTCTCGCCAACTCGATCAAGCTTCTTCTGTGGAAGAAGGCTCATATATATAGCAGCAGCAGCATCATCAGCCACTACATGTGACCTCCACATTTCCAGCCCTAATTATTCGGACCACGTGGCAGTCTCTTAGCAGGCTTCATTCCAGCCTCGGATCACGTGCTGCTCAGGTGTGTGGAATGTTCTTCCTCGGACCTGCAAGGAGATGAAAAGCCATTAAAACTGAGGGCCACAATAACTAGATCTGCACGAAGTATGTAGTAGCAATACTAGATGCACTGAGAACGACGCGAGATACACACTGTAACAGAGATAACACAACGAAGAAAAATGACACGAAGAAGATGAAGAACAACACGAGGTAACAAGAAGAACGACGCGAGATACATTGTGACAGAACAGACACAACGAAGAGACCGACACGAAGTAAAACAAGAATGACATGAAATGGCAACAAGGAGAACGATACGAGATACATACGATGACTAAGGCACGAAGTAAAGAAAATGACACGACGTAATAAACATCAAAGAGAACGGCACGAGAACAACATGGACTGGCAACAGAAACTGACACGAAGTGGTTGCAAACAAGCAAGACACGAGGTCTACGTAAAGCAACACGGAGTGTGGTCAAAGCGAGAACGACACGAGGTCTAATGAGAAAGACCAACATGAAGACGGTGAAAACAGCACGAAGTGAAGAACAACGACACGAAGTGTAGTGGTGACAGAAACACACACTACACAGAGAATGACACAAGGTGGTGGCACAGAAAGCAACACGAAGTGCTGCAATGTTCTGCACGCAGTGAAACAAAAATGACACGGAGTGAGTACGACATGGAGACAGATGACAGAGACCGTCACGAGTTGAAAACAACACGAAGACGAAAACTGAAATCGACACGGAGTGAAAAATGACACGAAGACGAAAACAACACTTAAGACGAAGTTGACACGGAGTGAAAACGACACGAGGTCTGGAAACATGACACGAAGTCACAGAAACATCAGTAACCAACACGAAGTGTGGTTACGAAGCATGACACGAAGTGTGGAAACACCAATACGGAGTTATGAGAGGAAAAATGATACGAGGTCTTGAAAACACAAGACAAAGACAAAAGATGAAATCGACACGGAGTGTAGGAATAACACAAGACAGACACGGGGTCTAGGAAAGACAGCACGGGGACAGAAAAATAGACACGGCTTATCACGACACGTGATGAAGCTATGAGAACAGTATGAAACGAATAAAACGACACAAGGAACAACAGTAACCGACACGGGTTGAAAACAACACGAAGTCGAACAGTAATTGACACGGGGTAACACGACACGAGGTAAAAACGACACGAAGACGAAATTGACACATACTGAAAACAACACGAAGAACAACAGTAAGTAACACGAAGACACAGTAGAGGGAATGACACAAAGACGAAGGGAACAGTGCAACGTATATACTTGTAGTTCAAATAAGTGTACAGACTTCACTAATGAATCACTCACTGTACAGACTTACTATAGCAGTATGATGTACAGACTTTGATGAACAGTCTAAAGTATGGACGTTCACTGCAAACAACAATGTGTAGACTTCATGTAAAGGCCCAATGTATGGACATTGAAATCGAAGACCAATGTACAGACTTGAAGAATAAACCAGTGTATAGACTTGAAGATTGAAGGCGATGTATAGATCATGCACATACCAGAAGTCTAACACACACAATATATCAGTCATACACGTGCATTATCCAGATGATATACAAATCACAATCATGAAGCTATCATCAAAGCACAATGTCAGCAGATAAACTGACTGAGCATATGAAGGCCTGAATGAACATTTCAGCAGGATGACTCACAGTGATTAACATCAAACACCAATCATCAAAACCAGATAAATCATTAAAACCACAGCAATGAATGCTTTATGCATCAGTTTAACATGTAGCATGACTGATCATCAAATATGACTCTAAATAGAGCAGCAGGATGAATATGACTCTAAATTGAGCAGCAGGATGACTGAACATTTGATTAACTCACACCAACAATCAATCAACAAAACCATCATCAAAACCACAGGGGCACAACAGTAAAGAGGTGTTGATAGCATCCACCGTGGGAAGGACAGGCGTACTTACCACCTTAATAATTCTTCCGTTGTAAGGAAACTTCAAGCATTGATAGTTGGTGGAAGGTACGGCATATGCGGCTTCAATATAAGGGCGACCTAGTATGGCCTTGAATGTAGGGTCCATGTGGAGAATATGGAATTCCGTGGAGACTGTCATAGGGCCTAGCCCTACTCTCATAATGATCATCCCCTGTGGTGGTCTTTTGCTATTGTCATAAGCTGTGACCGTGATCGAGGAAGGTCTGATCTGTTCCTCGTTAACCCTGCACATCCGAAGGGTGCTCATGGAGATCACGTTTATGGATGCGCCTGTGTCTACAAGGCACGGGTTTACGGATACCTCATTAACTTTTATCGAGACACACAACGCATACTTCCGAGCTTCCCTGGGAGCGAGCTCATAGTTGTGGAATATGATGGCTGGTTGTGTGTCCGTTGGGGTCAAAACAGCCGAAATCTTTTCTGCGGGGAGGTCCTCATTTACCATGACCCTTTGAAGATATTGCATCAAGGCCGCCTGATGTGACGTGGATCTTTGGAGCAGCTCGAGGATGGAGATCCGAGCGGGCGTCCTATCTAGGTGTTTCAGCAAATCATATTGTGTTCCAGGGACGGACTTTTCCAACTGCTCTCCATCCTTTTCTTGCTGAGACTGCTCGGGATTCTGACTGTCCTGGGGGAAAATCCTGTGGAAAATCCTTCCACTTCGGAGCACCATTGCCTGTGGCTTTTGTACCTCTACAGGGGCAGCAGTGGATTGCAGCAGAGGTTTGAGGGGCAGTGACGGGGGAATGGTCGGTAGAGCAGGGGTGATGAGGGGAGCAGGGGTCCTGATGAGGGGCTTACTAGGCGGAGGTATGGCGGAGGTAGGGGGAACACCATGTGGGTTACGACGAATGAGGGGCTTGGAAGGTGGAGGTAAGGTGGTGGTGGGTAAGGCTTGAGATGGGCGGCGGGTGATGAGTGGTTTTGAGGGCATTGATGGCGGTGTTGTGGGGGCAAAAGGGGTTACGCGCGGTTGACGGGTGATAAGGGGCTTAGAGGGCATAGGGGCAACTGCGGTGGAGGTGGGCGGTGGAGCGGAGGAGTGAGAGGAGATGGGAAGGTGTGAAGGCGCAACGGGGGGTGTCGGCTGATAGGTTATTGGGGTGCAAATAAGGGGGCACGATGGCAGTGGAAATGGTGAAGGCGATGCATATGCGGGTTGGTGGGAAAGAGGTGCTACCCGGGCGACACAAGGGAGTTGCATGATGATGGGGTTGGTGGTGGAAAGAATAGAGGCATTTTCCAGGTGCCATACCTGCTCCCTCCCGACTTCCGGGAAGGAGGAGATGGGGTTCACCTGATGATTGGGCTGCTGGTGCTCTGGTAGTGGATTTTGGAGGATGCCCATGTTTGGCTGCTGTTGTGGTACCTGCTGAGGCTGTTGTTGTTGTTGTTGTTGTGGTGCTTGTTGCTGTTGTTGTAGCTGTCGTTGTTGCTATGGTTGCTGCTGTTGTTGTTGCTGTCTAGGAGGAGGTCTCCTGGCCTTCATCATGGTGATGCATCGCCTCATTTCGTCCCAATCTATTTGATGTTCATCGTTCATATCATAGATGTAATCTCTGAAATGAAAACAGTTTTCCACTGTATGACCCGGCTATCTATGGAAGACACAATATCTGGAAGTGTCGACGTTCGTGGGCCATACGGCTCTCTCCTTAGGCAAGGTGAGGAAATTAGCAGCCATGAGAGCATTGAAGATATCTGATAACGATTCCGGTAAAGGTGGGTAATGAGCTCTCCTAGGTCCAAGTGGCCTCCTCTGTTGTTGGGGGGCATAATCCCCGGGTGGTGGAACCTGATTATATTGAGGAGGTCGCTGTTGTTGTTGTTGAAGATGGAAGGGTTGAGGCATATTGTTCTAGAGGAGATTGCTTTGCGGTGGAGGATGAGAAGGGAACGAACCTTGTTGGAGAGGAAGCAGGGGCATTTGTGGAAGCCTGGGATTTGCCACATAGTTAGCGTCGTTGACCGCATTCACTTGCTCATTCGTCACGACCCCTTCTGTCGTTCCGCCTGGGACGCCAGTGCCCGGCTTCCTAAACACCTTCGGCTTTGGTGGCTCGAACATGTGCATGAGAGGAGAATCTTTCAGTTGCGTCTGGACATACCGAGCCCTCTCATACAGTTCCTCCATGGTGTTAAGCTTGTTCATTGCCAGGATATGCCTAAACTGGGGGGTAGCATTTGATATAATCATCTTCACCTGCTCTGGCTCTGAGATGGTATCCTTTATCCTTTCTTCCAGGGATCTCCATCTATCAGCGAACTGGATGAAATTTTCGTCCGGCTTCATTTTTTCGGCGACCAGGTCGGTGATAGAAAGAGATGGGCCAACTCGGTCCCGGTATCTCTGTAGGAACTTCCTCTGAACCACGTCAAAGTCCTCAGCCTCGCTTGGCTCTAGGGCATAGAACCATTCCAACGCAGGGCCATCTAATGATCTCCTAAAGAGGTATGCCAGAGATCTTTTATCATTTTGCCAAAATGAGGACTCGTACATGAAGTCCTTCAAATGGGTAGAGGGGTTGCCAGTGCCGTTGTACCTACGGTACGTGGGCATCTCAGAAGGGGGAAGGCGAAATATTGGTAGGATAGGCAGAGAAACCTCAGGGGTGGATTTCACATCCACCCTTTTTTGTAAGTTCCGGAATTGCTCATCCATCTTATTCAGTTTATTCAAGAGGGACTGGGTGAACGGGTCAATTGGTGAAGGTGGCACTTGCCAGGCAGAAGCGGTAGGCCTCCCAGAGGCCTGAGAAGGAAACCTAGGATAGGAGGGATATTGGGGTCTACCAACGGGTAGGCCCGGTGGGATTTGTGTTTGAAGGGTGGCTTGCACTGGAGATTGGGAGGGGAGTTGGAAGGAGGGAGGCTGGTGATTTGCCTGCCCGAGAGGTGAGGAGGAGGGAATGGCCTGCATAGACTCTTGGACAGGGGTTGTAGTTGGACTCAGTTCCGCCGGAGGGGGGGGACTGACTTCCCTTTTAGAATGGCCTGGAAGGCCTGAAGTTGCTCAGGGTTGAGTTGGGTGTTGGCGAGGACACCTAACAGGGCGGAGATGTCCTGGGGGGAAGATGTATCCCCGGCAGCATTCGGCACCTCATGTGAGGAGTCGTGGGATGGACCAGCGTCCATAGCGTAGACATGAGGCCCGCCTTGGTAGCCCTGGTCCGGGCTATATTCTACGTAAGAGCCATGACCCGAGTCATGCATTTGAGGCTCATAGCCGAAGGCGCTAGCCTCGAAAGTATCGTAATCATACTCGGCCATCCTTAACACCTTTCCAGAACGTAATAACATACACCAGCACACAAGCAGCAGAGATTAACACACAAGTGGATGCTTTTACGTCTCTTTTTGTTTTTGTTTGAACTCTTTTTTTTCTTTTTAACGATTGTAAAAATTCTCACAAAATGTGCAAAAATCCTAGTTGCACCTTTGTTTTACCGCCGTGTGAACTAGGGACACTCGACTCACCGCGAATGGGGTAACTAAGCTCTGGGGAACTTCAACGGTACAACCTGCCCAGTGAACGAAGGGGAATCCTTCGCTGTCGGGGACTTATGGAGGTCCCAGTGAAAGAGATCCTAGTCTGTCGAGAGGAATTCCCGACAGAGAGTCCTTCTTTCACCAAGAGGGGGTGATCCTAAGAAAGAAATAGAAAGAAAGATAGAAAAGAGGGATGGACGTATGCGATGAAATGCTGACAGATATATAGAGTATAACAGGATAACAAGACGATCAAGGTATAACAACGCACAAGAGATGGTAAGGCAAACTACAAGAAGGTGCAAGGGTAATTGTAAGAAAGCAACTGAGAGATAAAGAACACGTAAAAGATGATAAAGCAAGTCAAGGGCTGCAAGAGTAACTAAAAGAAAGCAACTGATGTCCCACCGTGATCGCCGATCTGTGGACTGCCGAATGGAGATCCACTCAAAAGGGAACGAGAAACGCGAGCGACGGGCTACAAACTCGCAATAACTAAAAGCTAATGGGGGAAGGGGTCATGCAACATGTCAACAGAGAAAAGAGCATACGTAGGATGCCAAAGGGATGTGATCGCCAGAGGGGTTACCTCAATGAAAAGAAATGATCACGTGTACCTGGCACGAGGCACGGAAACTGTGAATCATCGAGAGCGAGAAATGGTGGGGTTGCTTCTTCCTCCCCCTTCGGCTGGCCGACGGGGAGGGCTTTCCTTGGGTACCCTTACAAAACAACGACAAACAAATAACAAGTGGATCAGAAAGCCGAAGGTGCAGCAATCAATTCTAGCGATGCAAGTAACGAAATGACGGCCGGACACACACCTGGTTGGTGTTGTCTTTTAAACCCCTCACGGACACGAGTAGGAGGAAAATGCTTATGATGGATGGTGATTATACCAACGTAGGAACAGGAAGAGACTCCTCCAAAAGGGGGTGAAAAATGCGATATGATGAATGCAAGATATCTAAGGAAAAAGAGAGGAGAATGGCTTATTGGATGGCCGATGGCGAGATCCGGCGGAGCCTCGGTAGCGTAGGGATGACGTGGGAGCGCGACGGGTGAAGACGGCCTTTCTCCTGCGAGCACGGGCACCCAGGAATCCGGCAGAACCTCACCTACAAAACACCCACGGGTTAGGAATGGAATCCGACAGCCTCCCGGCGCTCTTTTTTTCGACCCCTGGACTGAGGGGGGTAGGCCTCTATTTATAGAGCTCTGGAGGATGGAGGTGTCCAAGGGCCAGGACGCCTCCATGATTTGGCTCTTTTTTAAACGACAATCTGACCGGCTGACGGATGGTCAGTGGCCAGGGGCACCCGTGACCTGAGTGATGGAGGCGTCCAGGGGCCTGGACGCCTCCATTGCATTGGATCCCTTTCGAACTACAATCCAGCCAACGGATAGTCGGGGTCTGGGGTGCCCGTGAGCTGAATGATGGAGGCGTCCAGCGGCCTGGACGCCTCCATTATTTGGATTCTTTTTAAACGACAGGCTGAGCAACGGTCGGGCAGTGGCCAGGGACGCCCGTGAGCTGAACGATGGAGGCGTCCAGGGGCCTGGACGCCTCCATGATTTGGATTCTTTTCAAACGACAGACTGAGCAACGGTCAGTCGATGGCCGGGGCCGCCCGTGAGCCGGATGATGGAGGCGTCCAGTCTCCTGGACGTCTTCAAGAAAATATATATATATATATATTATTTTTTATTTTATTATTTTTTTCAATTTTTTTGTGTCATTTATGGAGGCGTCCAGCCTCCTGGACGCCTCCATGATTTTTCTGATTTTTTAATTTTTTAATTATTTTTATTTATGGAGGTGTCCAGGCGCCTGGATGCCTCCATGATTTTTCAAATTTTTTATTATTTTTATTATTATTATATATATATGAATTTATGGAGGCGTCCAGTCTCCTGGACACCTCCATGATTTTTCACGGAAAAATTTAAAAAAATGTAAAAAAAATCAAAAAAATAGGAAATCACTAGAGCAATTAAAAATGTGAAGGCCGCCTTGGGGTATCATAGTGTAATATGAGATTTAGTCACTGTAACGTCAAGAACCGCGTGTCTACACTCCCGCCTGGTGTCTGCATGAAAAGGAAGACATATTCAGGAAAAGAAAGATGATCCCCACATTCAGAGGAGGAACCTAGTTTGTGGCACCTGAGCCCGACAGATGCAGCCGTGTAAGAAGGCACTGCTCGATATTATCTAGAGTAACCCGCTCTTCGGTGGATTGGCGGTGCTTCAGCAAGATGGCTGCGTATTTCTCCACATGTGGAGGGAACTCATCCTGCCTGGGAGGGATATTCGGGTGGAAATAGGGGATTACTGGGCACCTCCAGGTTTCCTCCACTGAGCAAATCCCCACCCAGAAGAATTGAGTCTTCCACCCCTTATGCGAGGAATCCTTCACCGCCAAGGAGATACAGCTCATATTCCGCCGCACCTGGATGAAATAGAAGCCCTTCCTGGTCGAAGGATGTGCTTTCAACTCAAAGAAGTAATGAAAGAGGTCCATGGAAGGAGGAACTCCACACTGGTGGCAGAGGATGCGGAAGGCGGAAAGGAGGAGATAAGAGTTGGCTACCAACTGAATGGGCGCCAACGGGAAAAAATTGAGAAGCTGAAGAAAAAAAGGATCGAAAGGAAGGCGGAATCCACCCTTCCATGATAGAAGAAAAGTACAGATGTGGCATGTACGAGAGTCCAGGCTCGTCTCGTGTGGGGAAGCTGTGACAAAGCGGAACTTATGGGGCAGGCGATACTGGTGCTCCAGCCTTCTCACATCCGACTCCCCCAGTTCGTTGCAGTTTGGAACCGGTGCCTTCACCACCGGCTCATCCTCCCACTCCTCAGCGTCTGAGCGCTGGTCCACCATGGAAACCGGAGAAGAGTTTGAGGAAAGGCGATCTCGAGACCCTGAAGATTCCGGGGGAGGAGGAAGCCATCGGACTGCCTCCGCGGTTATCTCCGCCAACTCCTCGAACGCCGCTGCAAGTCTCTGCTCTTCCATCGCGTCCTCACGACGCATCAAAGAGCCCCAAAAGCAAGAACGGAGGAGAGCCAAAACCCTAAAGACGGAGGGAGTCTGGAATGACAACAAGCGCCCAACGCCTATATCCCCACGCGGGAGGCGGCGCGTCGTTTCGACCTCCGAGAAAAGGGGGCCCCTTCAGTTCAAATCCGTCAGGATCATCATTAACACGGGCCCAGGTGACCACGACACGTGGCTTTCTAACACCGTCAGATCTTCACCCACCTGAGCCACGCTGGTCTAAAACCCCAAACAGCTACTCTTCCGATCTTACTAAAGCTCGGGAGTAGGAGGGGGACAAGTGGAGAGGGGGATTTCTGTAGCCCATCTAAGAGCAGCCGAACTAGGCCCATCAGAACCAAACGAGGCTTGGATCATCCAAGTGACAGCCGCATAGGGCCCACTTAGGCTAAAAAGTCCAATAAAGATTACTCAGGATCCCACCCTTCCTCGGCGGCCCTTAGGCTCAGAAGGCCCGAGCGTCAGAACGGAGGAAGACCCATGCCCGAGTTATCCCTTCATCGGGATAGAGGCAAGCGCTCTGCGCCCACTCCGACCTGACTTCATCCGAGCTATGCCTATCACCCGGACAGGGTTGGCACCTTTTATGCTCGGACCGACTGACGATTGCTTATCCACGCTGCCGTTGAGAGCCCTTTATGAGCAGGAGTTTATGAGGATAAAGGACCCATGATCCCACGATGAGGACGTAAAGATCCCACGATGAGGATGTAACTCCCGCCTGAAACTCCTCAGCTTATGGGACTCATAAGGTGAGCACACTATATAAACCAGGGACTCCCTCCAGTGGAAGGTAAGGGCAATACACGCCTAAAATCCCCTGAGCAAGAATCACTTCACCACCTTGGTGTTGGGGGATCTCGTGAATCTCTTTCTACCTCCCTCCATATCTTCCACCATTGCTCTACTGACTTAGGCATCGGAGGATTTTCCCCAGGGAGCCATCTCTGGGCCTCCTGATCCGTTTCCCTTTCTCTGCAGTTCACTATTCGGTTATCATCCTCCCAGCTCAGGACAAGCGCGAGATCACGCCCCTTCAGAGGGTGTTACATACTGAGTCTCTATTTGGAGACTCATCCCTGCTTTTCAGGTGCGGCGGTTCTTCCTCGAGATTCTAGGGTGCTGTTCGGAGGTTATCAGTTGTCAGCTCGCCGGGCCAAGTGTTCACTTGGCATGTGGTACATTTTACTGCTTTAGACTGTACTTTCTATTAGACTGGACTCTGTTGTAGTAGTTGTTTATTTATTTCTATTAATTGTTGATTCGTCCTGCTTTATTTCCTATTTCTTTGTACCTCCACACTCCTTTTAGCCTTTCCGAGCCCCTCGACTCGTGGGCGGCGGGTCAGGATTCGAATGGTATCGGGCCTTCCCGGTATCCGGATCTTTGGTCATCACAGGTGGTATCAGAGCGGAGGTTGTGGACGTACATAGGAATTTGAGATATTGCAGTGATCAGAGTCCATAAAGTCCAGTACAGTCGGCAGCTGGCATAGGGTTTTTTGCATATTTTTCACTTGATTTCTCGCTTGAGAGCTAGAGTGCGCTGCGCGGTGCTGTGAAGGCGGTTGCTGTTCACGGCTTTCATGCCAGTGTGGCATCTAAGGATCAAGGTTGAGAGCTTCTCCCTCATCGGTGGTGATCCCGGTTGTGCTGTGTCGGGCAGAGGTTTCCGGTAGGTGCATTGCTGCGGCGCTGCGTTCGAGGTGTCTACAGCGCGGTCAGGTGGCTGGCGAGGACTGTTCGTCATTAAGTGGGCCACTCCAGCTTGAGATTTATCCAGCCCCTGAGGTGTTAAGGTCATGGTTTGAGGTAGCAGAGCGGGTGCTCTGATCGAGAAGTGTGCTCAGTTGAGCAGAGGATCTTCTCGGTGAGCTGATGTTTCATCGAGCCTGATGTTCTTGTCGTGCTCTGTAGCGTCAGAAATGACATGTCGGTCCCAGTTATTCTTATAGATTTTGAGGTAGGATTGGGCTGTGGTGTCCCAGTAAGCTTTGCTAATGCGCTCTTGTGTGCGAATGGGTTGTGTTCGCCTTGGATTTGGTTTGAGTTGAGAATGTTCTGCGGTGGTTTCGGGACTCGAGGATGAGCATCGACGGTTGTCGATTATGGCTCGTGTTACGGCTCTTGGCGTGGCGTGTTGCAGTCACGGAATTGCAGTGGTGGTGTATCGAGAGATGCTGTGATTGTGGTCCGACGTGACACTCATCGAGTGTGTCGGAGGCCCTGACCTGATGGAAGTGATGGTTTTCTTGGTGCTGGATGGTGCTGTTCCCAGCATGTGCGATATTTGAGGTCAGGTCGAGCGTGGATATTTTCCGTTGGTCGGGGTGTGATCGGTTTCCCCTTTGGTTGGAGAGATTGCTCTTGGCTAAGGTTCGTCGTCTTGCATTGCGTGTTTTGATTGGTTGGCCTCGTGTGCCATGAAGTCCGTGCAAGACGAGTTTCGCGTTTTGGTAAGGTGGCTGCCTGTGAGAAGTTGTGCCCAATTCCCTGGTTGTGTGAGGGTGCTGGCACTGTTCCGGAAGGACTAGTGCTGGTTGGGCGGTGTTCGCATTCTTGGCTGGTGCTGTAATTTTCCGATTCGTTGCAGATCGAAGTCTGCGGAGTCGCAGAGGGTTGCCAGATTGGGAGTGAATATGTGCTTTGGGTTCAAGGTAATGGAGCTTTCCTCACCCTATTTTCTGAAGTTGGCCAGCCGAGTTGTGGATTGTCGGGATGGCGAGTCCCGAGTTGCTGTGTTTGGCTGTGCGCGTGGATCAAAGTGCGCAGCGGAAGCCTGGTGGGCCCGTGACCCACTGATTTAGGATTGTAACGTTGGTTGCTACGGGCGGATTTCCTGAGGTTGCGTTGAGCATTGGAGGATTGGTTCCTCTGTGTGAGACGTGTTGTTGCCGTGCCGTTGCTCGAGGTATTATGGTTCTTGGCACTGGAAGGATGGAGTGTTGGGAAAAAATGTTGGCAAGTGTGCCGCATGAGTACCATGTTCCTATGATGGAAGCCGTGTCAGGCGTCGGCGTTGGACCTGGATTGGGTTGTTGAGGATGTCGCCTGATGGACCCTCTACGACGGGGATGTGATGAGACAAGACGGAAGAGTGACGCTTGTAGGCGGAGGCCTTTTAGTGAGATTGGCGTCGGAATGGTGGTCCTTGATGGGACGTTGGTGTCGCAATGGTTATCCCTGGTTTGGTGACCAGCATGGGATGGTTCCCCTGTAAGTCTGAGTCGAGTGAGGTGATGACTGAAGACACCAGGATCTTGTCATTTGGTTTCATCGTGCTCCTCTAAAAGGTCGAGTTGGCGCGATGATTGAGTTCGGATGCGGTGTCCGAAAGGAGTGTAGCTCAAGATGTGGCAATTGTCTGTGTGTAAGTCAGCGGATGGCCTGCTGTGAGTTGGATCATGCCTGTTGGGCCGGTGGAGGCTTCTCGTTGACGTGTATCTGGCGACCAGTGGATGGTCTTTTCACAGACAGAAGATGCTGTTGTGAGCTGGTGGAGGCTCTGTATTGGTTGTTCCCGTGAGTAGGATGTGCGACCTGTCAGCTGGTTGTGAAGCTGATGTGTGGTCTGTATGTCGGCCATAGGATGGATCGGTAGCTGTTTCTCGTGAGGAGGACTGTGTCTCCTCGGTGGGCGAGATGGTGGCAGCGGTGCCATGATTGGTTTTCGTTATGACTGAGGTGATACCAGACTCATACTTTTGTCTTGTGCCTACTCTAATGGCCAATGTGCGTGGCATGTAGAGCGAGGTGTCGTTCGTGTGTTAGTCTGGCTGTGTCCCTGAGGATCAATGTTTTCATGAGAATCGAGATTTTCCGTGCTGCGGCTCTGACAGCGTTGTCAGTTGGTTAAGGTGTTCTTCCCCTGTGTTTTGGTGCTAGTCCTGAATTTCGAGGACAAAATTCCTTTAAGGGGGGAGGGCTGTAATGCCCCGGGTTTTTCGGATTTGGATCCGTGGATTTCGGATCGTCTTTTTCGTGGATTTCGGATTTTTTTCGAGTGAGCTTCAGACTATTTTTACCGGATTTTCCTATATATATATATAACCCCTTTTTCTCTCTCTCCCCATCTCTCATTCCTCACTCTCTCCCTCTCTCTTCTCACGCTCTCTCCTCTCTCCCTCTCTCTCCGGCGACCGACAAAGCGGAGTGCGGGCGAGGCGGGGACGGCGTGGGCGAGGCGCGGGCGAGGCACGGGCCAGGATGGGTGAGGATTGAGGCGGTGGAGGCGCGGTGAAGCTCGGTCGCGGGTTCGTGGAGCGGCGAGGGTTTCGTGGTGATTTCTTCGCGGATCAGCGAGCTCGGGGCGCGAAATCTTCGGTGGAGGTAAAGAGATGGACCCCCAGCTCGTGCATTCCCTTTCCCGCGAGTTTCGTAGGCCGTGGTGAGCCGAGCGGGCTTATTTGAGCTTTTTGGGGAAAATTCATGTTTTTGAGGTGTGAGTCGGATCTCCCGTTTTATGGTGTTTCAGACCGATTCGGGGCTTTAGATGCATGCTAGGAGGGTCGGGGGAGCTTCCCCCTTGTTTTCCCCATCATCCGTGGATGATCGGGGCGTGGAATGGATTTTTTGGGTGTTTCCCGCCATCCCGTTCTCGGGACGCTTTGGCGGTCCTTCCAGAGATCGCCACCTCTCTGGCGGCCTAAGGTAGGCGCGCCATTTGTTACTGTTTTGTCGGCAGGGCTGGCGCCGGCTGGCGGCCGCAGGATAAACCGCTAGACCAGGTGGCGGCCGAGTCTCCGACTGCTACCCCGTTCCGACCGTAGGGAGTCAGGTACCCCTGGCGGTCGTGGGTTTGGGCGCGAGAGTCGTGTGGCGGCCTGGGGTAGGACCGCCAGGCCAGGTGTGATTCGTCTTCTGGAGGGCCAAGGGCAGATCGCCAGAGGCCTTGTAACGGCCTAATGCTGGACCGCTAGAGTCTGGGTGGCGGCCCAGGGTAGGACCGCCAGATGATTCTCCATGTCGTGTTAGCGTTGTGTTGGTCTCCGGTCTACTCGATTGTGACCCAGTGGTTGACCATCGGCCTAGTGAGTGTCCCGGACACCTCGTGAGTTCCGTGTTCATGTTTTTGGGGTGTCTGGAGGTGCTGGGTTACCTCAACTAGCGTGCCCGTAGGTGTGTGTGTCTGGGCTTTGTGTTACCCTCGATCGAGTCACCGTGTATCGGTGCGAGTGCGGTGGGGTTCCCCCGCATGTCGTGAGTTTCTGTGGAAGATGGTTCCCGAGTGGGGCATGTGTTTGGCCTTGGACTGCGAGTCCAGTCATCCGGCCTGGGGCTGGAGGTTTCCCACTTTTCCCTGGGATGGGGAATCAGCGTGGCGACTTGTACGCTACCTTGGGAATCGTGCTTCTGTGTTTTTCGTGCGGGCCATGTGTGTGGCCTTGGACTGTGAGTCCAGCTGTCCAGCCTGGGGGCTGGAAGGCTTCTCAGTTCCCTCCCCGAGGGAATGGTCTCGACGGCTCGTGAGTTGCCTCGATATTCATGCTACCGTGGTTTTAGACCTAGGGATTAGACCAGATTGACGGCCTTGTGCTGTTGCATATGACGGTCTTGACCTTGAGTCATGTGACTCAAGGACCATTGGATTTAGTGAGTCTAGAGGACCGTCTAGAGTCCAGTGGCTTGTCGCCACTTGGTCCTTCTCGACTTTCACGCAGGGTGCGTGCATGTTTCTCGGAGTTTCTCCTTGGAGAGTGGTCACATCAGTGACTCCCCACTAGTCGTAGCCTTTCGACAAGCGAGTGGTCCCACCAGGGAGTGGTGGCGAGGCTACCCCGAGAGATGGTTTTTAGACTGGTTTCCGTTGGGCCCCACGTCTTGCAGGTAGAGTTCGACTGAGGGGAAAACCAGTTAGAGGGCCAGACCAGGGACACGCGGTCTATGTGTGCACACGTGATTGGGGGCAGTTGGACCCGCGCTAACGAGCGCGACCCCAGCTAGTCACTTGTTTTGTGGTTACTAGTACGGTGTCCCCGTTCCACCAGGGGTCGAGGGGGACACCTAAGGCGCGGACTAAGACGTCAGTGGACGCATCCGGCCTTGCTTCTGGTGGGCATGTACTCCTATCACGTGAGACGTGACTCTCCTATTTCTAGGTTCCGTTTCCCGTCTGCGAGACGTGGTTTTCTGGACCGTCTGGTGTTTCTGAGTTAGTGGCCAGGGTGCGAGTAGCTTTATCGAGATTACGTCTTGTTGGTGCGGTGTTCGCGACCGGGTGGTCGGGTTGCACCTTGGACAGCGTGTCCAGGTTGGCTGTGTTCTGGGAGACAGGCCACTACGGCAGGGTTGTCGTGGGTTTTTACTTCGGTAAGTGGTACTAGTGTGGTTCGGTAGTCCCGATCATGAGATCGGGGTGTGTTTTTCTGGTATAGTAGGAGTAGCTGTAGTGCCGAGTTTTGACCGGCCACCTGTTCGCTATTCCTGCTATAGTTGTGACTTTCCTTTCCGCTACCGCGGTTGTTTCCGGTTGGGATTCCGTGGGACCCCTGCTAAGTCTCTGTTTGGAGACTCATCCCTACTTTTCAGGTGCATCGATTCTTCCTTGAGGTTCGAGGGTGCTGTTCGGAGGTTCTCAATTGCCAGCTCATCGGGCCAAGTGTTCACTTGACATGTGGTACATTTTACTACTTTAGACTGTACTTTCTGTTGGACTGGACTTTGTTGTAGTAGTTATTTATTTATTTCTGTTAATTACTGATTCGTCCTGCTTTATTTCCTATTTCTTTGTACCTCCACACTCCTTTTAGCCCTTCCGAGCCCCCTGACTCGTGGGTGGCGGGTCAGGATTCGAATGGTATCGGGCCTTCCCGGTATCCGGATCTTGAGTCGTCACACTCCAGGTCATCCTCAGAGAAAATAATAGGGTCTCCTAGACGACCAGGGGTGGAAACCCCTCGTTAGGTGTTGTCGCCTTGGTCCACAGCGTGGATAGCCGACGCGTATCGTCGCCGCCGGCTTGCGCTATCCCCCCCCCCCGCTCGGCCCCCCAGAGATCATCATGACCTCCTTTCCGTTGGGCTGGTTGTTAATCGGCGGGGGCGTCTTCTGTAGCCTCTCGACGGCTTTGGTGAGGAATTTGTCGAGGAGTCCTCGGCGGACAAGATCCTCGATGGCGTCCTTCAAGTTGATGCAGTCGGCGGTGTCGTGGCCATGGTCACGATGGTAATGGTAGAACTTCTTCTTGCTCCTCGTGCTCGGATCTGACTTCATCCGGGGAGGCCACTTGAGGAAGGGCTCCTCGCAGATCTCCATCAAGATCTGGTCAGGTGGAGCCGTCAGGGGTGTGTAGTGACGATAAGCACATGTTTCCTTCTAGAAATGATCACGGCGGTCCCCGTCGCGTCGCTCTCGTTTGTTCCTGCCCTCTCGTGGCGGGTCGGCGGACCTCCTGCCATCGGACCGATCGGACCCGGCTGCATGGCCTAGGGCCGCAGTGTTCTCCTCGCAACATGTATGCTTTTGCCCTAGCGCGAGGAGGTCAGGTAGTGTTGTTGGGGCTTCAACCCCAAGGGCGCGCCGGAGGATGTGGTCTCGTGTCCCCTGAGTGAGCGCCGTGGTTGCTATGCCGACGTCAAGGTGGGGGATGCCGAGTGCCTCCGAGTGAAAGTGGGAGACAAAGTCCCACAACGTATCTTCTTTCCCCTACCTGAGGGCGAGCAGGGTCACCGTGGACTTGGCCACCTTTCGGCAGCCGATAAAGTTCTCCTTGAACAGCTTCTTGAGCTGCTGGAAGGAGGAGATGGTCCCGGTCGGTAGGGACTCGAACCAGGCCCGGGCGTTCTCTCGGAGGGTCGTCACGAACGCCAGGTGTAGACACGCCATTCCTGACGTCTCCTGAGAAAGTCTCATATTACTATACGACGCCCCGCGACGGCTTACGCATTTTGAATCGCTCGAGTGCCTCCTTTTCTTGGGTCTTCTTCTGCCTTTTTCGGCATCCGGAATCGTCTCGTCGCAGCATTCGGACGGCATCAACACCGGTCAGACGCATCGGAAGGTTCTGAAACCAGGAAGGGTGTCTACCGGGCGGCTGCCAACGCCTTGTCTGAGGACCCAGGCGGGTCTTCATGGGGGCGTCCAGGCTCCTGGACGCCCCCATTATTTTATTTATTTTTCAAACCAAAAAAATAAAAAAATATATATTAATGGAGGCGTCCAGGCCCCTGGACGCCTCCATGAAAACAAAAATAAAAAATATATAATGCCAGTTGGCATAAAAAACAAAACAAAAAAAAGTAAAAAATATTTTCTTGGAGGCGTCCAGGCCCTGGACGCCTCCATCAACTCACTCACGGGGCCCCGCCCACCGATCGACGGTTTGTCGTGTGTGAAAGAATCCAAATTGTGGAGACGTCCAGCCGGCTGGACGCGCCCATTTCCAAATCACGGGTCGCCGCTCCAAAACCACGCGTTGTGTTAAACCGCGTGCGACTTTCGGTGGAGTTCGGTGGGACTTATGGAGGCGTCCGGGACCCTGGACGCCTCCATGAAAATATTCAGAAAAAATGAATAAAAATAGAATAAAATATCTTTTTTGCCCTGATGGAGGTGTCCAGGGTCCTGGACGCCTCCACCCTCCGGAGCCCTATAAATAGAGGCCCACCCCCTCAGTTCTGGAGGAGCTTCTAAGAGATCCGATAGGCTGCCGGAGCCCAGAGGCTACCGGAGTCATTTCTAACCCGTGGGGTCTTTTGTAGGTGGAGGTTCTGCCGGCTTCTCGGGTGCCCACGCTCGCGAGAGGAAGGTCGTCTTCATCCACCGCGCTTCCACGTCGTCCCTACGCTGCCGGAGCTCCGCCGGATTTCACCATCGGCACATCCAATAAGCCAATCCTTTCCTTTTCTTCGTAGTTCTTTTGCATTCATCATCTCGCATCCTCTATCCCCCTTCATAAGGGCGCCTCTTCTTATATACTTCTTGCATCCATCATCTCATTTTCCTCCTACTCGAGTCCGAGAGGGGTTTAAAAGATAACACCAACCAGGTGTGTGTCTTGCCATCATTTCGTTATTTTTATCGCAAGGATTTGAATACTACACCTTCATCTTTCTAATCCACTCGTTACTTGTTTGTCGTTGTTTTGCAAGGGTACCCAAGGAAAGCCCTCTCCGTCGGCCGGCCGAAGGGGGAGGAAGAAGCAACCCGCCATCTCCCGCTCTTGAGGTAGGCGCGATCACTTTCTTTATTTTGGGGTCTTTTGGCCCCTGGCGATCACATCATGTTCTCGAGGCCGCGGCGAGTCACTTCCCCAATGGCCGTTTAAATTCCCGTTCTTATATTCTCTTTATATTCTGTTATATTCTTATCTGCTCATATTCTCGAGGCCGCGGCGAGTCACTTCCCCAATGGCCGTTTAAATTCCCGTTCTTATATTCTCTTTATATTCTGTTATATTCTTATCTATTCATATTCTCGAGGCCGCGGCGAGTCACTTCCCCAATGGCCGTTTAAATTCCGTTCTTTATATTCTCCTTATATTCTGTTATATTCTTATCTGCTCATATTCTCGAGGCCGCGGCGAGTCACTTCCCCAATGGCCGTTTCAATTCTTGCTATTTGATTTCTGCACCATTCCGTCCCCCCGAGGCCGCGGCGAGTCACTTCCCGCTATGGCCGTTTAACCCCCATATCTTGCTATATTACATTTGTCCCGCTCGCCCCGCCGGAGCAATCTCCCGTGGTGGCCCCTTCTCTTTTCTCTTATTTCTGTGTTGCAGCAAACAAAGAGGAGCCCGCGCGCTCCGCGTCTTCTTCGCTCCCCGAACCGCGTGACGTCGCTCACAGATTGGCGATCACGGTGGGACCTCTACTGCTTCCTTTTGGCTACCCTTGCAAGTTCGGCACCGTCCGTGCCTCTCCACCTTGGCGCCCTCGCGCGCCCCCGTTGTGCTCACGGCAGCACTGTCAGTTGTGATTGGTTGGGTGTTTATTATATGTTTGTTATTTCTGTTGTTTTCTTACTCTATATCTCTGTCAGCATTCCATTGCATACATCCATCCCTCTTTTATATCCTTTTTCATTTTTTCTAAGGATCACCCTTTCCCGGTGAAGGAAGGACTCTCCGTTTGAGAATTCCTCTCAACGGACTAGAATCTCCTCCACTGGGACCTCCGTAAGTCCCCGACATCGAAGAATCTCCTCTTCGTTCACTGGGCTGGTTGTACCATTGAAGTTCCCCGGAGTTAGTCATCCCATTCGTGGTGAGACGAGAGACCCTAGCTGACACGGCGGTGAAACAAAAATAAACTAGGGTCCCTATTTTGTGTGAACTTCGGATCTCGCTAAAAACACAAAAAAATCATCAAAATCAAAACACAAAAAAGGCGTAAAGGCATCCACTTGTTTGATAATCTCTGCTACCTGCTTGCTAGTGTATGTTTTTGCGTTCTGGGAAAACTGTGAGCATGGCTCACGAGTCTTTTGAGGAGAACCACCCTAGTCGTGGTTTGTCAGCCGACCCGCGAGTCTATGCTATGGACTCGGGTCCTTCTCATGAGCCCTCGCATGAGGTGCAGGTTATTGCCGGGGACACATCCCCACCACAGGATATCTCTTCCTTACTGGGCGTCCTCGCCAACACGGAGCTTACCTCTGAACAGCTCCGGGCCTTCCAGGCCATTCTGAAGGGGAAATCTGTTTCCCCCACGCCCCAGGAATCAACTCCGGCCATCGCACCTCTCCAAGAGTCCGTGCAGGCCATTCCATCTCCTTCATTGGCGCAAGCCATCCAGTCTCCCTCGCTTCAAGGACAAGCGAGCCAACAACCACCCTCATTCCAGTTCCCGTCACAATCTCAAACTCCCGTTGTTCCCCACATACCGCTTCAGCCAGGGCCAACTGTCGGCGGTCCGACAGCTCCCTCTCATTCGGGGTTCCCCCCTCAAGTCTCCGGGAGACAGTTTCTCCCCCAGTGGCAAGTGCCACCTTCACCTCCAGAGGAGCTCGCCCAATCGCTCCTCAATAGGTTCAATCGCATGGACGAGCAGTTTCAAAATCTGAGAAGAATGGTGGACGTGAAAGCCACCCCGGAGGTTGCTTTGCCAATCCTTCCCGTCATTCATCTTCCTCCCTCCGAAATGCCCACGTACCGCAGATACAATGGTACCGGCAACCCCTTCATTCACCTCAAGGATTTCATGTATGAGTCCTCCTATTGGCAAAACGATCAGAGGTCCCTGGCATACCTCTTTCGGAGATCATTGGATGGTCCCGCGCTAGAGTGGTTCTATTCTTTGGAGCCCCGCGAGGCCGAGAATTTTGAAATAGTCCAGAGAAGGTTCTTGCAGAAATATAGGGATAGGGTCGGTCCCTCACTCTCCATTACCGACCTAGTGGCCGAAAAGATGAAGCCCGACGAGGATTTTGTCCGCTATGCTGATAGATGGAGGTCTCTGGCGGAAAGAATAAGGGATACCCTCTCCGAGCCCGAACAAGTGAAGATGATTGTGTCTAATGCAACCCCACAGTTCAGACACGTCCTGGCCATGAATAAACTTACTACAATGGAGGAACTCTATGAAAGGGCCCGGTACATCCAAACCCAGTTAAAAGACTCCCCCATTATGAACATGTTTGAGTCGCCGAAGCCCAAAGTGGTCAGAAAGACAGGCGCTGGTGTCCCGGGCGGAGCCACAGAAGGGGTCGTGACAAATGAGCAAGTGGGTGCGGTCAACAATGCCAACTATGCAGTCAACCCAAGGCCTCCACAAATGCCCCGACTTCCCCTCCAACCAGGTCCTTTCCCTCTTCGTCCTCCACCCCAAAATAATCCACCCCAGGATAATATGCCTCCATTACGTCAACCCCAGCAACAACAACCACAACCTCAGCAACAACAACCACCACTTCAGTACAACCAAGTTCCACCCCCGGGGAATTATGGTCCCCAACAGCAACAAAGGAGGCCGGTCGGTCCCAAGAGAGCCTACTATCCACCGTTGCCAGAAACTCTGGCGGATATTTTCAACGCCCTCATGGCCTCAAACATACTTGTGCTACCCAGGGAAAGGCCCGTGTGGCCCCCGAATGTTGATACCTCCAAATACTGCGTCTACCACAGGCAGCCAGGACACACAGTAGATTACTGCTTCCATTTCAAAGATTACATCCACGATATGAATGATGAACATCAAATAGATTGGGATGAAATGAGACGATACGTCGCCGCTCTCAAGGCTAGGAGACCTCCTCATAGGCCACAGCAGCAGTTACAACAGCAGCAGCAGCAGCAACCACAACAACAACAGCAGCCTCAGCAGGCCCCACAACAACAGCCCAACATGGGCATAATCCAGAATCCATTACCGGAGCACCAACAGCCCAATCATCAGGTTAACCCCATCTCCTCCTTCCCGGAAGTCGGGAGAGAGCAGGTGTGGCACCCGGAAAGTACCTCCATTCTTTCTACCGCCAATCCTATCATCACGCAACACCCTTGCCTTGCCCGGGTAGCACCTCTCTCTCATCAACCCGCGTCAGTATCGCCTTCACCATTTCCACTACCATTACGCCCTCTCATCCGCACCCCGATCTCCTATCAACCGACACTCTCCACTACGCCTTCACACCCTCTCATCTTCTCTCACTCCCCCACTTTACCATCCACCTCTACCACATTTACCCCTACGCCTTCTAAACCCCTTATCATCCGTCAACCATACATAACCCCGTCTTTCTCCACCATATCACCACTAATGCCTTCAAAACCACTCATTACCCATCACCCACCTCAAAATCATTGCCCGCTTCAAGCCCTACCCACTTCTACTTCGTCTCCACCTCCACCTTCCAGACCCCTTATCCTCATAATCCGTGTGATATCCCCTCTACCTCCACCATGCCTCCACCTAACAAACCCCTCATCAGAATCCCTGCTCCCGTCATCACCCCTGCTTCATCAACCATTCCTCCACCACTACCCCTCAAATCCCTGTTAAAACCCACTGCTACCCCCACAGAGGTACAAAAGCCGCAGGCAATGGTGCTCCGGAGTGGAAGGATTTTCCACAGGGTTTTCCCCCACAACAGTCAGAATCCTGAGCAATCTCAGCCAGAGAAGGATGATGGAGAACAACCAGAAAGAGCTATCCCTGGAACACAGTATGATCTATTGAAACACTTGGACAAGACGCCTGCTCGGATCTCCATCCTGGAGCTACTTCAAAGATCCACATCCCACCAGGCGGCCTTGATGGAATATCTTCAAAAAGTCATGGTTAATGAGGACCTCCCCGTGGAGAAGATTTCGACCGTCCTGACCCCAACAGACACACAACCGGCCATCATGTTCCACAACTACGAGCTCGCTCCCAAGGAAGCTCGAAATATGCATTGTGCATTTCAATAAAAATTAATGGGGTATCCATAAACCCGTGTCTTGTGGACACGGGTGCGTCCATAAATGTGATCTCCATGGACACCCTTCAGTTGTGTGGGGTCAACGAGGAACAAATAAGACCTTCCTCGATCACGGTCACGGCTTATGACAATAGCAAAAGGCCGCCGCAGGGGATGATTATTCTGAAGGCAGAACTAGGCCCCATGTCAATTCCCACGGAATTCCATGTCCTCGACATGGACCCCACATTCAAGGCTATACTGGGTCGCCCTTACATCGAAGCCATGGACGCTGTGCCTTCCACCAACCATCAGTGCCTGAAGTTTCCTTACAATGGGAGGATTATTAAAGTGGTCAGTACACCTGTCCTTCACACAGTGGATGCTATCAACACCTCTCTGCCCTCTGTTTGGCCATCTCATCGGCCCATATTGTCATTGCTGGACGTGCGTGATCTATCTCACGTTCCACTAGCACCAAAGGAGCCGGTCAGGGCAACCGCAACATCATATCTCCCTTTTCACTCCAAAGGTTGGGAGATTATGAGGAACATCGGCTACCAACAGGGTAAAGGTCTGGGCGCACAGTTACAGGGTAGGCTCAAACCGCCAAAGGAAATTAGGCCGAACCGCAGGTTTGGCCTAGGCTTCAAAGGACCGTTCAAGGCGGATTGGAAGCCCCTCACATGGACTCTATCAAACCACTTCAACAGAGGGCCCGTTGTTCAGATGGGAGATTACCCACGAGAAGCATATGGGGGATCACATGCTGTATATTTGGCTGAAAAATGTCCGAGGATCACCAAAAGAGGCAAGATCAAAGATCCGGAATGCGAGTGGAACAAATGGTTCGACATACGGGACATTTCCGTTGCACTGGAAAGGATGTTCTCGTCTCCGCAGCTTGAAGGACCACCATTGATCTCCGAATACCAGAGAATATTACCACTCTTGCCAAGGTTCCAAACTATCCTCGTCCTCGCCAGAAGGACCCTGTCATCGACGGATCTTCATCCGTCCTCAACATTGCCGTCGACGGCTCATTAGCCGCCATCTTCTCCATCCACTCGTCTCAGCCTTTGCTGATATCTTCTTCCTGGGCCAGACAATTGTCTGATGATCTTCCCAGATCCCCTTCTCTGCTTACATACCTACGCGGGCTTCTCAACCCGCGCCAGGTCTTCAACCATGATCTGCTCTATGAGCCTCACAATCCTCTAGCCATAACCACTTTTCTCTCTCCTCCAATCTCTTTTCACTGCTTTGTCATTAAAAATGAAAACGAAAAAAAAACGTCAATTTTCAAACTCCTCAACAACACATCTTCGTTGAGGAAACCTCCTACATCTCCCACGGGTGCGTCCCGCCCTGCGGACCACCCGTCCAAGGTCCGATGAGCTACCTTTTCTACCCCTCCTCTGAGGGGTCTTCTCCTGTACATTCTACACCATCCTCTTCATCTTCCTCTTCTTCTGTAAATATTGTCAGTCAATCTAGGAATGATAGGTCAAGGGTAGTACCTAGGAAGAAATCCAAGGGTAGGCAGATCCCTCGTCGATTCCTTCTGGATTTAGCCGCCAGGTGTCAAGCCCTCCTTGCCATCCCCCAGTTGTTAGAAAATCCCATCCGGCTACCGGAAATAGAATGTGAGGGCGACTGTGCATTTGATGAAGGGTATGGAGTCTATGAGATCACGGATGAAGAATGTCCCACTGACGATGAGGGTGAAGAATATGAGGATGCGGCTGGCGCATATGCTAGTGGAATGAAGAGATTCGACGAGCCGTCAACCGCCGTAGAAGAATCCACCAAAAGAGTCAACTTGGGAACTGAGGAAGACCCTAGGATCATCCTCATAAGTGACAATCTACCACCCTCTGAAGAAGAGGCATTAATTGAAGTTCTCAAGGAATATAAGGACACGTTTGCATGGAGCTACGAGGATATGCCGAGTCTAGATTCAACCTTGCTCGAACACCGTTTAACCCTAAAACTAGGGTCCGTCTCGGTAAAGCAAAGGTTAAGGCGTTTCCACCCTCAGATGGCTTTGAAAATGAAAGAAGAGGTCGATAAGCTCCACAAAGCCAGGTTCATTAGAGTCGTCTTTATCCTCAATGGGTGGCGAACATTGTCCCGGTCATGAAGAAAGATGGGAAAGTCAGGATTTGCATCGACTTCCGGGACCTTAACCGCGCGTGTCCAAAGGATGATTTTCCCTTGCCTCACATTGATGTGTTGATCGATAACACGGCAGGATATGAGACCCTCTCATTCATGGATGGATTTTCAGGATATAATCAAATTCGTTTGGCAGAAGAGGATCAGGAGAAGACGTCATTCACTACCCCTTGGGGAACATATTGTTACGTGGTCATGCCGTTTGGGTTAAAGAATGCTGGAGCTACTTACCAAAGAGCTATGATGGCCATATTTCATGACATGATGCACATATATCTGGAAGTGTATGTGGATGACTTATTGGTGAAATCAAGGACCAGGATGGAACATCCAGAAGTTTTGGCTAAGGTCTTGCAGAGGTCAAGGGAGTTCCAATTGAAAATGAACCCGAAGAAGTGTGTGTTTGGTGTGTCGTCGGGTAAATTGCTGGGTTCATTGTGAGTAAAAGAGGGATCGAGATAGATCCCGACAAAGCCAAGGCTATCAGGGATATGCCGCCTCCCAAGAATTTGAGGGAAGTCCGAGGTTTAATCGGGAGGTTGCAGTTTATTCGTCGGTTTGTGTCCCAACATTCACAAAGGTGTAGACCTCTCTACGAGTTGACCAAGCCAGGAGTAGAATTCCACTGGAATTCTAAATGTCAGAAAGCTTTTGAAGGGTTGAAGGAATATCTGGCTAGTCCACCCGTTCTCATTCCACCCAAACCAGAAAAACCTCTGATCCTTTACGTCTCAGTCTTGGATGACTCCGTGGGAGCCGTCCTCGCACAAGCTGATGAAGAAGGCAAGGAACGGGCAACCTATTACTTGTCCAAACTTCTCAATCCCTGTGAGCAGAAGTACACCGTCATGGAGAAAACCTGTGCTGCCCTCGTTTGGGTAGTGCAGAAATTGAAGCACTACTTCTTGGCTCATGAGGTCCACTTGATTGCTCGAATGAATCCTATCAAATTCCTTCTGGAGAAATCCGTCCTTACGGATAGGCTAGCACGCTGGCAAAGTTTTCTCTCTCAGTTCGACATCACCTACATCCAGCAAAAGGTGATTAAAGGCTATGCCATAGCCGAGCATCTCGCTCACCATCCTCTTCCCAAGTTCGATCCCGTCCAATCAGAGTTTCCAGATGAGGAACTAATGTCCGTCAACCAATCAGATGAGCCAATGTGGACGCTATATTTTGATGGAGCTCTGAATTCTCAAGGGAGAGGAATCGGCGTCGCCCTCCTGTCGCCTGAAGGCCTCACATTCCCATTGGCATACCAGCTCAAATTTCCAGTTACCAACAATATAGCCGAATATGAAGCTCTTCTAGCTGGCCTAGAACTCGCTCATTCTTTTCGTATCACTGAGTTGCGAGTCGTAGGTGATAGTCAACTCATCCTTCGCCAGGTGCTCACTAAATATCGCACTCGCGATCCCAAACTCAAGCCATACCAAGAACTCACTGCTGCCTTTGCCAAACTGTTCACCAAACTGATCTTTGTTCATGTCCCTCGTCATCAGAATATTCTCGCCGATGCCCTCGCCTCGTTGGCATCATCCATAAGGTTCCCTCTAGGAAGATGGTTTGAGTCCATTTCCATCTACAAACTTCACGCCCCTGCAATCGATGATGCTTCCTACGTAAATATCAAAGACAGGATAGCAAGGAAGATCCTGCAGGAAGATATCCTTGAGAAGAGGGAAATCATGTTGGCAGAGGCTGAAGAAGAACTGGCTGATGAAGAGAAACCATGGTTCTATGAAATCGTCAAATACTGCCAAGATCAGTCTTATCCTGAAGGGGCCACCACAGAGGACAAGAAAGCCATAAGAAGGGTGGCTCAGAAATACACATTGGTTGGAGGTCTACTCTATAGGAGGAGCCTTACTGGTATTCTGTTAAGATGTCTTGGTGACGATGAGGTTTGGAAATGTGTAGAGGAGACGCACTCGGGTGTGTGCGGTGGCCACGTGAATAGTCAGATGCTCGCCAAGAAGATCATTCGCCAAGGCTTTTATTGGCCCACTATGGAAGAGGATTGTGCTGTCTATGTCCGTAGGTGTGTCAAGTGTCAACTTCACGCCGATAAAATCCATTCACCATCTTCCTCACTTCATCCAATATCCTCCCCGTGGCCTTTCTCCATGTGGGCATTCGACATCATTGGTCCCCTAGGTGATCCCAATTCCCTCACCAAGCAGAAATCTTTCATCCTTACTGCGACGGAATACTTCACCAAATGGGCCGAAGCCGAAGCTTACGCGGAAATCAAGGCGTCAACAGTCTGCAAGTTCATCATGAAGAACATCCTCGCCAGATTCGGCGTCCCAAGCACAATCGTCACCGACAATGGGCCACAGTTCATTTCTCAGGACCTACAGACCTCTGCAAAAGGTACGCAATTGCATTGCATCATTCATCGCCTTATTACCCACAAGGTAACGGCCAAGCGGAGGCCACCAATAAAACATTGCTCAAAATCATCAAAAAAACCTGCGAGTCTAGTAAGTTTTCAGACTGGCCAGAAAAACTTATCGAAGCCCTATGGGCCTATCGCACTTCAATCCGTACCCCCACCGGGCAGACTCCATTTGCCCTTACTTATGGTATGGAAGCGGTAGTCCCGTACGAGACTCTGATCCCTTCTCTCAGGGTACAATTGGACGAGGAATTTCCCCTCGACGATCGTCGTAATTCACTCCTCGCCCAGTTGGAACTCTTGGATGAGAAGCGGCTGGCCGCTGCCGAACACGCGCGTGTGTATCAAAATAGACTCGCTCGCTTTTACCAAAAGAAAGTCGTTGAGAGAAAATTCAAAGTCGGTGAGATGGTCGTAAAAAGAATTTTTGTCAAACCTGGAGGGCCGCGTTCTAAGCTCCAACCCAATTGGGAAGGACCATTTGTAATTCAAGCCGTGTACCCTGGCAACGCCTACAAGCTAGTCAACGCCGAAGGGACCGAGTTATCCCACCCTTGGAATGGGCTTTATCTTAAGAAATACTACCCTTAGCACAAAACAAAAAAATGATGAAAAGATAGAAAACATCAAAAACAAAGAAATATTGAAAACCACTAAAAATATGGAAAATTCAAAATGCCAATGCCTGGTGGTCACCATGTAGTCAAGTCACTGCATCTAACCTTCATGTTAGGATAGGGCCCATTAAGGCTTGGTAGGCACCGGGTCTTGGTTTGCCAGAACCGTGGAGATCCCTGTCCGGCCACGTCGGCCTATGCTCGCTCGAAGGAAGCTAACATGTGCTCACTTATGTATTTTATTCAAAAAAGTCGGTAGCATCACCTACGGTGGGGCCCCACCCAGAAGATCTCCGGAAGCTGTAATCTTTATTCTTTTCTCTTCGACCAAATGAGACAGTCGGCGCCCTTAAAACGCTGAGCATGAGAAACCGAAACTCAAACCCCAAGGGCAAGAGTAGGATCCATTTCCTCGAGCATCGATCAGAGCACGAGAAGAGGGCAGTGTCCCCGCAGGCATACGAAAGGGAGCCCACAAACGTCAAACGACTATATCTCCCTCACAAAAAGAAATACAAAATCAAAATCAAGAGCCTGGTCGTGACCGTGCCTGATGCGATAAATGGAACCCCTCAAAGCAAAAGTTCGAATCCACAAAAGGGGGGGGCTATGGAATGTAAATGCTCGAGATTTGGTCCGAAGTTGTCCGAAAGGAAAGAGTTAATGGGCCCTTATTCGCTCGCCGGGTTAACGGCTTTGCCGGTCCTCTCAGGAGGTTTATCCCCTACACTCTTCCTTCTCCCTCTAAAGATGAAGGTTCGATGGAGTTTCTGAAGGGTGAAAACTGCCCAGGGTCTGCGACCTTATTTTAATATACACATTTGGTTGCCTACTTTGAAAAGCAAAAGCTATCGCTGCGAAGGAGTCTCCGTGTTTCTGGCTGGTCAAGACCCCTGTTTACCACCTTGATGTCTTCTTGTTTAACCTCGGGCTTAGGCCAATGCAAGCGCGTCACCTATGGGTGCGACGGCGTCTGATTCCGGGTCAGCGTCGCGCGGTTGGTCATTGGGTTCCAGGGTGTTCCATCATATACCATCTAGAGTTGTGAGGAAACAGACCCGGGTCGGGCAAATCTCTTACCTCAAACACCTTTTGGGTGAATCCCTGTGGTCGGAAGCGACTGGGAGCCTAAGCATGGCATGACGGTATTGTCATCAGGGTAAGTCTTAGCCGGCGGGATCATCATTCGAGGGGTCTAGAGGCCCAAATCAACCTAGATGTGCACTTAGGATACCTGGGAGGTTAGTAAGAAACCCCTGTTCTCACGTAGGTTAGGTGCCATTTGGGTGCTTGCCAGGCGTTAGCAACAAAAAAATTGAAATGATAAAAACAACAAAAAATGGAAAAGAGAAAATGTACATATTTGCAAACAAAAAAAATCTTTTTTATGATAAAACAAAAAAATGCCAAATATAAAAAAGAAAACAAATCAATTTTGCATGATTGCATTTGCGTGCAGCATCTCACTTTTAATACCGCTTGCATTCGTGTGCTTGCCTGTCGCATTTATCATCACCTGCATCTTTCCCTTGCCTTCGCTTAATAAAGGCTTGGCCCCTTGACCAGTTATCAAGGACAGTCACAGTGACCATTTGCTTATTGAGCAAGGGGCCAAGTCAGAACAGAAATTCTGATTTGTTTGTTTCAGTGATGTGTGCAGGGATTCAGGCAACAGAAGCAAAGGTGAAAACCAAACAAACCGAACCTTGTATTTTATTCCAAAAACCAAAAAAATTACATCAAGTTCCGCCCTCTCTCTCTGCATTACTCGTCCCACTACTCTCCGGGCAAAACGCTCTCAAAGGTGCTACCCAACTACGAAAAGCGGTACTCCTACCGCTCTGTACTCCCCTTCCTATTCCCACACCCCGGCGTTGATCCACGGAAGCAGCAGAGAAGCTACCAACACGAAAGCCACGCTCTCGTGCTCTTCGGTAGCGCTCCTCACCATCTCTCAGCCACTGTTCAGCAAGACCAAGGCTGGTTCGGAGTTCGAATAGTTGGGCCTCCATGGCCCTTCGTTCCTCCCTTTCAGTCAATCTGTTGGCTCTTTCTCTCTCTGCGTCTCTTTCTCTCTCTGCACGTTCTCTCTCACGGTCTTCCCTCTCCAACTGGAGAGTGATCCTCAGTTCCATAGCATCCCTGAAGAGTCGTCATCAGGATGACGCCGCAGTTCCCTCTCCAGTTCTGCTATCCTAGCCTCCCTCTGCGCAGCTTGGGCAAGCGCTTCTTCCGTCTCCTTTTCCTGCCGAGTGTACCATCTCAGATACGCGATAAGGCGTAAACAAAGAGAACTCAACACTGAAACTTTTACCTGTATACAGAGCATCCCTTCTGCCTCCGCAGCACGCTGCGTGGCGTGAGCAAGTTGCTCATGAAGCAAGTCAAGTTCTGAGGTGGGAATCCACAAGCTGGAAGAGGCACCACCTACTCCCATCGCTGGGGAAGCCGCGCCAATCTGGGCATGCTACGACCGCGTGAATTAGCAGCCAACATCTGGAATCTGGGTTTTAATTAGGAACGCACTGTACACCTACCAAGGCGCTCGTAGCTCCGCGGGCATCGCCCAACCGTTGCTCCATCTCTGCCAAGCGAGTTCGTAAAGTCGCTATCATCGTATCACGGATATCCTGCAGCCATACGAGTCAGCATTTCCACCAGAAAACCAAAAAAGGGAGAAAGAAGAAAAGAGAAAAAGGGGAGACCTACCTCCGCAAGTCCCCGGGGTTGGAACCGCTCTGCGTACCTTGTCTTGTATAGACGCAGGTAATCCTCGCTATCCCGTGCCTGCGATTCCACGATTATGCCACCCCGTTGCCAGTCTTCGTACTGTTCGGGGAATCGCACACGCCAGTCAATGCAGGTCGCCGGTCCTCGCGTCTCTCTCCCAACACGAGGTGGCGCAGCTGAATCCACCCATTCTTGAGCCAGTCCCAAAGTCCTCATAACCAATCGTAGCCGAAGCGGCTCGATTTCATTCAGGCAGTGCATCCACAATTCCCGTCCGAACCGGGCACGACTTGCTAGAACCCACGGCTGGTCGGCATCGACCATGTCTGAGTAGGGTCTCCAGTTTACCATCGCTGCAGGGAACTCCTGTAGCTCCCGCCTTAGCACCATCAGTTGGTAGGTTAGGGGTGCCGCACTCATGATGGGTTCCCACCGCCTGGCTAGCGGCACCATCGCGGGTCGCCAATGCCGAGCTCTCCCCATGGGGAGGTAATAATAGCTCCACAGCTGCTCGGCGCAGGTCATCAGTACCTTGCAAAAACAAAAAAAAAATACAAAACAAGCAAAACCAAAAATACCTGGATGAATGGTGTAAAACCACTCACAGCCATCTCACGATCCGCTTCTTGGAACAGGCCTGCAAACAAGTGTGCCAGCATGGCAGCTCCCCAGGCATAGTATCCTACTCTTTCAAGGTCTGATAGCAGCTCCAGGAAGCGACATTGGATACCGTCCCCTTTCGAGCTCAGTACCAATCTCCCCAAAAGGAAGAGGAGAAATCTCCTCAAATCTATGTTGCATCTTTCCCAGTTGCCGAAATCTGTGCAGTACACGGCACGGCATCCTATTTCCATCCTTTCCATGAACTCTTCTGAGGATTCATCGTCCCGCCGACGAGTGTCGGTGAGCCCTAATGCATCCATGAGGGACGCCCTAGCTACCGACCTATTTTTCCGACCATCTAGGTCCAAACCCAGTAGCTTCCGAGCACCTTCTCGGTAATCCGCATAAGTGACCCCGGTCACTGCCTCGCCCTCCACCTTCAGGCTTGTGATCCGGACCACATCCTCCAAGCTGGGCACCATGTGCCCCCAGGGCATCAGGAATGCCCGACTCACTGGGTCCCATCTCTCACACAAGGCTTGGATCAGAACCAGGTCGAGCTCGAGCGGCTCGATCCGAAGAAAGGTGCCAAATCCCATCACGTCTAGCCTGGCCTTCTGAAAATCCGGGAGACCCCTGTATGCGGCCACTGCTAACTCCCATGAAATGTGTGATTTCATCACACTCTGTGCGTGCATAAGAAATGGAGAAGGGTGTTGTCAAGAGGAAGGAAGAAAGAATGAGAAAAGGGCAGGAAAGCTCAGCTTACGAGTTGTGATTGGGCCCTTTCGCTGAAGTGCCCTTCGAGGTCCGAAAGCCTCCTGGAACTACTACCACTGGACCTGCTTCTCTTCGAGGAGTGGGAAGATTCGCCCTCCATCCAACTCTCGAATTTTGAACTCCTCCTCTCCCGTGAGAACTTGTGCTCCTCGAGTTAGCTCTCGATATACCTGGGAGGATAAAAGGGACAAGAATTTATAGAAATGGAAGGAGTGCAGGCCAAGATTGCCTCCATCACCTTTAATGATAGCCCTCGCGATGAGGCACCTACCATGCGGTCCCGTGTGTCACTTCACCGCTCGCACAGGGTGATTGATTGGACGAAGAATATGACGACTAGCCCCCTATGTTGTCTAGGGATACCCTATCATGTTTTGGAGGACGTCCGCAAAACTTGACACAACATCCGGGAAAAGGGACTAGGGCCGTCATTATTGACTTCGACGGCAGATTCCCGTGGAAAATGGTCACAACAAGACGCGATTCTCCGCTTGGGGTGGAGTCTCGGCAGACCCATCACATGGGAACAGTGCAAAGGAGAAGAAGTGTAGGGAAGAAGGAACGCACAAGAGAACAAACAAGCAGCAGAAAATCAAATCACTCCATTCATAATTCTACATAAGCTGTCATAAACATCACAATCATAGAGAGGAGGCGGGTCCACTAGCTCGCCAACTCTTGCCATTATCTTCATGCTCGTCCCTCTAGGCGTCCCTCTCCTCTCCCCTGAGGTGAGGGTCCCTCAGAAGCCTCCTGGATCCCCGTGCAGTAGCACCCGCCTCGCCTCGTGGCGCCGGCTCCACAGCAATGACTCGCTGCTCCTCCCCTGGCGTGGCGAAGAAGCCACTAGCGGCAAAGCGACCAGACTGGCGCAGTCGCTCCCCGAACTCTCGCGCTCTCTCGTAGCGCGTCTCCATCCCTCCTAGCCTCTGCACGACGGCCTGAAGGCCCAGCTGGAGCTCCCTCACTTGGGCCTCCAAGGCCCTCCTCTCGGTCTGATCCCGCTGTCGCTCGGACCTTCTCTCGGCTCTCTCTCTCTCTGCCTCTCTCCTCATCATCTGCAGAAGAACCCTTAACTCCAGGATGTCTGGAGAAGGTCTCTCCTCACCGCGATGTCGCAGCTCTGCTACAGTCGCCACCCAGGCATCACGCTCCTCTTCCGCCCGGGCAGCCCGAGCCACCGCACCGGCAAGTTGCTCCCGGAGGGAGGCAATCTCAAGAAAAGGGGCCGAGGAACTGGAAGATGCGCCGCCAGCCACTCCCACCATCGCTGTCTGCTGGGCACGCTGGAACGAACAAACAACAGCTGTCAGCTAAGCTCCACATTTAAAAATAGAAAATGCAGCACTTAGCTTACCAGGAGCGACAGTTCCTGTTGAGTGGCGGCCAGCTGCCGCCTGACCTCGGCTAATTGGGCACGAGACCCGTCGACGTCGCGCGTATCCCCGGCTCGGGGAAGACCCACGTAACTCTCTCTCTGTTGCCGCAGGAAGTCGGCACTATCCTGCACCAGTACGCCCCCTTGCTGTCCAGGGAGACGTATGCGCCAGTCTTCAAGCTTCGCCTTGCCGCGACTCTCCTTCCTGACGCGGCTCGGCTCGTCTGCACTCGCCCACTCATCGGCCAGGCCCAGGGTCCTCGCCATGTCCTGCACCAAGAAAGAAGGGCCTCGCATCATAACAAAGAACGCGTCCCCTGTCTAGGACGCGTCCATCATTTGAGTGCAACACTCGCCGAACCCTTTCCCCCCTCGCACGCCTCGCTTCAAAACTCAAAATAGATCAAAGAAGGGGAAACCGAAGCACTCACCGAGCCGTGTTCACTTCCTTCCGCGCCATTGGGCCCCTCAGGTCCCTCGGGGGCCCGAAGCGGCCCTTCCTCCTCCATGGACGCCGTTCCGTGCTCTGGCGCGTCCCTCCTCTGGCGAGGGGTCCCGCGTCCCTCTCCACCTTCGCCGTGGTCCAGACCGCCGAACTCCATCGATCGAGGGGAAGAAGACAAAGACGGGCGAGCGAGTTTCGACGGAAGGCGGGCTCGTTTGCGGGTAAGGCACGGGAGAAGAAAGGCCACCCGGCGCTTTAAATTTGAATTCGAGGATTAAGACGAGTCCTCGCGCCTGGACGCGCCCAAAAAGGGAGAAAGGAAACAGAATCCCCCGTGCAAAGCGCAGTTCCCCGCTGTTCAGGGCAAAGTCTCGTAAGGCATGCCTCGAAACAACTCGGTGCAGCAGAAAAGTGAGAGAGGAAAGGTACACACAACACAAGAAAGCCATTTTCATTTCATATAATAGTCGAAAGTACATCATGCAGTAAGGAGGGTGGAGTGTACAAGCAACTCTCTAACTCTCGCCATCACCCTCCTGGTCATCTCTCTCCTCCCTCCTCTGACGGGATCCCTAGGGGGCCTCTGCGACCTCTGCGAACCCTGAGAAGCCGTGCTCGCCTCGCCCTGCGGTGGCACCCCAGCCTCGAAGGCACGACGACGCTCCTCGGCCGAAGAAACCAGATAGCTGCCCATGGAAAAAGAACCAGACTGACGAAGTCGCGCCCCGCGTTCCTTCGCCCTCTGGTACCGCTCCTCGCTCTCTCGAAGCCTCCCCTCCGCCGTGCCGAGACTCAATCGGAGCTCCATCAGCTGGGCCTCCAGAGCCTCCTCTCGTCCAGTCTCGCAGTCGCTCCGCCCTCCTGTCCTCTCTCTCTCTCTCTCTCTCTCTCTCCCTCTCCTCTCTCTCCGCGTCGCCTCCCTCCTCGACAGTTCGAGGGCGATCCGCAAATCCAGCACGTCACGAGGGAGCTCCTCAGCCTCCCGTCGACGCTCCTCCTCCAGCTCCACAATCCGGGCGTCACGCTCCGCCACCCGAGCGTCGCGCTCCTGCTCAGCACGAACAGCACGCGCCAGGGCCTCTCGGATCTCGGCCACCTGTCAAAGTACGCGTGCATCGTAAGAGAGAGGTGAAGGATGAAAGAGTAACTAGAGGAGGGTCAGGGCCAAGCAAGGACTCACTCGAGCCTCACGATCGCGCTCGGCCTCCTCAGCCCGGGCCACCGCGTAGGCCAGCTGCTCCTGAAGCGCAGAAACCTCCGGAGGAGGGCCCCACGAACTGGGACCCGCTCCACCAGCCGCCCCGCTGCTGCAGCCTGGTGGGCCCGCTGAAACTCAGGGCAAACGACAGTCAGAGGCTAAGTATCGAAAATCCAGGGTAACAAAAAATGCATCGCATAAACTCACCAGGATCTCCAACTCCTGTCGAATGGCCACTAACTGCCGCCTGGCGTCTGCCAGCTGGGCCCTCAGCTCGGCGATCATGTTGTCACGAGCATCCTGCATTGCACATAAGTTAGTGCCACATGCATATACATATAGAAGGGTGAAGCATTTTCATTTCACTTACCCCTGCCATACCACCAAGGAAGAGGCGGTCCCCGTACGTAGCCCGGTACCGTCTCAGGTAATCAGTACTGTCCTGTACATGGGACACCACTGGGACCCCGCCCTGCTGCCAGTCCTGGTACTGTGCCAGGAAGCGCGTACGCCAGTCCACGATCTTCGCCTTCCCCTTGGTCTTCCGCCTAATGCGGACCGGCTCATCTACATCGACCCACTCCTGGGCTAGCCCCAACGTCCTCATAGCCAGCCTCAGCCGAAGCGGCTCGATCTCGTTCAGCCAATAGACCCACACGTCCCGCCTGAAACGAGGAAGACCCGCTACAACCCAGGGCTGGCCAGCATCGCCCATGCCCAGGTAGGGCCTCCACACCACCTGCATCACCATACATGCATCATGTTAGTTACATTCAGTCACATGCATAAAAACACAAAAAAATCATACGCATCATACCATGGCCTCGGGATACTCGCTCAGCTCCCGACGAAGTGACGCCAGCTGGTAGCTGTGTGGTGCCGCTACCACGACCGGCCTCCACTGTCGCGCCAGAGGCACGGCTCTCCTGTTCCCCTGCCTGGCCCTCCCCATCGGGAAGTAGTAATAGCTCCACACCTGCATCCATCACACATCATTAGCACGAGTAATTGCATATTTAACTACGGTAAAATGCATAAATAAATTGTGTACCTGGAGAAAAGGTGCGAAGCCGCTGACTGTCGTCTCCCTCTCTGAAGTCTGGGAGAGATCAGCAATCAAATGGGCAAGCAGAGCCGCTCCCCACGCGTAGTGCCCCACTCTGTCAAGGTCCGCCAGGATCCCGAGGAAGCGGCAGTGGATGCCGTCACCCTTCGTCCCCAGCAGAAGGCGGCCCAGGAAGAAGAAAAGAAACCTCCGGAGGTCTAGATCCACCAGCTCCCGCTCGCTCGGGTCCTGGGTGAAAGCTGCACGGGCATCTCCCTCCAGTCGTGCCAGAAACTCCGCTCCAGTCTCGCTAACCCGCTGGCGCGGGTCGACGAATCCGAGCGCCTCCATAATCTCCACTCGGCCGACTACCCTGCTGTCTCTGTCGGTCACGCTCGTCTCTAACCACAGCAGGTCCAGGGCACTCTCTCGGTAGTCGGGGTAGGTGACCCCGCTGACCGCCTCTCCGTCAACTCGTAGCCCGGTGATCCGAGCTACGTCTTCAAGCGTCGGCACCATGTGCCCCCAGGGCATCAGAAACGCCCGACTCGGCGCATGCCACCGCTCCCTCAATGCCTGGACAAGAGGAAGGTCGAGCCGGAAGGGCTCGATCCTGAGGAAGGCTCCAAAGCCCATGGCGTCCACACGCGCCCTCTGGAAGTCTGGCAGCCCACGGTACGCTGCCACCACTAGAGACCAGCTGATCCGGCCCTTCATCACGCCCTGCACACCACAAAACCAACAGGGCAACACATCAGCAGCATGGATAGTAATAAACAATAACACTGTATATGCTACTTATTTATTTTATTTTTATTTTATTTTTAAAAATATTTATGTTTTTCTTAGAGGCGTCCAACCCCTTGGACGCCTCCTCTTTATTTTCTTTATTTTACTTTTAGAAAAACCCAAAAAACAAAAACAAAAATAAATAAAATAATATATATTATCATGGAGGCGTCCCAAGCCTTGGACGCCTCCTTATTTTTAATCTTATTTTATAAATAAATAGATAAAAAGAAAAAAAAGAAAATGTGGAGGCGTCCAGGCCCCTGGACGCCTCCTTCCCTCACTCCCCGGCCTTCTCCACACAGCCTCTCGTCCGCCCGTTTAGCCCAGTGAACCAATAGAATGGAAGTCTAAGGGGCTTACCGGATCGTGCTCGTCCTCTCCCGCGTCACCAGCGCCCGCAGGGCCCTCCACGGCCAGAAGAGGAGCCTCCTCCTCCACGGGAATCTCCTCCGCCACGACAGCCTCCTTGGCGTCATCTCTCGGCCTCCTCGGACGACGAGCCCGTCGTTTCCGCTTCTCCCCACCCTGGCTCGGGCCTCCTTGCTCCATTGGAATTGGGAATGGGTCGTTTAGAGTGAACGAGTCGTCAGAATGAACAGTAGAAGTGAAAGGGGGGAAAATACCCTTTTTGGGGTGTCCAGGCGCCTGGATGCCCCCACTTTTTTCTTCCCTTTTCAAAAATTCAAATAAACTTAGGGGCGTCCAGGCGCCTGGACGCCCCCAAATAAAAATCAAAAAAATAATAAAAAAGAAATTATAGGGGCGTCCAGCGCCTGGACGCCCCCAAAATAAAAATAAAAAATATAATAAAAAAAATAAAAAAATGGAGGCGTCCAGGCCCCTGGACGCCCCATTAAAATAATATATATTTTAATATATATATTTACATATGATCATATTATGAATAAATAGGTACATAAAAAGAAAGAAAACACAAAAACAGAAAAACGGAAAAATAAAAATCATAACAAAGGGAACGTGGTCCAAAACATCAAAATGCCAGATTTTATTCCATCAGAAAGCAGAACGAGCTACATCAGGGGCTTAGGCGCCTTAGGCCTTAACTTCCCTAGTTCGGTTACATAAGCTCTCCACAGCTTGCATTCTTCCCCCACATGCGCTAAGGCCTTTCCCGCAACACTTGTCTTCCAGGGTGCTTTGACGGCCTTCGCTTCCTTCGCGTCCGCTTCAGTGCCCAACTCTCTCTTCTTCATAGGAACGATGCCAGTCAGTATTAGGAATGAATGGCGTGGAATGCCGACCTGGAGGCAGCATCGATGCGCGTTATAAAGGACGAACTCGGTTGCCCCGATCAGTTGGAGATCAACTTCAGAGGAAGGCCTCATGAGGAGCTCGAGCGAAAGTAGACATGTCGGTGCGCAAGTAAAGAAGCTTTGTGTCATGGTTCGAAAGTGGGACCGCCAGTCTTCACGTTTCTTCAGCCACGGAACACGGTTCGCTACAGTGCCACCAAAGCCTAACACGTCGGCTATGTGATGAAGCGGGCTTTGTTGGAAAAGCTTCGAAGCCGTTGGCATTCCCTCGCGGTGGTCGAATTTGAAATGCAAATCAAGCCAGCAATTCAAGACAAGTGCGCAACCAAATGGAGGCTTACCCATGCTCGAGGCAGTAAGGCCGCTGTAAAGATAGGCAAGGACGGCGGGTCCCACCCTCTTTCCACTCCAGATCCCACGAAAGGCACTTAGTTGGTCCTCCTCCACTATGTTGTCGGTATAAGGAACAAGAGAGCACCCTCCAGACAAATGGTGAACCCCTTCATGATTCCCTCCAAATAGTCATCGTCTGGTGACCCTCTCAGGGCGTCCATGACCCATTCCGCGAGCTTTTGGAGATCGATCCCCTTTTGAGTACGGACCTTTCTGGCTGCGTCGGGCGGCATGAAACTTCCAAGGACGCTTTCAGAAGTCCCCCGTGTCAGCATCCGCATAGCCTTCACCTTCCCGTCACTCTTGAATTTCTTCAATCCGAGCAGAAGTTCCACCTCCTCGAGGAGGATGGTCGCCTCGAAGGTCGGGAAGATAAAAGTGTGGGTCTGGGGATGCCAGATCTCCACTAGTGCGCCCATAGCCGCCCAGTCCATACGAATCTTCTCGTAGTGTTTGGCGTGAATAAGGAGCCCCTGCAGATGCCACTTCGAGAGTATGGCCCTCATGCCGATGGATATGTTGGAAGTTAACTTTGAAAGCCATGGCAATTTGGAAAACTTCCTCGGTCCCGGGAAGAGTGGATATGGCTGAAAAAGGAAAAGAAAGAAGGAGAAGAGAGCAAGTGAGAAGAAGGTTCAAGAGGAGAAAAGTTGAAATGAATCAGCTTACCATATGCGACATGATCATCCCGCTCAGATGACCCTCGAGGTCGGAGAGTCGCCTATCTCGCTGCTAGGCCTGCTCCTCTTCATAACACGGGAAGACTCTCCTTCCATCCTGAGATCTCTAGATTCTCCTCTCCTTCCTCTCCTGAGCTTCCAAAACCCACCTTGGTGCATTTGAATGAACTAGCCTAAGGGGAGTTCTTATAGGAAGGGAAGATCGCTACAGGACAGAACATGTCACATCAGCGGTCAATGTCAGGATTTTGGCTAGATCTCCTTTCCATTGTGGTGCGATTCTGTTACGATTCTGTTACTTTCTGATGTTATTAATCCATGCTGGCCTGTGCAGGTTTTACTAACGGACGTCTTTGTCCTATCTCCTGTCCCACCTTTCAATGGTTGGTCCCACCATGTCATGCATCGTAGTATATGATACCTACGCTACTAGAACATGTCAAGGACCTCGCGGCCCGAACGAATCTGGGATTTGAGTTCCCCTTCAACAAAAACAGTGATGATCCCGGAAGAATTTAGGTTGTACGGATAGGCCGTTAACTTGTGATAGCATGGGGACGACGGTTCCATTCAGTGAGTTGGTGCGCGGATAAACGGGCCCCAGCCCAGTGTCGGCTCACCGGATCGGTATCCTGACCCGTTCTTAACAAGTTGACAATATTATCCTTGGCTATTTTCTATTTTAGTTTGTTTTAAATTTTTCTTTAAGCCCAGCATGCATTCATATAGGACTTTGATTTATTGCGGAAGATCATTCAAGTGATTCGATTGCGAAAGCCGCTGTGCTTCAATTCTTACAAATATGAGATATTCCACTCCGAATGAAATACTGAGTTTCCTTGAAACGGCCCTACGCTGCTCTTCCAAAGGAGACCCTTGTTTGGACAGACCCTCAGATATTTCTTTACTTTTTACCTTGTTTGACCCACCTTGGCCGCAGCACTTCCACATTGGCTGGTAACCGCTCACCAAAGGTGAAACCTGCGGGTTTATGACCCAGGTACTTCCACACCGAGAAGTTGGTCTCCTTTATTTTTCGTGCCTGAGCACACATCTCACCCTCCCTTATTTGATCTCCGTCCAAGCAATCGTCAATATTTGAAAGACCTTCTTCAAGGTCGCCTCATTGAAACTTCAGGAAAGATTCCAAACAGTAACGTCAAAAGCGTGTCTCATCACACCTTGGCATCAACTTATCAGTCCGCTCCCACTTCATTCACTCCACTTCGATACCATTCCACTACGTGTCGCTCCCTTGCAAAGCAGACGCCAAGGCGGGGCCGTTGTAGACACGCCATTCCTGACGTCTCCTGAGAAAGTCTCATATTACTATACGACGCCCCGCGACGGCTTACGCATTTTGAATCGCTCGAGTGCTTCCTTTTCTTGAGTCTTCTTCCGCCTTTTCAGCATCCGGAATCGTCTCGTCGCAGCATTCGGACGGCATCAACACCAGTCAGACGCATCGGAAGGTTCCGAAACCAGGAAGGGTGTCTGCCGGGGAGCTGCCAACGCCTTGTCTGAGGACCCAGGCGGGTCTTCATGGGGCGTCCAGGCTCCTGGACGCCTCCATTATTTTATTTATTTTTAAAACCAAAAATACATAAAAATATATATTAATGGAGGCGTCCAGGCCCCTGGACGCCTCCATGAAAACAAAAATAAAAAATATAAAATGCCAGTTGGCATAAAAAACAAAACAAAAAAAATAAAAAATATTTTCTTGGAGGCGTCCAGGCCCTGGACGCCTCCATCAACTCACTCACGGGGCCCCGCCACCGATCGACGGTTTGTCGTGTGTGAAAGAATCAAATTGTGGAGACGTCCAGCCGGCTGGACGCGCCCATTTCCAAATCACGGGTCGCCGCTCAAAACCACGCGTTGTGTTAAACCGCGTGCGACTTTCGGTGGAGTTCGGTGGGACTTATGGAGGCGTCCGGGACCCTGGACGCCTCCATGAAAATATTCAGAAAAAATGAATAAAAATAGAATAAAATATCTTTTTTACCCTGATGGAGGTGTCCAGGGTCCTGGACGCCTCCACCCTCCGGAGCCCTATAAATAGAGGCCCACCCCCTCAGTTCTGGAGGAGCTTCTAAGAGATCCGATAGGCTGCCGGAGCCCAGAGGCTACCGGAGTCATTTCTAACCCGTGGGGTCTTTTGTAGGTGGAGGTTCCGCCGGCTTCTCGGTGCCCACGCTCGCGAGAGGAAGGTCGTCTTCATCCACCGCGCTTCCACGTCGTCCCTACGCTGCCGGAGCTCCGCCGGATTTCACCATCGGCACATCCAATAAGCCAATCCTTTCCTTTTCTTCGTAGTTCTTTTGCATTCATCATCTCGCATCCTCTATCCCCCTTCATAAGGGCGCCTCTTCTTATATACTTCTTGCATCCATCATCTCATTTTCCTCCTACTCGAGTCCGAGAGGGGTTTAAAAGATAACACCAACCAGGTGTGTGTCTTGCCATCATTTCGTTATTTTTATCGCAAGGATTTGAATACTACACCTTCATCTTTCTAATCCACTCGTTACTTGTTTGTCGTTGTTTTGCAAGGGTACCCAAGGAAAGCCCTCTCCGTCGGCCGGCCGAAGGGGGAGGAAGAAGCAACCCGCCATCTCCCGCTCTTGAGGTAGGCGCGATCACTTTCTTTATTTTGGGGTCTTTTGGCCCCTGGCGATCACATCATGTTCTCGAGGCCGCGGCGAGTCACTTCCCCAATGGCCGTTTAAATTCCGTTCTTATATTCTCTTTATATTCTGTTATATTCTTATCTGCTCATATTCTCGAGGCCGCGGCGAGTCACTTCCCCAATGGCCGTTTAAATTCCCGTTCTTATATTCTCTTTATATTCTGTTATATTCTTATCTGCTCATATTCTCGAGGCCGCGGCGAGTCACTTCCCCAATGGCCGTTTAAATTTCCGTTCTTATATTCTCTTTATATTTTGTTATATTCTTATCTATTCATATTCTCGAGGCCGCGGCGAGTCACTTCCCCAATGGCCGTTTAAATTCCCGTTCTTTATATTCTCCTTATATTCTGTTATATTCTTATCTGCTCATATTCTCGAGGCCGCGTCGAGTCACTTCCCCAATGGCCGTTTCAATTCTTGCTATTTGATTTCTGCACCATTCCCTTCCCCCCGAGGCCGCGGCGAGTCACTTCCCGCTATGGCCGTTTAACCCCCATATCTTGCTATATTACATTTGTCCCGCTCGCCCCGCCGGAGCAATCTCCCGTGGTGGCCCCTTCTCTTTCCTCTTATTTCTATGTTGCAACAAACAAAAGGAGCCCGCGCGCTACGCGTCTTCTTCGCTCCCCGAACCGCGTGACGTCGCTCACACCAGGTACTTCACAATGTCCGAGGCCCGGTGAAACACCAAGTGAGACTCAAAGCTGTGCATGTGGTCGGCCAGGTATGTGGTACCGTCGTAGGAGGCGAACGACGGCAGTTGAAGCTTTGGCGGGATGGGGGCTTCCATGATCTCCCTAGAGAAGGGGGCATGGAAGTCCATGTCATCGTCGATCAGGCCGCGATTCTTAGCGGCCAAGAGGACGTCGTCCAGGTAGCGGGCTTTGTCCTCCATCTCGTCGAAGCGCTGGAGCCGGCGATCCAGGTCCGGGTTGAAATGCAGTGGGCTGCGTACCCTCGGTGAGGGCTGGCTTTGCGATCGTCGGGTCCTGGCGACCGAGGCGTGGGACGCCTTGCGTGCTTGGCGGGGGTTCTCCCCGATGTATCCCCTCTCGCCCTCCCGTCGCTCGGGTAGGGCGCGTTGGGGCTCGATCCGCTGGTTCCGAAGCTCCTGGCAGAACTCCGTCAGGGCTCGAATCTGCTGGCGGATATCATCTAGGTCACCTGGGGTGACCTCTCGTTGGGGATGAGCGGAGGAAGCTTCCTACGATCCCCGACGGGAGCTGGGTCCCTGATGGGAGCCGCGCCCCCGGTTGTTGGCGTTGCGGAGGCTTCCACGGGGTGCCATAGCTTTCTGCTCATGATTCCCACAGACGGCGCTAAGAAGTGTAGAGGCTAGAACATGGTTCCTATGCCACGTACCACCTTCTCTATTTATTTGTTGGGGAACTCGTCTCGCGCCCGTGGAAGCCTGCAAACACCAGAAGCCAGAAAGGCGTCAGAAGGAGTCCCGGGTGTTACCCCAGAGGACAACCCTCCGATGCTTAAGTTAGCAACGGTTTAATGGAGAATATAGGAGAGCGAATTGAGGGAGAGAGGAAAATCGTAGACGTGGGCTGAAGGGTCATGTAGATCCTCGGAGCGAGTGCTCGCCGCTCCCAGTGCTCACTCGGAGAGTGCTCGCTGGGTGAAAAGGTCACCGGAGGAGAGTTTCCCTTTCAACGTTAGTCGTTGCTGCTTCCCTCTCGTTGTCCCGTAGGCTCAGTAGCTCTATTCTCTTGCGTAGCAGTGTAGGGGTTTAGTAGAAGAATCTACCGTATGTACCTTCTTTATCGTTCTTCTCTTTATAGGGGTTGTCCTGGAGCGAGGGGCCTCATCCCTCGATGGGAAATGGCGTTCGTAGTAGAGTAACCTTCTCTGCTATAGCGGCGGAAGTTTTCCATTAGAGGGCGATTACCCTGGCGTTGGCTGGTCCCGGGGTGAGTCTTACGGCGCTCGTGGGGCGTGCTCACCCATTATGGGGTCAAGACCGACGTCACGGGGGCAACGGTCGGTCGTCGGAGAGTCCTCCGGCGATAACTGCGCTTGGGCCGTAACATTTACGACTTGTAGAATCCGATGTTCTCTTGGGCTGGGCCTCCCCTTGGTGGGCCACATCCGCATGCCCGCCTCTTGGGCGTGCTCCCTTGAGAGTTATATGTCGTGGGCCTGTTACTATTGGACCGTTCTTGGGCCAAACTGGATTTACCCTCCTCAATATTAAATGTTTTATTCATATAGCAAAATATTTCAGTTCTATAAAATATTTCTCTCTTGTATTTTTTCATCGAATAAAAAGTTAGTCGGACAGATCTAACACGGGGTCATACGTGTATGACGCGGGATATCTTTTTTGTAACAAAAATAGTCATTTCAACTTTTTTTAGACCAACGAGAGAAGAGATTACAGTTTGAGTTAATTTGTGCACCGAATTCGATGCACAAAGTATTTCTCGTTTAAGTATATCCTTGGTTCTCAACAACTGTCAAAAATATTTTGACATTTGTCCGAATAATTCTAGTTATACCCTCGCCTGTTTGACTTGCATTTGACTAACTTAACTAGAGTTCAGTTTAAGCGCTGAAACGACAACTAATGTACCCTCTGACGGTCGAATTTCATTGGACATGCATGGGACCATTATTTTTAACCATTTGGAGATTTCAAAGGTATTTATAATAGGAATAATAACATTCATACTCCTACAATCTTTGCATATTCTAATCTATACCCTCGTGGTCGTGTACACTCCTCTAGCTATATATTAAAGAAGAGCAATGCGATTCATTCACACCTCTCTCGCTCTGACACCGTCAAAGTTAATAGAATATTATATATGTTGAATATGTAAAGTGTAAGATTTTAAAGAGTTATACAAGATGATATGAAATATTGCAGGGATATATATGTTATTATTTTAATTATGTGAGAAGGTTAAACAAGGGTAGATCAATTTTTATTGCATCTTAATTAATCTACGTAGAGAATTAAATTAAACAAAGGATTACTAATGGTAAGAGTATATACGGTAAAATATGATTAATTATTGTGGAGGTATACGTGATAATATATGAAGAGCATGGAAATATAAAACACAATGTGTAAAATTCTCGGTGGTACGCTTGTGATTAACCTTTTGTAACAATGGTTCAAATCAAGGATACAAATATATACGTACCGGATCACAGGAATATATTAATTTATAGAAACCTCAAACATTTACTCCTGCTTGGATGAAGGGGTACGTGGAAGATTCTCATAATCTGTGGTTGCAAGTTATAACACTTCTTTTTCTCTCCTTCGGCTGTGGGGGGGAAGACAACAAGCAGATGCCCATCTTATCCTTGATTAAAATAATATAAAATTGTTATTGATGTCTCGGGAGTAGGGGTTTCCCATGCCAATGCTCGATAAGTGCATACCGCACGTACTGAATAGTCAAAAATTAATACGTTAATATATGTTTGATTTAATATTATTATTTTAATTAAAATTTCTTTTAATAAAAATATTTTGATTAAAAATGAAAAAAATGATACTACTACTATTATACCGTATCATGTCTTACCCTCAACGCACAGACAACATGCATGCGAGCTGTACGGCGAACCTTGCGGCTTCCTGTGACCCCTACCTACTTCACCCCTCTCTCACATCGCATAGCTCCCTGTCCCTACAACCGCTGGAATGTCCCTTTGTGGCTGTCGCCGCCATCGCCATTCCTGCACTGGGATGGTCTCTTCTCCATGTTCTTCTCTGGCTCTTGTTCTTCTCCTGTTGCAGAAAGGACCAAAACAGAGATCGGGGAAAGCCGGCCGGGAGACCACCGTTCTTCTGTCAGATGTGGCGATCTTCCTCTGGATTGGCCGCAAGGCCGCCGGCGGAGCTGCCCATCCTCCAGGTCCGAAGGGTAAACTAGACCTGCTCTGAGTCTAGTCGAAGTCAGACGCGGTGGAGCTTTCAGGGGGCGGGCCGGGGATTGGTGCCGGCGGAGCTATATATATGGCGCGTGGCGTACAAGAATGCCTTGTGATTTCAACTGACTGCTACCTCCGCAATGGCATCTCCTAGCAAGCCCCGCAACTTCGGCTACTCAACCGCGCTCATCACTCTCGCTCCCAATGCATTCCCAAACCCCTCTCCTGTCCATCTCTCTGGATCCCATTGCATTCCCAAACCCTTCTTCTACTCCTGTTGTTATCCCCATGGCATCTCATTTTTGGAATTTTATCATTTAGATTTTGATATACAAGGCCATATCATGTCAATTTTGACGTAGGCATTTTGCTTTCTAAACATTTAAATATCAAATTAATACCGTCTTAGATTTGATACTCTAATCAAACAGACCCTTATTAATGTCAGATCGATCATTAATTAACTTAATGTGGCTGATTCGATGTGAATGGAATGCCTTAATTAAGAGTCTAATAGGGCGTTTGAGAGCACTTTAAAAAAAAATCGTTCTACCTAAAAATTATATTATGTTAATTTTTGATTTAATTTTTAAAATTGACGAAAATAGATAACTATCTGTTTGGTAAAAATGTCATAATTTTTAAATTTTGTATAAATCTGTTTGGTATAACAACATAAAAGTCTGAACATCCTGGAAGTACGTCCCTACACCGTCACCTCACTCTGGATATGATCCTCTGGGTTGTATCGTCGTCGAGCTTGTCGATCTTGCCGGCATCACCTTCGCCATCACAGATGATCCTCCTATCGAGGTAGTGGGGGTTCAGCTCCTCCCTCACTGGCATGGAGCCCATCATTGACCTATACATCACGCAACAAATCACCTGCTGCTCCGTCGCGTCCTTGGCGCTCCAACTCGGAATCCGAACACCTCGTGGCCACCAGCCGACGATATCGATCGACAAGCACACAGTCGACCGGGAAACGAAGAATAAGCTTCGTGTTCTTTTCGAGCAAAGGGGGGGCTGAAGCCGTCGAAGTTGAATAATAAGTGGAAGCCACGGAGGAGAAGACTCACCTCTGGAGACGCTGCTCTTGCGCTCCTCGGATCTGTACTGTAGGATCACGTAGGGATCCATCCTGCCTACTACATCGACGACAAAACCCGGGTCAGGAAAAATTAGCAAATAAACGATCACTGGTGGAAAAATGGTGTAGGAAAGGATTGGGAGTGGGCAAGATGATAACTAGCATGTGAGATGATACTCACCAAAGAGATCTGTCTTCTTCAACCCCTTGGCATCCTGCGGGGAAGGGGGGAGGGAGAGGATGGCGGTGAAGGGGGGACGTAGGGGGAAGGGGGAGGGAGAGGCCGGTGTGGAAGGGGGGAGGGAGGGGCCGGCGGGGAAGGGGGATGCAGGGGGAAGGGAGAGGTCGGTGGGGAAGGGGGGATGCCTGCGGCGGGACGGAGGGGGAAGAGGGAACGGGGGAGGGAGAGGGAAAGGGGGACGCATGGAGAAGGGAGACGTGCGAGAAGTCTCGAGCCGTCCTGGGTGCTTTCAAAAAAAAATTTGCTCGAGACTTATTTTTATTTTTAGGAAGATTTACACGGGATAATATTCCTCCCTAAAAAATAAGATAGATCTTACCAAACGTGTTTGAGTACCCACTTCTTCCTTAATTTTTATTTTGAGAGAAAAAAGAGGTAAAAAAGTACAATCAAACACCCTATAAGACCATAATATAAGAGAGTATCAGCCACGCATGTCCTTGTGCAGAAGATCTCCCCCTTTTCGAAATCACTTAGCCGATGTTTGGAATAGTATTTGGGAGGATTTCAATCATTTAAAAATCTCCGTCCACAACATTGAATTTGTAGAGGTGGAATTATGGTTTCTAATCCTCGTATCACACTTTTAAGATTTGTTTGATGAGAAAGGATCGTTTGGTCACCCGTAAAAGCCTACAAATACCAGAAAAATGACATCAAAAGGAGCCTCGGGTGTTACCTCAGGGGACAACTCTCCGATGCTTAAGTCAGAGCCTTGGAGGAGGAAGATTAAGGAGAAGCAGAAGAGAGCGAGAGAGTTGAAAGATGATTGAGCAAGCCTGCAGGGGTGGTCGATCTTCCGCAGGAGTGCTCGCCGTATCCAGTGAACGCTCAGAGAGTGCTCACTGGGCGGTAAGGGTGCTCGGAAGGTGGCCAGAACTCAACCTCAAGGCTTCGTAGTCGGAAACTCTCTTTCTGTGCTCTGTATTCTTGTGTCTGCCGTGTGTGTGTATGGATCCGTGTATTTCCCTCCTTGCTTGTGGACGAAGGTCCATTTATAGGGGTTGTCCTGGCGGTGAGGGCCTATCCCTTAGTAGGGAAGGGTGCAAGTAGTGGGATAACGTTTCTCCGTGATCGTGGGGAGTTTTCCGTTGGGGGTTCGTTCCTCCGGAGTCGAGAGGTTCTCAGGTGAGTCTTACGGTGCCTGTAAGGCATACTCACCTTTAGTGGAGTTGAGATGGACGTCGTAGGAGGTAACGGTTGGTCATCGGAGGGTCGCGTGGCATCTGTTGCGCCTGGGCCGATGCCCTTTGTGACCTGGCGAATCTGAGGACTATTGGCCCCGAGTCATCTGTTGTGGGTCGCGGTCATCAGGGGCCTGTTATGCGCATTGTAGATCTCTAGTCGAAGCAGGCCGACGTAATGGGCCTTACATGGGCTATACCGATTTTACCCTCCTCATAATTATTTCCAAATAAATTATGAAACTCCCTGATTGAGGTGTGGATGATATATATATATATATGTTCGTGGCGGCGGCCACCAGACCTCGGCCGAGTACTGGGGCACCGGTCGCGCATCCACGGGAGCCCCAACGTCGAGGTTCTTCTTCCGGGGGTAACTGCAACCGATAGGCAACTTCACAGATACGCTAGACTCCTGGGATTCAGGAGAAGAGAGACGGGAAAATACCATGGCAAGGAAAAGTGCCAAAATTAGTAGATGTATATGTATATATATATATATATATATATATATATATATATATATATATATATATATATATATATATATAGAGAGAGAGAGAGAGAGAGAGAGAGAGAGAGAGAGAGAGAGAGAGAGAGAGAGAGAGAGAGAGAGAGAGAGAGACTTTGGCAAAAGCAGGTTGGTGCAGATTTCACATGATATTCCTCTTTAATTTATCCATTCTCTTGAGAACTTTTCAATACGAAGGAAAGGTTAACTTTTTGGGTTAAAAATATTAGTTTACAATTTGCCGGTGTTGAGAATGTCTCAAGTATCCTTGTAGATAAAGGTCTTAGAGAAGCTGATTGTGGTGATTTTTTTAACTCGTAGTTATCTCGAATGTTGTTTTGGGTTTTTTTATACATAACTAAAGACTAAAAGAAGTTGTTTTCTTTAAAAATATTTTCATTTGTTAAAAACTCTAACGATTAACACTAACTAAAATTGCGGATGATTCAATTCCATCATCATATGGTGGGACAAATACGACTGAGCTAGGACGTTGGAGAATTATATATATATATATATATATATATATATATATATATATAATTTTTAGTAGATTAAGATAGAAAACAAACCAACGTACTTTTATTTAATTCCCTCACATAATTAATATAATGACATATATACTGTTGAAGTCCTTCATATTCTCTTGTATGTCAATCCAAAACGTTATATCTTACATGCTCAAGAGAATATTTTGTTAACTCTAATGGTGGTGGAACTCAAGGAGTATAACTAAAATATTAGTACCTAACAATATGGAGGTATATGTGACAATATGAAATATAGAATGGAGTTTGCAATAACTTCGGTGTATATATATAATTAGCCTAAGCTGAATTTTACATGCAACTTTTATGTTGGGTGCCATCCTATTTGAGTTTGTATTCCTATAGCATATTTCTTCTTGTTATGCTTAAATCATCGTCAACATCATCACTATTATTCTTCTTCTTAGTGTTATGTTATTTTTTAAAACTAAAATTTGGTTTATATAAATTTTAAGAGTTTTGTAAGTGCTTTTTTCACTTAAGATTTTATAGAGGATTGTCCACTAATTAAGCTCTATTATAAAGCCTTTATGCATAACCTCTTTTTTTGTAGCAACTTTCTTTGTGCATTGTTTGTTGTCTCCTTGTATGTTATTGTAATCTTATCTTGAAGTTGAAAAAAAATTGCAACTTATATAGAGAGAAACATTTGTATAAGTTTAGCATCTCTAAAGAAATGTATGCAAAAGAGCTCCAGCAGTTACTTGCTGTCAAAAAAAAGTGCGGTGCATAATTGGAATGATAATTTTATGATATTACTAATGTAGAGGGATATTTTTGCACTGGTTAGTTAATGTATGTTTGGCATTTTTTACAGCTCTGATTGAATTGGCTGGTTATGAGAGAAGAGATCCACTCTTTGTTTCTCAAGGAGCAAAATTAAAGATAAAAAGAATCATGTTTGCACATTTTCTTACTCAATCGAGTCATATAAAAATGGCAATTCTACAATTTCATGTAACATGATTATACTTGCCAAAGTTTCTAAATTTTCATATATATTAGGAAAACATAAGTTTCAAACATTAAATATATACATATTGATGGACTATAATAAATAAAATTGTAACCGAATATATATATATATATATTATTACGAAATTCGCGAAGAGTTTCTCACACGTGCGGACAGTGACGAAGAAGGTTACTAAAGTCACTCCATAATAGTTCTACACTCCTAAGTCCTGAGACAATCCGAGGACGCCCTTGGAGAGCCTGACGAAGCACCTAGGTCGCATTGAGGTGAGAGGCATAGTTACTCAGAAAAAGAGGGTGTGACACTGGGAGGAGGGAGAGAGGAGAGAGGAGGGGGCACATCAAGCTCCAAGAGGACTCCAAAGATGACACCTCCATGGGTCCTCTCTCCGTTTTATATAGTGGAGTCTTTCCCATTCGAGTCGGAGTTTAACTCCAAGTTGGACGAGCTCACTACTTACTGTAATTGGTTTGGTTGCATTCAGAATCCAAATTGGAGAACTAAAGAGAGCAATCTAACTAATTTCCTACCAAGACTTCGGAAAGCCCCAATCAAAAACCAATTGAGATAAGCAGGCTTTTGAATTTCCCACTCTACGAAGGAGATCACACTTCCTATTCCAAATAAAAAAGGGACTTAGCTACCCTTGGGTTTGGGCCGCCCCTCACCGGGGAGTCTAATGGACTTGCGACCCATTGTCCAAAAATATAAATATATATAAATATATAAATATATATATATATATATATTATAAAGTGTTATATCTATGAGCTTGATCTCTTTAGATCTTCTAAGTGCAATGAAATACTTATCTAACCTGAAGTCTGACAGGGTTAATATGTGTAGAAGCGAGTGAACAACGGTTCCACCCCACGGGCATTGTGATGTAAATCTCACGACTTGTCTATGGGCATTTGGGTTCACTTTTATTGTTACTTTTGTGTGCAATATTTTTGCATTTTGGACTAGTAAATGGCTGAATTTGAAAAGTGCAAGACTTGAAACTATAAAGAAATTTGTTAGATGTTATAAAAATCAAGTCGATCTATGTTTTATAATTATGGGGTTATGCTCGATAGATGGACTTTGATTAGTCATTTTTCTAAATATTTTTTTCTATTCCGAAGAGTAAAACGGCTAAATAGCGAAAGTTAGCAAATATTAACATCATGGAAAAGGATGAGAAAACTCTCTAATGAACGAAGAATGCGGTCTATGATAAGTCTATACAATAGTTTGTGATTTTTCAAATTTGTTTCCTGATTTCAAAGACCCCATTTGGCACTTTGAAGAACTTTTTTTTAGCCCTGATCGTATTTTAGGGCTCCTTTGGTTGAGATTATTCAAGTGAGATTTTTTGAAAAATCTTTACACTTATTATATGTCAGAGTGTCAGAGATTTTAGACCTCGAAATCTATCTCGAAGTTCTATGAGAGGAGCTTTAGTAGATTATTGAACACTCCTCCTTTTGTGTCTTTCTCTCTCCATTTAAAAAAATTCACCTAGCATAAAAGTCGAGATAATTTTAAGTCATTTGATTGGGATGAAATTATGCGGACCCCTAATAATCTCAACCAAAGAGGCCCTTAGTAATTCAACGTTACTTGCGTGCAATTAATTGCATTAATGTGTGGACGCATCCTTGTTTTCCCTATTTATCTTCTTATGGAGTCTGACGATATGTTTCCCTTGTGATAAATTATTTGATTTACATAATAATTGAAAGGCCAAATTTGAGCTCATCACAAGTAGCTGGAACAAAAATCACGCATAATTTATGGAATTATTTATTTTTCCATGAAAATTCGTAATTTAGATCATGTGGTTGCCTAAAACTTGCATAACATGAGCACTACAGGCTAATTAAGCTAATGAAAATTTATGTAATCTAAATACGATTTGTATGATTCTAACTTAAATTATGAATAGGAGATAAAATGTATCCGATAAAATCATATTAAATATAATGGTAAGTTGTGATGATGAAGCAACGCACAATTCGATCGGAGCTAGAAGTACATTAATTGAATAATGAGTAACGCGGTATTTGAAAATCGGTAAAATTGAGCATGCCTTTTCTAAACGTCGTGTAAAAGACATTTTTGGAAATGTCTCAAACAAAATATTATTTTCTCTGAATCGATTTACTATATAAGCCCATTAGGTTAATTTGGAAGCACCTATAAATAAAAATATCTTGAGATTATATTACAAAATAAATCTCCACCCACAATTTGAAAATTAAAAAAAAACAGTCCACTAGGACACATGCTACACCTCAGCATGTATCAAAATTAATGAGTTAAAATGAAGCAGATCTAGAAAAATCTAATTCCAAATTCCGTGTACCCATTGATTTACTTGGTTTTGAAAAGGTTGGATAGAGCATGAGATTTTATTTGAAAATGGAGTTAAATTCAGACTAGGTCATTTTGACTTGAACTTTTCAATAGGCCAGAATGAGATCAGAACTGAACTTGCCTCGCGATCTGTGCCTCATTAATATATTCTGACTCTATGAATTTTTTGACTTGCTTTGATCCAAGTCAAATATGAATCACATAATTTTAAACTAACGATAAGTTGAACGCGAGTTAAATGAGGTTACTTTGATAACAGAATAAGTGTCCGTTAAGATAAGTTATTATGTCTATCCGCACTTATTCTCATTTGGTAGCTATTAAAATGTTGAAATTTGGACATCATCCTCGGACAATAATTTCGTATTATTTAATAAGTTGGGATTTATGTACTTATAATTCTGGACCTATGTATCTCAACACCATAATTTTGTCAATTTCTACGTGATAGTAGAGGTCTTAGATCCAACTTCATATCTTTCTTATCTTGTCACCTCCACTCAATTAATCTTCACAACTCTCATCTCCCCTCGTGAAGGAAAATGTTAGTCCCCAGACAATAATCTGATATCAGTTAGAGTTAAGGTCATTAACCCGAGGTTAACTCATTCCACTCTCTCACAAGAATACTCTACACGTCCTTGATTAGGATATGTTATCAAACCAATGATTATCCCAACCCAAGTATAAGTTAACCCGATTCCACCCAAGTTAACTTATCCTGACTTGTTATCAAAATGACAATTAGGCGACTTTGATAATAGGTTAGCACATATTATCCGGGATGGGTTAAGTTTGGGTGAATTATTCTTTAGATTTTTTCTTTTTGAATTTGATAATTTATCCTTACTCTGGGATTAAATCATTCCATGTGAAAGGATCGAATAAGTTAATCTCATAATAAAGATCTTAACCCTAACCAACTTCAAATAATTTAATCCTATTATTAAACTTGATTTTGGACAGATAAGCAGAATAATTCACCATATTCTAACCCTATTCCATTACCAAAATCACCCTCGATAGAATTGCACGCTTACCCTAATAAATTCTCGGGATGATCATCCTCAGCTGGAAATGGCCAACATGCCACGGCTCTGGACTATCCTCTCCAAAAAAAACGATATGGAACCATCAGGTAGGCGGCGTGGGAGTCTTCATGGTCCCCCAAAGTCCTGTCAAACCAGCAAAAATCAAATGGCATGTAGCTAGAGGAATGTATATTATCTATTCATCTGAGCGTGAACTCCCATCTACACCTCACATTATTTAGAATATTGAGACACATTAGAGTTATCTATAAATCTAAGTGTGTATGCTCATCTTCACCAAAAATAACTTATCGTTCCAAATGAAATTTGATTTACGACGGATCACAAATCGGTCTCTAAATCAATTTATTTCTCACGCAAAATAAAATTGAAAAGTATTTTAATCTGCAACGGATTAGAATCTATTTCCAATTCGTCTCTAAATGTCTTTTTCAAAACTTTACATTTATAAATTTAATTAGTCTAAAGTTTGTTACAACTACTTTATAATTAGTATAATAATAAATATAAACTTCACCCAGTTCTCATTGATCGAGTAAATACACATATCGGTCACCCCGTTGTAATCTGATAATTTTCTCTCTATTTTTTCTATTTCTTGCAGTCATGGCTCTGATCCATTAATCGAGTAAATACAGTACTTATCGGTCATGGCGCCCCCAGGCCATGGCCTTCTATTCAACATCCTGATCAGGCGCCAGATACACAGCTAGCCCCGCAGAGAACAGCAGCTCAGACGATTTAAGATGCCATAAAGACAGTGGAACCAAATCTTGCTTTATGATTGCACCTGTCAATGCAACTCTACCGAGTTGTCATGGAGGCCGGGAGTTGGCAGGAACGAAGCATGAACAACTCTATTCAATACGAAAGAAGATGTACAGTACTGTAAAGAACAGGTTATAAAAGAAGAAGAAGAATGTAGAACAATAGAACTACGTACAAAGCCATGCGTGCAAACTCATCGATCCCTTAACTTCTCTTCCTCTGATCACTCCTCCGTAGTTTTGTCTTCTCTCGCGCGCGCAGATAAGCATGCATGCATGTATGTGCCCGTGGATCTGTGCGTGCGGATCGAAGGGATATATATCACAAGCAGGCCGTCACTCCCGTCGTGGAAAGTTGGCATCCAGGATGTGGCGTGATCGAAGAACTCACAGAAGAGACAAAGTTGACAGGCGACCCTCGCTCACATGCAATCTCTCTCTCCCTGCCCGAATTAATTAAGGCCACGGGAGGAAGGAGAGGAATCAGGACCACCACAACACGGAGTTTGGTATTAATTTGTATTTTGTTGGGCGCATTATACAGATCAATGTATGTCTCTTGTGGTGGAGAAGGGGTGGTATATTACAGAATGTTTTCCTGTTTTGGGGAGGACCAGTCATGCCAGAAACTCCAAAGACAACTCCATCGCCATGATTGCATGCATGCACGAGGAGGAGGAAGATTAAGTGACGGGCGCCATCCGTTCGGACAGTCCCCGTCCCCGTCCCCGTCCCCGTCCCGAATAATCTTGGAATTAACTGTTACACTCCTAGCTACTTACTCTTCTTGCATATATATATATATATATATATATATATATATATATATATATATATATATATATATATATATATATAAAATATCTGAACCAATTAATCATCCTTCTTAATTGATTTATCACCCATCAACAAATTGTCAGAGGGTGTTCGCCTTCTCAAACGTTCTGTGAAAATTAAGAATCATAGAAAATATTTCACCGGAAAGTGAAAAATTACGAGAACTATTATCTACCGAGAAGAACAATTCAACATGTTTTTACATATATATTTTGTGAAAATATGACTGAAAAATAAAAATACGTGTTCGTATATGTTCTCACGTGAGAGAAGAAAGAGAGAGTGAGAAATGATTAGAGAGAGATGGTGAGAGAAGTGGAGAGTTAGTGGGGAAATATTTCCCCAGAACTGTTTCCTCAAGAGGGAACTACGAGTGGGCAAATAAACTCCAAAATAATAGATAATATTTTAAGAATCTAAAAAATATTTTCTCAGATAACTTTTTTCTGTGTTTGCAAATCATAGTCGAATTGGTTAGAAGAATACTTCCTAAGATAATCTTGGAGAACGCAAACACCCTCTTAGGGCGTGTTTCATTGTGAGATTGTGGGGAGAATATCTCAACTGATGAGAGAGGATGATGCGGTGGGGCCGCCGCCTCCTCACACACAATCTGTTAACCGAGGTCGGTTAACGTGCTCGACCCTCCGGGGTCGAGCACGTTAACTTTGCCCGGTTAATAAAGGTGGCCTTAATGTTTGTGTGATATTTAATAGCACTAGTTTAAAGTGAGTTACCACAAACGGAAAAATCGTCGGTGCTTCTTAAATAGTTGATTGTTTACCCTCGTCTAAAATGACGGTTAGATTGTCATCTTTTTATCATTGACTAATATTACGTCATCTTTCTACGGTAAGGTTTATGGCAAGTGTAGAGGATGGTGGAAGGATGACGGCGGGTGTGGCCGTGTGGGTGTAAACATCCTGGGAGTCTTAATGATAATGGGTTGGCCACAAGGTAGTATAATGATGGGCATGGATTAACTTGGGGCCTTTATGATGGGAGCAATTTTTTTTAATTGAAAGGTAATATTTGTAAGGTGGGAGACAAGGGAGTCTATTCATCCCTTCATTATAGAAAGGACAGGACGTGTCACCCCGACCATCAGAAAAGTGATTTTTCAATAAGAAGTGTAGAAAGAAAAGGAACAAATCATGGGGGGATACAAGGGACGAGCAAGGTCCGGGGGAGGGGGAACACCCTGTCAAGGATGACAAGAGGGCCAATACAACACAACGACGAAGCCCAAAGTAAAAGAGAAAAAGGGCAAGATACAACAAGAAGGGGCACGGCCGAACAGGCCTAACAAGGAACGAAGCATAAATGAACAGCGAGCAACCCGGCCAAACCACGCAGCCCGCAAAAGAGGCGGCAAGTAGAACTGAAGTGAGGGCAGCCATCAGACGTCACGATCCCGAGAAGAGCTAGTAGAGTTAGAGCGCCAGTGAGAATGCCCGGGGGCCTACCAGTCACCCCCGAGGGCAGATGCCGAGCTTCAGTAGGCAGAGAGGAAATCGTCACCATTAAGAGCGAAGCGTGAACAGTAGGGTTGAAGGAAGCTGGAGACCAGGCCGACGCATTCGGATTAAGAGAGGTCATGGGATTGGAAGAAACCGGGACAGTATGTGCAGGACCAGCTACAGAGTTGAGTGGGGAGTCGAGCACATTTGCAGGTGTCGATGTAGACTCTGGAGCCGCAAAATAAGGGGAACTTGGAGCCGCATGAACATAGCCATGCACAGGCATGGTACAGCTTATGTGAGGAGGTTGAAGAGGAGAAACGCCGCCTGAAATATCTGAACGATTGCCACGTAGCTGGCCTCGTCGGAGCACCCTTGCCAGTGGCCGGAGGAGCATCGTCGGAAGACCCATGATGGGCCGCAACCGGCGTCGGAGGTGAACTGGAGAAGGAGGCATTGACAAGATCTTGAGAAGGGCCACAGGCGTCGGAGATGGGCACCGGCAGAAGACCAGAGGCGAACGGGAGGCCTGTGCGACTATCAGCCGCCTCAGCAGAGCACACCGGAGGTGGATGGAACCCATCAGGAGGGACGGGGGGTGTGAAAACACAAAAAGGCAGAAACAAGGGATTGTATAGAGGAGCCATCCCATCAAGGGCAGGGGAGAGTAGGACAAAGGACGCAGAAGGCGGGAATTAAAGGCTGTGAAGCAATAGTGTGTGTAGGCTTACGTGGTGATTTTATAATGGGAGGGACAAGGGGTGATGGCACAGCAAGTGTTTGAGGTAGCGAGTGGATATGGATGGTTGGCCCATGAAGTGGTGGCTCATGGTGTAAAGTTGATAGACCATAGTTCATCATCATGGTTCCATGTTGCGTTAACCTGCGATGGTTGTTGTCATTGTTGTGATAGAGGTTGTTGAGGTGGTGCTTCATTAGGAGTGTGTTCGTTGAGGCCCACTAAGCTTCATCATGATGCTCCGAGCAATGCCTATCCACATTCTCTTTTGTGTGCCTCGTGAATGTCGCTCCGTCAGAATCAGACTTTGATACCACTTGTTAACAAATCAAATCATAGAGATGACAAACACACACACATGCACACACCCCGAGATAGAACAAGAGAGAGAGCGAAGAGTTAGTTCCTCCATAATCTCTCTCGTTCTATCTCGTGGTGTGTGAATGTGTGTTCATCATCTCTGTGGTCCGATTCCTCCACACCATTATTCCACTTTAATTTAATTTTATTATTCCACTTTCATTACCACCCTTGATATTCTTTCTATATCAATATTAATATTGGTATCCCATTTTTTAAAATATCAATTTCAAAACTAATACTCTCATCAAATAAGTATTATAATTTTAGATGAACTCAATTTAGTTGTTATTTTATAAGCGGATATATGATGGATATAGGAAATGGGGTAGGTGATCTTAACGAGGCCACATTTGGAAACGCGACAGGGGATTAGAGATTTGGGGGAATCTTGAGTTCCGTACAGTCACAGAAAAGTGTGGAATTTTTCAAAATCTCAATCCCATTCAGTTAACAAGCACATTGTTTTGAATTGTGAGGGATGAACCTTAAATTGACCATTCTACTCTTTTGTCTCTCACTTGAATGGTGCTTGGAAATTTTGCATTTCATTGTTCCCGCATGAACAGGGACTTTGCCTTCTCTCTCCCTTCTCTCAGCTGCAGTAACAATCATCCGATGATGGTGACCAGAGGCCGTGGTAGTAGCACCCAGTGGTAGTGTTGTGGCAGCAACACTTGGCGGCAACAACATCAGTAGCTCCGACGATCGCAAGTGGCAGCAACAGCCTGTGGCAGTAGCATCAAATGCAGCACTGATGGCAATCGGAGAAGACAACGTGGGCAACGGGTGAGGTCTCAATGGTGGCACGACCAGGGTCGTTAAAAGAGGGATTTCCCCTTTTAGAATTTCCCAACCACAGGGGGAAGCTGGTCAGGGTGAGCTTCTGTGGATTTTGAGAGAGGGTGTGCGATGAGTCACATTTCTCTCTCCTATAAAAATCTCTCTCGCATGCAAATCGGAGCTGACGAGTCGCATTTGAAAATGTGGTTGGATTGTCATGAGATTCTAATAATTAGAATCCCTCTCAACCGCGTTTTCAAACGTGACACTCTTTCATATCCGGAAAAAATGATCCAGTCATTAAAATCCCTGATAGAGTTTAATTTTTTATCAAATGAACACAACCCTTCTCGACTTTCGTGAGAAGAGAATTTATCGTGAAGAGAGAACTCGGCCACAAAAGTGCTTAATTTTTTGAATCCTCGAAAGCAACTTAGAGACATATTTCTCAGGATTTTAAATCACGAGAAATCCTCTGACACCTTGCGCATATGCTACTATACGGAGGATGGATTTTGCATATAAAGTTTGGGAGGCCATCGCCATTCCAAACGAGGCCTTAATAGTATTTGTATCATTAGATGTACTCTTCTCCATGAGTTGTACTCCAGTGGCCTGTTTAAGTGGTGGTCGTGATCAAAGTGAACATGTGATTCTAATACTAAGAAAGACTTCTACCTTCTTAGAATATATGTTCTTCCTCTTGTATAGTGCATTCTTTTGTCACAAGAAATTATACTCTTATTAGGCATCTATCCACCTTAGATTATAATGACGGCGACCGAATGAAAAGTGAGAAAAGGGTTTTTATATATGCAAATACTTCCATACTCTCTTCAACGTGAGCCAAGAAAACCACACCGCGAGAATGCCTATCTCCAATAGGACGGCCCATCCGCCCATGCAGTTTGTTATCCATCCCCGTGGAACGACAGGTTTGAAGCTTGTCCACCTGTTTTGCTATCTTCTTCGAGGAACTATTCTAGACACCAGTCACCATTGCTTTCTATAGTGATAGGCATCACTGTTAAAATAGTCTTGCATTGAATAAAGAGATGGGAAAAAACTATGTTGAAAAAAAGTAGACCCCTTTAAAGTTTTAAATCGGATGGTTCAATAATTTCTTTTCTTAAAATCTGAGCGCAGGCCCACCCCCATCTAGGATCAAATACAAATCACCAGTAGCCCGAGTACTAAGATCAATGTCAAGCAAAAGTCACTAACCCCCACTTTGATAACGGGTTAGGTTAGGGGCGGGTGACTTACCCGGGTTAGTCCACCCCACCCTAACCTTAACCTGGGTGGATTAACTCATTCCACCTATTTTCTAAGAATGAGTTAATCCACTTTAATCCTATCCGATCCGGGTTAAGAAAAAAATTATCAAACAAGGATCAACCTACCTGACCCCGGTTAACTCATCCTAACCCAACTTAACCCGTTACCAAAGTGACCCTAAAAAATCAACAGGAGCAGACAGAGAGAATATTTAGTACGAGGAATATTTCAGGTACGTGTCAGAGCTGTACCTTGCTATACATATTCCATGTAACTTAACGATTTCCATTGTGCGTCTACTCCTTGGAAAACACCAGGAGATCGACATGATGCCAAATGCTATGTCGGGGGGGGGGGCGCTTACTGTGCCATGCAATTGTGCCATTGTCAGGCCCATATTGACCCAAGAGGTCCATTGGCCCACCGGACTGCCCTTCGATGAGGTTGGCCCTTGCAAGAAGAAGCCGCCGAGGACGTTTCCTGACAGCTAGATGAAAGACCTCGTATCGAACAACATTCCATGTCTTTCATAAACATCATTCAGATCTTGACCGATGACAAGGCGTCGTTGGATGTCGTTGACTTCTCGAGCACTCGACCCAATTTGACTTCTCGATCTTTGACTTCCTCGAGCTCATAACCCATTTTCAAGTAAAATTATGTACATTAGTAGGATGCGTCATTTTACTCTCCGTCAGTCCCATTTATAACCCGGGAAGAGAGGGGCTGTCAGACATTTTACAAAGGCCGTAATCCCCACGTACCCCGTTTGCTAATCCTCAATGCATGTGAAACCAAAACAAGGGAGGTACTGAGCAGCATGCAGCTAATGCAATGCAGCAAATGTCTCCTTTTACTCAGTTCTCCGCATGCATCGGAATTAATTAAGAGGAGGAGTTGTTGCCTTCATAAAAGCACGAATTCTCTATTTATATATAACTTCTCTTTGGGGTGTCACTCTGAACTTTTAAGGAGAACAAGGGAATTAAGACAGAAAGAAAGGCAAGGCACCACCGATGTAGCCATGCGTGCAAAACCGCATGCTGTCTCCGTTTCGTTGCTCCTGCACTGTTTCCTTCATGTTGTCTCGCACAGGAAAAAACGTGTGCCCGTGTGGTGCAAAGGGAGAAGTAATTATATATGGGCCCTTCCCCTTGTTGCCGTGGTGAGTGACAAAATCATATGGATCAGGAAGAACCTTCCAAACAAGACAAGCGACGAAGGCGACCCCCTCACATGGAATCCCCTTGTCCCATGGCCACGCATGGACAGAACGACAACACACGGGAGGGAGTAGCACAGCTGGGAAAGAAAAATCTGTAAAAAGCGTGGGCTACCACAAACATATTTTTGTTATATATATTTGGGAAGCTAGTGGTGCCCACATGTTCATTTACGAGAAGTTCCACCAACATGTATACCCATCTCCATGATTGCATGCAAGATGTGCATTGATTCCCAACTCATCCCCCCATGCATGCGAGGTTCACATTGGATGTGTAATAACTCTTGGAGATGTTAACCGCATAACACCTTCTACTTGCTCTCCTTACAGCTTATAACACCAAACCATCTGCCTTTATTCATTACCCATTTCGACATTGGTGGTATGATATGTAACGCAGACGATTAAAGATGAAAGTAATAAGTTCTACCTTAAATAATGAGGGCTTTAAGAGAGTACAGCTAACATCATAATAAGTTTATGAGCACATTGCAAACAGTTTTGGAGTGCCCTAAAACATTCTTCTCTACGGTCGTAGGAGTTTTCTTCTAATTGAGGCTATTAAATTTTCAGCACCAAAAGGAGAAGAAGGAGAAGAAGTAGCAGAAGGAAAGCGTGCATGGGGAGGCATCCAAGGGGAGATCCCCTGACTCCGCGCGCAAACGTCCAACAGATGGATCGACGTCCTACATACCAGTACTTCGGTAGTTCGTGGGCCGTTTAAGTTCAACCCGCTGACGCCCATTAATTTCCAGGCCCGACACAGTACTCAAAAAGAATATCAACAAGGAAGGGTACAAGAGGATAGTAGGTGATGGAGGAGCAGGTAATTAGGCTGCGTTTGGGAAGAAACCAGCGGAGATTCCAATCATTGAATCCCCGACAGGGTTTAATTTTTAACAAATATCCGGTGGTTGTCTAGGTTTTGGAGTAGGGAAAAAATCCTCATGAGAGAGATTGTAGGAACAAAACTTTAGTGCGCCTATGAATCCGCATAAGCAAATGTAAAGGCGCTTCTTGAGATCTTTAATCATGACTAATCTTTGATGTGTGAAGAGCTTTGTACGGTTGCAAGATTATGCTGGCATCGGTGAAGTTAGGTGAGTTTCCAAATGAGGCCTTAGACTGGTGATGCAGTTTGGAATGATATATAGGATCGATGTTGTGTGGGTATTACATGGATAAGATCATCAATTAATCCACAATATGTTCGGATGCCACGTTGACTCTCTCTCTCTCTCTCTCTCTCTCTCTCTCTCTCATATACTCACACACATGTCAATGCATTGTTTTTTGTTTTGGCAAGTTGGGAGATGGTCCCCCACGGCATGCGGACAACACGATTCACACATTATTCCTCTGAATTAGCACGTGCGACTTACGGTATTGCCCCTATTTGGAAAACTATGCACGGGTGAAGATATTATATTAGATCAAAGCACGAAAATTAAATAGAATCAAATGATTAGAGTTATTTCGCCCTTACTCCGGTACAAATAGATCTCACGAAAGAATTTCTCTCAAGATACGACGACCCAATCCGGAGGCAAGTGCACTCCAACTCGCGTTGCCGGGGGCGAACACCACTGTGATTGTAAGGCTCTTGCAAGAAGAAGAAGATTGGGAGAAAAGAGTTCGAGAGAGATAGCCTTCGGGTGAGAGAAAACTCGGAGCCGTGTTTCTCTTAAAAAACGATTCTCCTCAAATACCCTCTAGGGAAGTGACTCTTGAATAAGTCACACTCATTTGTCCAAAGAGGAGAATCCGAGAAGACACAGAGACACATAGAGAATTCAAGAGACGCTCGGTGAAACAATCCGTCGCTAATCCCTCTTAGAAAGTGTTAGAGATGGTTTAGTGATACACTTGTGATGGATAAAGTCCGTCACGAATTTCTGGTTGCTAATTAGTGACGTAATTAATATCCATTGCAAAAAATAGTGACGGAAAAAATCCATCTCAAATCTATCGTTGAATGCAAAGACTCACTCTTTAGCGATGGATAATATATCTAATGTTACTCTGTCGCTAATATTATCGACGGGTTATAACTGTGTCAAATCCGTCGCTAAATATAGATAGTTGTTGAATCCACAAAATCGCGGTGTTGAGATACAAAGGCTCAGGGTCATAAGCACATGAACCACAACTCATTTAACCAATGTTGGACTATTACCCATGGACTATGCCCAAATTCGTTCATGCGCTTATGACCCTGGGCCTGTGTATCTCAACACCGCGGTTTTGTGGATTCAACAATAGTCCTATTTAATGACTGATTAAATATTCGACGATATTTCATCGCTAAATGCATATTTAGTTGATGGACTTTAACCATGCCAAATCTGTCACTAATTAAATTTAGACAGTCCCCCATTTAGCGATGGAACATAACTATTGCAAATCGACCGCTAATGACACTATCCCTCTTTAACAACTGATGTATTTGATCTCTAATTCGTCGCTAAAAGAAACGGAACACCTCGAGAAAGGAAGGACGCATGTGTGCGTGCGCGGGAGGTTTCCTCTACTTAAATCGACTCCCACTCAGCCCACGAGGAAATGGGGTCACGTGATCGTCTTATGAGGTTGGCCCACCCAACAGTTTAACTTCTCGTACATAGAAAGAACTCCAAATGAGTGCTTCGATAAGTTGGAGGTGAAAAGGTTGGAAATATGGGGGACTAACTGCTGAGTAGGGTGTTAAGCCCATTAATAGCCCAGGCCTCTAAGCCTGAAAGGGCTTTGAACAGGCCCAGGCCTTTGTCATCCTCTCTCTCTCTCTCTTTCTCTCCCCCTCAATGCATTTAATTAGATACTTTTGATTAAGAGGTTGTTTGGGTTGACATGAATCAGTGGTAGACAAATGAACTGGTGTTAACTAGTGGGAACAAAGTCTTTGATTTTGGTTCAACTCAATGCATTTTAATTCTCAATAATTGACCATGTAGATTATTCTATAAAAAAGATTACATTGCGGTGTATATGTAAAACATATGTTTAGATAGGGTCGGTATACACTTCTTAAAATAGAATAAAGATATACATACAAGGTGTTTCAAAAATATAAGAGTTTGTGTAGAGTTCAAAATAGGATAAATGGTGGTAATGGGTTGCCCATTTCAAATAAGTCCCAGAAATGGGCCGACGATGTTGAACATAAGACTGGGCCGATGACAGCGCATCCCCTTCGTCGCCTCTGGGTCAAGGCCCAAGATCATGTGTCCAAGGCCCTCATGACCCACTCAAGTTGGTTCGTAATTGTTAGTTGGTAATGCTTGTAGACTTCCACACTTTCTGAGTCGGTAATTTTGAAGATAGGAATGTTAAGGTGCCATACATTTTTACTATACTCTTTTGTCATTTTGCTTCTGCATCTAGTTTTATATCAGATGGAGGAAAATAAATGCCTCTGAACTTGGAAGTATCCTATGCCCTATGTGGTTGGAACATTCATTTTAATATAGTATTAATCTTGATAATAATATTTTAAGAGTATCAAATATCAATATTGATACTGATGTAGAAGAAGTTTCAAGAGTGCTAATTAGAGGGTAATCATAAAAATAAAAGCGAAGGGAGGGGATGAAATATGATTTTTTGCTATCTTATTCGCCACTTTTTCGTTGTATGTCTGTTCCTAATCCTGAACCAGCAGCATCTACAATCATATCCACATACGTGCTTGTGCTGGCAACATTAGTGGGTTCATGCGACCAAACATCCTCATCATGACACGTCTAGTTCATATAATCATGTACAAACCCTTTTCGGTACAAATGATGTTGCACCTCCCATGATGAAATCCACTTCAAGTTCCTACAAACTGAATAGGGGCATCGGATATGACCCTCGTAATCTACTGCTACACTTGGATTCCCCAATGCAAAATGAATGAACCTTTCAACTCTATTTTTAAACTCCTCGGACACCTCCCGACGAACAAATCTATGATACATCCATGAACGATCTGCAAGCATTTTTCCTACACCCACTGAATGTTAACAAATGGAACTTATAAAATTTTTAGTCTAAAAATTAAACCCGACCATTTCCTCATATCGTTCGACGCAGACAATTTGAAAAGGAAGTCATTATTATTTAGATTATCACTTTTTAACCTATTTATGAAGATTTGATCGCACAATCACTTACTATATGTATTATACGATTTGTTGAAAAGTTCGACAGCATCTCCTACACTTCTCCAGCATACTAAAAATATTTATTGGTTTTATGTATTTTATTAAACACTTATTAGTAAGCAGTTAAGAAAATACTCAAAATCAATAAAGGTATACTATAGAAGAGTGAGAAGACACAACCGAAATTTTTAACAAACAAAACAAACAAATATAATAAATGACAACTTAAGTGTGACCAAATATTCACAAACTATCCAAGCTGGACAATTCAAGACTTTGTGTTAGATATACATGTTCTCATCAAAAAAATGAGAACATACACATCAATCACAAAGCCTTGAATGGCCAGGTATTGACACTGACTTAACATGCTCTCCCTAACGTGGGTATAATGTTAAGTTGCACCCACACATCTCATCTCACATAGAACATCCCATCTAATTAAATAACATCAAATTATAGAACAATCGATCGATTTGCATATCATTATTTCGAATTAAAGAACGTCTACTTTAAAAAACACCAAAGTAAAGAACATCAAATTATAAAGAATAGTTAATCAATATGCCCCAACACCCAGTCGGACCCCCCCACCCTGCTGGACCCCACCTCTCACAAGCGTAGGCCAACGGCCTAGAGGTCCCAAGTGTCGCCAACTGGACCCCCACTCCCCCCACCTACTTAATGTCGACAAGACCCCCCCTGTAGCCCACCACCAAACAACCCCCCTCCCCTCCCCCCCTACTCAGCACCGACAAGACCCCACACCGATAGCCCCATAATGAACCCCCCTCCCCTCCCCCCACCTGCAACCCACTGCCGACAGGACAACCAACCGCCCTCCCATCCCCCCACGTGCAACCCGCACCTCCCCCCACTTGCAACCCACTCCCCCCACTTGCAACCCACCGCCGACAGGACAACCAACAACCCTCCCATCCCCCCATGTGCAACCCGCACCTCCCCCCACCTGCAACCCACCACCAACAAGATCCCCCCTCTCCTACCTACACCTGTAACCCGCCGCCCCACCTGCTACCCATCGCTGATAGGACCCCCCTGGCCTCCCCCCACTTACAACCCATTACCGATGAGAAAATGCCCCCTTCCCATCCCCCCACCTGTAACCCTCACCCCCCCACCTGCAACCCATATCGTCGGCCGGACACCCCCCTCCCATCCCTCCACCTGCCACCTACCCCCCTCCCCCCACTTACAAATGACCATCGATATGACCCCCCTCCCCTCCCCACACCTACAACCCACTGCCCCACCTACTACCCACCACCGGTAGGACCCACCCTCCCCTCCCCCCACCTACAACCCACCCCCACCTAAAATCCATCGTCGGCATGACAACCCCCCTCCCATTCCCCCACCTACAACCCGCACCCTCCACCTGCAACCCATCATCGATTGGACACCCCCCTCCCATCCCCCTACCTGCAACCTACCCCCTCTCCCCCACCAACAACCCACCATCGGTAGGATACCCCCTCCCCTGTCCACACCTGTAACCCCCCGCCCCACCTACTACCCACCACCGGCAGGACCACCCTCCCCTCCGCCCCATCCAGACCGGCGTCCCCCTCCCTCCCTACCCCCTCCAATGAGCTACGGCTTCCCCCCCCCCCTCCCGAACCACACCACCGGAACCTTGCCCCCTCCAAGACATGCCACCCCCTTGCCAATCGATCGGAACCCCCCCACCAAATGTCGATCCCCAACCTCCAAAAAAAAAATAGAGAGAGGGTGAGGGGACTTAACAGTGGCGAGGGGGAATGAGGCAATGACGATGGTGACGGCACAGCAGGCCGAGGGACGGCACCACCAATAGTCCGTAGCTCCGTATATGCACGAATCCTAGAAGAAGAAAAAGACGAAGGACAGACAAAAAATAGGAGGCAGGTGGGTTCTTTTTCTATCGACCCCTAACGCTCTAGTCCCTCCGTATGCATGGCGATGCCACCCCTCAGTCGATGTCACCTCTCTCTATCTCTACAACCAACATGTCTCTTTCAAGGAGCTCTTCTTCCTCCTCCTCCCATACGATAATTGAATGACTCGATTTCCTTTTCATTGTGCACATCCTTTTCGAAATGATGGAAATGATGATGAGGAACTTTTCTGGTGTCCTCTAGTTGATTCTCCAATCCACTAAATTTGCAATAGATAATTTTTCGTCATAATTTTCATCTTTAAATTTGCGACCGATCCTTTTCCATCGTAATATCCATCGCTAAATGCACGACTGATAATTTTTCATCTCCATATCCATCTTTAAATTAGCGACAAAATATTTCCATCACAATATTTATCTCTAAATTGGCAGTAGAATGTTTCTATCGTAACATTCGTCTCAGAATCTATGATAGATATTACGATAGACAATATGTCGTACTACTTCGATGGCAAACACGATGGAAAAGAATCTGTCTCAAACCCGTCTCTAATTTTACGACGGATATTATAACAAAAAATATGTCATAAAATTATTTATTATTGCGATGGGAATAGATCCATCATAAGTTTCGTTGTAAAATTGTGATGAAATTTGTGATGAAAATTTTTCAGTCATAAAATTATCTATTATTACGACGGTATTATTTTTCACTGCACATCTGTCATAAAACTGAGACAGATATTTTTGCGACAAACTAATCTGTCATGAATCGGACTCTAACTTGGCATTCATCTACATTAGCGACAGATGCTATGACCGACTCTAATCTGCCGTGAATTAGAGACGGAAAAAATTTGTCACAAAAATTTGTCGCCAAACCCGCTTTTTCTTGTAGTGCCCTATGCTCATGCAATGCAAGATTTTTTATTCTTAGAAACGACCATACCTATAGACTGGTACGTGATGCAACATACTTTCTTGCTTAATTACTTACGTGAAACTCATCTTGAGTCTTATTAATTTATCCTTATTATTGTGTGTCTTATCATTCATGGAAATCTTCGTAAGCACTTAGAGAAAACTTAAAGACATTGAAACGCAAGTCTCAACATAATATGTGATTCGTACTTATTGGGGAACCGTTTAGAACCTTGATCGAAGAAGCTAGGCATAAAGCTCACACCTGGTTCGTGCTTAGAAATCTTACCTCAAAAGAAGTTTGAAACTTTGAGTCTTCTGCCTTCCCCTTCAAACAGCATGTCCTACTCTCTCTCTCTGATTTCGCCCTAAGAGTAAGAGGTCGGAGGAATGTAGAACCAAGTCTCAGAAAAAAAGAAGAAGTTGGATAATGATTTGAGAAGCTCGCAAAAGACTTACCACTGTGAGACAGTAAGGTTCTCCCAAGAACACTACGGGGAGTATAAGAAGTCAAGGAAATGAGAAAAATAAGGGTAAGAGAAGGAAAAAGAGTGAAATCTATATAACTCTCTCTTTACTCTGGGGTAGGGTCAGCCCCTCCATGACACCCTTACATGAAAAGTTAGACTATCATACCACTCCCATACCTACAGACCTGCTCCATACCCTGGCACTCTCTTCTATTCTTTTGGTCATATTGCCCCAAGTGTTGTAATTGGTTCAGATCCTTGCAATATTCGAATCCAAGGAAAATCTAATACTGTCAGGTCTCAATATTATTTAAATCCAATGAAAACTTGGTATGGTCAAAGTTCCAAGATTTTTGTCATCTACAAGACGTCGTCTACCCTCGTCGCCTTGTTTGTCTCCTGACCATTTGGTTACATGCCCCCACCACCAAGCTCCCTTCCATCCCCAGATCATGGATAAGGCTTTGCCATACTCTTTGTATACATGTGTACGGTCTTGACAAGAGGAAGAACCCCCAATCAACGAAATTTAATTAGATACTTTTGCTTAAGAGGCTGTTTGGGTTGACATGAATCAGTGGTAGACAAATGAACTGGTGTTAAAACTAGTGGGAACAGAGTCTTTGATTTTGGTTCAACTCAATGCCTTTTAATTCTCAATAATTGACCATGTAGATTATTCTATAAAAAAGATTACATTGTGGTGTATATGTAAAACATATGTTTAGATAGGGTCGGTATACACTTCTTAAAATAGAATAAAGATATACATACAAGGTGTTTCAAAAATATAAGAGTCTGTGTAGAGCTCAAAATAGGATAAATGGTGGTAATGGGTTGCCCATTTCAAATAAGTCCCGGAAATGGGCCGACGATGTTGAACATAAGATTGGGCCAATGACAGTGCATCCCCTTCATCGCCTCTGGTTCAAAGCCCAAGATCATGTGTCCAAGGCCCTCGTGACCTACTCAAGTTGGTTCGTAATTGTTAGTTTGTAATGCTTGTAGACTTCCACACTTTCTGAGTCGGTAATTTTGAAGATAGGAATGTTAAGGTGCCATACATTTTTACTATACTCTTTTGTCATTTTGTTTCTGCGTCTAGTTTTATATCATATGGAGGAAAATATGAAGTTAAATGCCTCTGAACTTGGAAGTAATCCTATGCCCTATGTGGTTGGAACATCCATTTTAATATAGTATTAATCTTGATAGTAATATTTTAAGAGTATCAAATATCAATATTGATACTGATGTAGATAAAGTACCCAGGCTGCTAATTGGAGGGTAATCATAAAAATAAAAGTGAAGGGAGGGGAGGAAATATGATTTTCTGCTATCTTGTTCGCCACTTCTTCGTTGTATGTATGTTCCTCGTGAACATTAAATCCTGAACCAGCATCATCTACAATCATATCCACATACGTGCTTGTGCCGGCAACATTAGCGGGTTCGTGGGACCAAACATCCTCATCATGACACGTCTAGTTCTCATATAATAATGTACAAACCCTTTTCGGTACAAATGATGTTGCACCTCCCATGATGAAATCCACTTCAAGTTCCTACAAATTATTTAGATTATCATTTTTTAAAATATCTATGAAGATTTGATCGCACAATCACTTACTATATATATTGTACGATTTGTTGAAAATTTTGACAACATCTCCTTACACTTCTCCAGCGTACTAAAAATATTTATTAATTTATGTATTTTATTAAACACTTACTAGTAAGTGGTTAAGAAATCAATCAAAATTAATAAAGGTATACTATAGAAGAGTGATAAGACACAACCGAAATTTTTAACAAACTAAACAAACACATATAATAAATGAGAACCTAAGTGTGATCAAATATTCACAAACTATCCAAGCTGGATAATTAAAGACTTTGTGTTAGATATATATGTTCTCATCAAAAAATGAGAACATACACATCAATCACAAAGCCTTGAATGTGCAGGTATTGACACTGACTTAACATGCTCTCTCTAACGTGGGTATAATGTTAAGTTGCACCCACACATCTCATCTCAGATAGAACATCCCATCTAATTAAATAACATCAAATTATAGAACAATCGATCGATTTGCATATCCATATTTCGAATTAAAAAACGTCTACTTTAAAAAACACCAAAATAAAGAACATCAAATTATAAAGAATATTTAATCAATATGCCCCAACACCCTGTCGGACCCCCCCACCCTGCTGGACCCCACCTCTCAAAAGCGCAGGCCAACGGCCTAGAGGTCCCAAGTGTTGCCAACTGGACCCCCACTCCCCCCACCTACTTAATGCCGACAAGACCCCCACTGTAGCCCACCACCAAACAACCCCCCTCCCCCCACCTACTCAGCGCCGACAAGACCCCACACCTATAGCCCCACAATTGAACCCCCCTCTCCTCCCCCCACCTGCAACCCACCGCCGACAGGACAACCAACCACCCTCCCATCCCCCCACGTGCAACCCGCACCTCCACCCACTTGCAACCCACTCCCCCCACCTGCAACCCATCGCCGACAAGACAACCAACAACCCTCCCATCCCCCCATGTGCAACCCGCACCTCCCCCCACCTGCAACCCACCACCAACAGGATCCCCCCTCTCCTTCCTACACCTGTAACCCGCCGGCCCACCTGCTACCCGTCGTTTATAAGACCCCCCCTCCCCCCACTTACAACCCATCGCTGACGAGAAAATGCCCCCTTCCCATCCCCCCACATGTAACCCTCACCCCCCACCTGCAACCCATATCGTCGGCCGGACACCCCCTCCATCCCCCCAGCCACCTACCCCCCTCCCCCCACTTACAAATGACCATCGATATGACCCCCCTCCCCTCCACACACCTACACCCCACCGCCCCACCAACTACCTACTACCCACCACCGGTAGGACCCACCCTTTCCTCCCCCCACCTATAACCCACCCCCCACCTAAAAACCATCGTCGACATGACAACCCCCCTCCCATTCCCCCACCTACAACCCGCACCCCCCCACCTGCAACCCATCATTGACAGGACACGCCTCTCCCTCACCTACAACCCACCATCGGTAGGACACCCCCTCCCCTCCCCACACCTGTAACCCCCTGCCCCACCTACTACCCATCGCCGGTAGGACCACCCTCCCCTCCGCCCCATCCAGACCGGCCTCCCCCTCACTCCCTACCCCCTCCAATGAGCTACGGCTTGCTCCCACCCCCACCCCCCACCCCCGAACGACACCACCGGAACCTTGCCCCCTCCTAGACAGGCCATCCCCTTGCCAATCGACCGGAACCCCCCCCCCCCCCACCAAATGTCGATCCCCAACCTCCAAAAAAAAATAGAGAGAGGATGAGGGGACTTAACAGTGGCGAGGGGGAATGAGGCAATGACGACGGCACAGCAGGCCGAGGGACGGCACCACCAACAGTCCGTAGCTCCATATATGCACGAATCCTAGAAGAAGAAAACGACGAAGGACAGACAAAAAATTGGAGACAAGTGGGTTCTTTTTCTATCGACCCCTAATGCTCTAGTCCCTCCGTATGCATGGCGATGCCACCCCTCAGTCGATGTCACCTCTCTCTATCTCTACAACCAACATGTCTCTTTCAAGGAGCTCTTCTTCCTCCTCCTCCCATACGATAATCGAATGACTCGATTTCCTTTTCGTTGTGCGCATCCTTTTCGAAATGATGGAAATGATGATGAGGAACCTTTCTGGTGTCCTCCAGTTGATTCCCCAATCCACTAAATTTGCAACATATAATTTTTCGTCATAATTTTCATCTTTAAATTTACGACGGATCCTTTTCCATCGTAATATCCATCGCTAAATGCACGACTGATAATTTTTCATCTCCATATCCATCTCTAAATTAGCGACAGAATATTTCCATCACAATATTTGTCTCTAAATTGGCGGTAGAATGTTTCTGTCGCAACATTCATATCTGAATCTGTGATAGATATTACGATAGACAATCTGTCGTACTACTTCGATGGCAAACACGATGGAAAAGAATCTGTCTCAAATCCGTCTCTAATTTTACGACGGATATTGTAACAAAAAATATGTTTTAAAATTATTTATTATTGCGACGGGAATAGATCCATCATAAGTTATGTTGTAAAATTGTGATGAAATTTGTGATAAAAATTTTTCAATCGTAAAATTATCTATTATTGCGACGAAATTATTTTTCACTGCACATCTATCATAAAACTGAGACAGATATTTTTGCGACAAACTAATCTGTCATGAATCGGACTCTAACTTGGCATTCGTCTACATTAGCGACAGATGCTATGTTCGACTCTAATCTGTCGTGAATTAGAGACGGAAAAATCTATCTCAAAAATTTGTCGCCAAACCCACTTTTTCTTGTAGTGCCCTATGCTCATGCAATGCATGATTTTTTATTCTTAGAAACGACCATACATATAGACTGGTACGTGATGTAACATACTTTCTTGCTTAATTACTTACGTGAAACTCATCTTGAGTCTTATTAATTTATCCTTATTATTGTGTGTCTTATCGTTCATGAAAATCTTCGTAAGTACTTAGAGAAAACTTAAAGACATTGAAATGCAAGTCTCAACATAATATGTGGTTCGTACTTATTGGGGAACCGTTTAGAACCTAGATCGAAGAAGTTAGGCATAAAGCTCACGTCTAGTTCATGCTTAGAAATCCTACCTCAAAAGAAGTCTAAAACTTTGGGTCTTCTGCCTTCCCCTTCAAGCAGCATGTCCTACTCTCTCTCTCTGATTTTGCCCTAAGAGTAAGAGGTTGGAGGAATGTAGAACCAAGTCTCAGAAAAGAAGAAGAAGAAGTTGGATAGTGATTTGAGAAGCTCGCAAAAGACTTACCACTGTGAGATAGCAAGGTTCTCCCAAGAACACTCCGAGGAGTGTAAGAAGTCAAGGAAATGAGAAAAATAGGGGTAAGAGAAGGGGAAAAAAGTGAAATCTATATAACTCTCTCTTTACTCTGGGGTAGGGTCTGCCCGTCCACGACACCCTTACATGAAAAGTTAGACTATCAGACCACTCCCATACCTACAGACCTGCTCCATGCCCTGACCCTTACATGAAAAATAGGGATAATGATTTGAGAAGCTCGCAAAATACTTACCACTGTGAGACAGCAAGGTTCTCCCAAGAACACTCTGAGGAGTGTAAGAAGTCAAGGAAATGAGAAAATTAGGGATAAGAGAAGGGAAAAGAGTGAAATCTATATAACTCTCTCTTTACTCTGGGGTAGGGTCTGCCCCTCCACGACACCCATACATGAAAAGTTAGACTATCAGACCACTCCCATACCTACAGACCTGCTCCATGCCCTGACGCTCTCTTCTATTCTTTTGGTCATATCGCCCCAAGTGTTGTAATTGGTTCATATCCTTGCAATATTCGAATCCAAGGAAAATCTAATACTGTCAGGTCTCAATATTATTTAAATCCAATGAAAATTTGGTATGGTCAAAGTTCCAAGATTTTTGTCATCTACTAGACGTCGTCTACCCTCGTCGCCTTGTTTGTCTCCTGACCATTTGGTTACATGCCCCCACCACCAAGCTCCCTTCCATCCCCAGATCATGGATAAGGCTTTGCCATACTCTTTGTATACATGTGTACGGTCTTGACAAGAGGAAGAACCCCCAATCAACGAAATTTAATTAGATACTTTTGCTTAAGAGGCTGTTTGGGTTGACATGAATCAGTGGTAGACAAATGAACTGGTGTTAAAACTAGTGGGAACAGAGTCTTTGATTTTGGTTCAACTCAATGCCTTTTAATTCTCAATAATTGACCATGTAGATTATTCTATAAAAAAGATTACATTGTGGTGTATATGTAAAACATATGTTTAGATAGGGTCGGTATACACTTCTTAAAATAGAATAAAGATATACATACAAGGTGTTTCAAAAATATAAGAGTCTGTGTAGAGCTCAAAATAGGATAAATGGTGGTAATGGGTTGCCCATTTCAAATAAGTCCCGGAAATGGGCCGACGATGTTGAACATAAGATTGGGAAAATGACAACGCATCCCCTTCATCGCCTCTGGTTCAAAGCCCAAGATCATGTGTCCAAGGCCCTCGTGACCTACTCAAGTTGGTTCGTAATTGTTAGTTGGTAATGCTTGTAGACTTCCACACTTTCTGAGTCGGTAATTTTGAAGATAGGAATGTTAAGGTGCCATACATTTTTACTATACTCTTTTGTCATTTTGTTTTTGCGTCTAGTTTTATATCAGATGGAGGAAAATATGAAGTCAAAAAAACAGAACCAAGAATCCCAAAAAAGCTGCCCGCTCTAAACACCCAGCCCCTGGGAAGAACCCCCCAACTCCAAAAGACCAGTCCAATATCAAGGTTTCAGCGGCTGACCTCAATGAGCCGCCAGGTCCAAAATGAAGATACTTTCTTGGAATTGTAGAGGTGTTGGTGGGCCCTCCACAATTCCTTATCTCAACCAAATAACCCACTCCATCAAACCTGACATCCTCTTCCTGTCCGAAACCAAAGCCTCCCCATCCACCAGTACCTCCTTTTTCAGTACCAAAACCCCTGGGTCCTACAAAATTGTTGATCCTGATGGCAGATCAGGAGGCCTCTTGCTGTGGTGGCACTCCAACATCCAAGTCCAGGTTATTCAAGCAGCTACCCATTGGATCATCCTGGAAATTGAAGACCCCCCTCAGACACAATGGAGGCTCATATGCATTTATGCCCCGGCCAGAAGATCCAGCAGACATACCTTTTGGAGAGAATTAGCAGCTGTCATCAACACTTATAAAGGCCCTCTCTTGATCATAGGAGATATGAATGCTATCTTGGGGCCGAGAGACAAATCTGGTGGATCCTATGTTAGCTCCCAACAGACCAAAGACTTCCAGAACTTCATTCTAAATGCTGGGCTATTGGACCTGGGGTTTGATGGCCCGGCATTCACTTGGACCAATAAAAGAATGGCAAAATGGCACATCAAAGAAAGGTTAGATCACTGGCCAACGCCGAGTGGAGAATGATATTCCCGCAGGCTACTGTTCACCATCTCCCTCGCATAGCTAGTGATCACAACCCCATATACACCAATCTCCACAGGAACAACAAGCACAGAAGACTCACCTTCAAGTTTGAATCCATGTGGACGATGAGAAAAGACTTCGAGGCCTTGATCCACCACAGCTGGACCAACTCCACTTCCCTGATATCCAGCTATCACCAGAAAACACAACAACTCCAATCCTCCATAAGAAGTTGGAGAAATAGAAGTTTTAAAAACCCCCAACAACAAGTGAAGGACATCACTAGGGAAATGCTGCAACTCCGGTCCCTACCTTCCACTGAGGAGAACATCAATAAGGAAGCTATCCTGGAAGGTCAGCTAGAGGAGCATGTTAAACTGCAAGAGGAATTTTGGAGGCAAAGAGCTAAGGCCCACTGGTTCAAAGAGGGTGATCGTTGCACCAAATACTTCCATAGCAAGGTCCTCAATAGAAGAACTGCAAACAGGCTCACCTGGATAAAACTCCCCGACAACAGTTGGTCCCGGGACCTCCACATCATCAAAAGCACTTTTGTCAACCACTTTCAAAACCTTTACACATCCTCCATACCCACCCCCTCTTCATGGCACCTTCCCATCCCAAGCCAGACCCTATCCCAGTCTAAAGACAACCACTTCCACTCCCCTCCCTCCACCTCTGAAATCGAAGAAGCCCTCTTCACCATGAACCCCAGAGAATCCCCTGGGCCCAACGGCTTCCCACCATTATTCTACCAAAAATACTGGTCTACCCTCAAACCCCAATGCATAGACCTCATCACCGCCTTCTTTCATAGACACACTCTCCCCTCCAACCTCAACCACACACACATCACACTTATCCCCAAGAAACACCTCGCCAGCTCCCCTCTCGACTACAGACCCATCAGTCTATGCAATGTGCTATACAAAATCATTACCAAGATCCTAGCCAACAGACTCAAGACCATCCTCCACCAAATGATTTCATCTAACCAATGTGATTTTTTGCCTAACAGGTCTACCTCTGACTGCATTGTCACTGTTCAGGAACTGATGCACTCAATTAGAAGCAAGCAGGGGAAAACAGGTCTCTTCGGCCTCAAGCTAGATATCAGCAAAGCCTATGATAGTCTCGAATGGCCCTTCATTGATGCTGCCATGGAATCACTGGGCTTCTCAACCCACTCTAGAAGCCTGATCCTACAATGTGTCAGCACTGCCACCTATTCTCTTAACATCAATGGGGAGCCCACGGGTATCATCCACCCAACCAGAGGAATCAGGCAAGGCTGCCCTCTATCCCCATATCTGTACATCATTAGCACTGAAATCCTCACCAATCTGATCAGAGCCAAAGTGGAAGAGGGAAAGATCCAAGGTATCAAAATAAATTGCAGAGCCCCTAGGATCACACATGTTATGTATGACGACGACATCTTTCTCTTTGGTAAGGTAGAGGATATGGATATAAACGAATACATGGAAGTCCTCCAAACATTCACAGCCTGGTCAGGTCAATCACCTAACAAACAGAAATCGGGTTTTATTTTTAGCCCCAATGTTTCTTCTTCCATACAAAATTCCATCCATCAGAGAACTCACATAAACTGCTTCCCAAGAAAAGAGATGTATCTAGGAGTGCCCCTATGGTCTGAGAAAAGTAGAATCCAATAGTTCAAATTCCTGGAAACTCGCATTAGGAACAAACTCAGTAAATGGAAATGCAAAACTCTGTCCCCTGCCGTGAGGGCCACCCTCATTCAAACTACCCTTGCCTCCATCCCCTCCCACATCATGGCCACCTCCCTTCTCCCTAAAGGCATCATCCACATACTGAACCAACTATAATGTAAATTCTGGTGGGGGGCTGATTCCCAACAACACAGAATCCACTTCTGCAAATGGGAGAGGCTAAAGCTTCACAAAAAGGCCGGGGGCATGGGCTTCAGAGACCCCCTCCACTATAACAAGGCTGCCATCATGAAGATCGCCTGGAGATTCCTAAATGATCAGCAGTCTCCCTGGGCTAATATATTGAGGGCTAAATACCTAAAAGGCAAAGACTTCTAGACTACCAAGAAACCTGCCAGATGCTCCCACATTTGGACTGCTATCCACTCTGTAAAGAAAGAGTTAAAAGAGGGTCTCGTCAAGCTGGTTCTAGATGGCAAGAGTACAAGTATTTGGGAGGACAAATGGATCCCGGACAGACTCAGCCCCCTTGCACCCCTGGAGATCCTTACTCAACACCCTCCAGTTATGGTCTCCCAGTTGATCTCAAATCAACAATGGAACCAACCTCTTATTAAGTCTATCTTCCAAGAAGACACTGTGCAGGACATTTTAAGAATTAACATGCATCAGCAGTTTTGCCCGAAGGGAGATTCTAACATATGGAGCCTCACTAGGAATGGCAACTTCACCATAAGTCAGCATACAGGATGCTTTCCGAGAAATTCCTCCCCCTATCCTCATCCACTAACCATACCATCTGGCAGATCATCTGGAATCCGGCTTCCTACAACAATATCCCTCCCAAGGTGACTGTCTTCATATGGAAATGCATTGTGGGAGCTATCCCTGTAAACTCCAGAATTGCTAAGAGCAATAAGAGTGTTGACCCCAACTGCCCCCTATGCCACTCTGCAGCTGAAACTGTCCATCATATGCTATTTTACTGCAACAATGCCAGAGATACCTAGATGATATCCCCTCTCAACTATCACTCAGCTGAAGACCCCAGGGAACTTGAAGACAGACTCCAGGAATGGTCCAGCCCCCCTTTCTCAAATGATAAAAAGGATATATCTTTTATCTCCATGTGCTATGCTATTATATGGCAGATTTGGACAGCGAGATGCAGGAAGGTGTTTGATGACATTGAAGAACATCCGTCCTCCACTATCATCAAAGCCATGAAGAACCACCATAGTTGGGCTGACAACAAAATCAAATACAGCAAACCTCCCACACAACAGCCAGTCCCCCGGAGCCCTTCCTAGGGTCAATTCCTCACAGTCAAAGCGGATGCAGCCTTCACCAAAGGTCAGGGAGCTCTCGGCACCATCCTCACTGACCCGACTGGCAATCCCATTCACTGCTCACAACAATTCTTGCCCGAGGTCTCCTCCCCAGAAATGGCCGAGGCCCTGGCACTCCTCCAAGCTATGAAGATTGCGGCCTCCCTGTCACAGCACTCTGTTGTCCCAGGCGATGCACTTAATGTGGTGAATTACATTAATGGCTCCTCCCCTCCTCCATTGAGGATCGTATCAATCATCCAAGATTGTTGGAGTCTCCAAGCTCACACTCTTCAGGTGCAGTTTATTCCTAGATCAGAGAATTTGATGGCCCATGCTCTGGCAAAAGAGGCCCTCCAACTTCACTGTAATAGAGCTTCATCTTTCCCCGAAATCCCCAACTGTGTAATGCAGGTTGTAAACTCTGGTTACCATAGCTAATGTCATCTTTATTTTATCTTCAAAAAAAAATGCCTCTGAACTTGGAAGTAATCCTATGCCCTATGTGGTTGGAACATCCATTTTAATATAGTATTAATCTTGATAGTAATATTTTAAGAGTATCAAATATCAATATTGATACTGATGTAGAAGAAGTACCCAGGGTGCTAATTGGAGGGTAATCATAAAAATAAAAGTGAAGGGAGGGGAGGAAATATGATTTTCTACTATCTTGTTCGCCACTTCTTCGTTGTATGTCTGTTCCTCATGAACATTAAATCCTGAAGTAGCATCATCTACAATCATATCCACATACATGCTTGTGCCGGCAACATTAGCGGGTTCATGCGACCAAACATCCTCATCATGACACGTCTAGTTCTCATATAATCATGTACAAACCCTTTTCGGTACAAATGATGTTGCACCTCCCATGATGAAATCCACTTCAAGTTCCTACAAATTATTTAGATTAGCACTTTTTAACATATCTATAAAGATTTGATCGCATAATCACTTACTATATGTATTGTACGATTTGTTAAAAATTTTGACAACATCTCCTTACACTTCTCTAGCGTACTAAAAATATTTATTAATTTTGTGCATTTTATTAAACACTTACTAGTAAGTGGTTAAGAAAACACTCAAAATTAATAAATGTATACTATAGAAGAGTGATAAGACACAACCGAAATTTTCAACAAACTATACAAACACATATATAAATGACTACCTAAGTGTGATCAAATATTCATAGACTATCCGAACAGGACAATTCAAGACTTTGTGTTAGATATACACGTTCTCATCAAAAAAAATGTGAACATATACATCAATCATAAAGCCTTGAATGGGCAGGCATTGACATAGGCTTAACAAGCTTACACCCACACACCTCAGCTTACATAGAACACCCCATCTAATTAAATAACATCAAATTATAGAACAACCGATCGATATGCATATACATACTTCGAATTAAAGAACATCTACTTTAAAAAACACAAAAATAAAGAACATCAAATTATAAAGAATATCTAATTGATATGCCCCCCCACCCTACTGGACCCCCCACCCTGCAGGACCCCCCCCTCTCACAAGGACAAGCCAACGGCCTAGAGGTCCCAAGTGTCGCCAACAAGACCCCCACTCCCCCCACCTACTCAATGTCTACAAGACCCCGCACCTCTATCCCACCACCAGACAACCCCCCTCCCCTCCCCTCACCTGCTGAGCGCTGACTAGACCCCACACCTATAGCCCTACAACTGAACCTCCCTTCTCTTCCCCCACCTACAACCCACCACCGACAAGACAACCAACCGCCCTCCCATCCCCCCATGTGCAACCCTCACCTCCCCCCACATGCAACCCACTGCCGACAGGATAACCAATAGCCCTCCCATCCCCCATGTGCAACCTGCACCTCCCCCCACCTACAACCCATCGTCGGCAGAACATCCCCCACCAGCTACCCACCGCTAACAGGACCCCCCTCCCCCCTGTAACCCATCGCCGACAAGAAAACGCCCCCTTCCCATCCCCCTACCTGTGACCCGCACCCCCCACCTGCAACCCATCGTCGGCAGTGTTGGGCATATGTGGAACATGCTTGATTCTATTGTTTTAATGATGGCTGACCATGATTCATTGATGAGTCTTATATGCATTTAATGATGTCAACTTGTATAAGTTTTAGGTCATAGTCAGCACTAATGGCATGAGATATGATGCATTGAAGAAGCAGGGCGAGGTTGATCTCATACCACATAAATGTAAATGAATAAATGTCAATCAATGTCAACCAAGGCTAAGAGTTAGGAATCAAGGCAGGTGATGAAAAGCTAAGGTCTTGTTGGTGGCACAGATATCGAGATAGATGGATGCACAGAAATTGAGACACATGGATGCATAGAAACTAAGGCAGGTGATGCAAAAGAAAGGAATTTAAAAAAGAAAGCCAAGTTGATTTCAGTCAATAATTGTAACGACCTAAGATCTGGATACCGGGAAGAACCTGATACCATTCGAATCCTGGCCCGTCGCCCACAAGCTAGAGGGCTCGGAAGGGCTAAAAGGAGTGTGGAGGTATAAAGAAATAGGAAATAAAGTAGGACAATTCAATAATTAACTGAAATAAATAAACAACTACAACATAGTCTGTTGTGCCCCTGTGGTCATTTGAGTTATTTGATATTCATGGTTTTGATAATGGCTAAACACTATAAGTTATTGTTGTTTTCCACTCTCATATGACTGACATATGTGATGTTTTGCTCATGATAGATAAGCCAATAAATGGACAAGGAATGGAGTAGAGATGGCAAATGTGAAAGCTCAATGATTGCGCCCTCGCACGCGGATCGACCTGCGCGGTCAGGTCGCGGAGCCCCCGGAATAAAATTTTGATTATAGGAGCGATATAATGAATAGAAATCTTCAAGACTGTCAAGGTTGATGCCATAGATGAGAATGGGCTGCTAAAAGGACTCAAGCGATGGAGCTAAAGAGGTTAACGGACTGACCCGGCATAACCCAGGGTCTGCCCAGCTGGCGGTCGACCGCCAGCCCAGGGGTGGTCGACCGCCCCTGCCAGCAACTCCCTGTCTGTACGATTCTCAGTGGCGGTCGACCGCCAGCCCAGTAGCGGTTGACCAAAAATTCCAGGGACCATCCGTCTGCAATTTTCTCAGTAGCGGTCGACCACCAGCTTCCACAGGTCGACTGCCAGCCCCGAGCCAACAAATGTTGACTTTATTTTACACTTCGAGAAGAGCCCCTTTCCTTGTATTTGTTTAACCCCAAAGTTACCCAATCCCCCATGGATTGTGGATCTGGTCTAGGGGATGTCCAAGGACCATTCAAAGTCTATAAAATGAACACATGAGGGGTTAGAAACCCTAATGCTTCAATTGAAACAAGAGAGATCAAGAGAGGCTAGAGGAGGTGATTCGCGGGTACTGTAGCACCTCCGTGAACAGTGCTTCGGGCTGGAGTTCTTCATCCATCCAAGGTGATTCAAGCTTGTTTTTGAAGCCATCAACCTCCAAGAAAGGTGTAGAAGCAATCAAGGTTCAAGGCTGCATCCATTATCTCCCACATCAACTCAAAGGAGATTCAAAGAAGGAGATTCAAGGTAGATCGATTTGCAAAGAAGAAGGAACCCTTGTTGCTGAACCAAGAGGAGTCTTTGCAAGAGAGAAGAAGCCGTTGTTACTGATCAACATCGAATCTCAGACAAGATCTTTTCTCCTTGAGCATATTCTATATCTTGTTTGAGAGCTTTCATATTTGTTCTCTTTTCATTTCATTCAAACATTTGAAACTGAAGATCGTCCCTACCGGTGGTTAGTAGGAAGGCAATCAGAAGTTGTCCGATCTGCGGTGTTGACGTCCCTACCTGTGGTGAGTAGGAAGGCAACCGGAGGTCTTTTCGATTTACGGTTCAGTGCGTGGCACTAGTGGAGCCTCACCGGATTTGGTGAGGGGTGGAGGTAGGACTGGGGATTCAGTCCGAACCACCTTAAAATCTCGTGTGTTGTGGTTTGCTTGTGCGATTGCTTTGTGTTAGATGCATGCTTAGGTTCAATCTCTATATTACGTAATCATCTTGCTAAGTAAATCGTTGTGTCCTTCGTTAAGCTAGTTATATTCCACTGCTATTATCATTATCTAGCTTTAAAGAGGATTGTTCAACGAAAAGAGGGGTAGATCTATTCACCCCTCCCCTCTAGATCCGCTATCCACTACTCAACATAGTCCAGTCCAACAGAAGTACAGTCAAAGGCAAAGAAGCGTACCCAACACCGAGTGAACACTCGGCCCGACGAGCTGTCAATTAAGAACCTCCACACAACGCCATCGTACCTTGAGGAAGAACTGCCCCACCTGAAAAGCAGGGGTGAGCCTCCTATCACTGGCTCAGTAGGGGTCCCGCGGAACCCCAATCGTAAACAACGGTGGTAACGGAAAGTAGCAACAACAGCAGAAACAACAAACTCGGTGGCTGATAAAAACTCGGTGCTACAGCTACTCCTACTGTACCGGAAAACACGCCCCGATCTCACAGTCGGGGAAACACCGGTCTAACGAAAAGACCTCTGGCAACGCCGCCAGAACCCACACCACGATAACCACCTGTCATGGAGGCCCGTCTCACAGACAAAGGCCCAACCCAAGACCACGCGGTCTGGGTAGACACGATCATGACCTCACCATCGTGAACCCTACACTGACTAGGGAAAACCCTCGGTAACGCTCACGTGAAATCCAAGGCCTCTACCTCGGGAAACCACCCGGAAACTACGAGTAAAACCACGTCTCGCAAACATGAAACGAAAACTCGAGTCATAAGAAACTCATGTCACGTGACGGGAGCATTGTCCACCAGAAGCAAGGCCAGATGCGTCCACTGACGTCTTACACTGCACCCAAGTTTCTCCCTACGACATCCCAAGCGGAGACTGAGACACACAACCAGTACCACGAACAAGGACTAGTTGGGATCACGCTAGTCAGTGCGGGTCTGACTGCCCCCAATTACGTGCGCACACACAGACCATGCGCTATAGGTTAGGCCATCTAGATGGTTGTTCCCCCAGCCCAGACGCAGGCTACAAAGGCGAGGGGCCCTACGGTAACCAGCCTAAAAATCGTCTCTCTCGGATAAGCCGCTCCACCACTCCCGGGTGGGTCAGCATACGCGTGCTGTAAGAAGGTTACGACCAGTGGGAGGTCACTAAACGTGAATACAGAAAGTCACACAAGCACCCATCGTGAGTAACCCGGAGTACCAGGTGGCCTAGGCCACCAGACTTGGGACAGCCTTCTAAATCTACTAACCCAACGGTCCTTGAGTCACACGACTGGGGTAAAGACCGTTATACCGGGACGGCTCCAAGCCGTCAATCTGGCCTATCCCTAGGTCAGAAACCACAGTAGCATGATTCCCAAGGTAGCTCACGAGTCGCTGAGTAAATCTCCTATCCAAGGGAAAAGCAAGAAACCTCCAGCCCCAGGCTGGGTGGCTAGACTCACAGTCCAAGGGCCAAACCCACGGCCCACTCGGAAAACACTTGCCAGAAAGCCAATGACGTGCAGGAATAACCCACCGCACACATGCCGATACACGGTGACTCGTTCTAGCAAGAACACGAAAGCCCAGAACACATGGGGTCACCCGGACTCACCAAACCTACGGGCATGCTAATCAAGGTAACACGGTACCTCCAGACACCCCAGAAACATGGACACAAAACCCACCGCGTGTCCAGGACATCCACGAGACCGAAGGTTGACCACCGGGTCACAACCGGGTCGACCGGAGGCCAGCACAATGCAAACGGAATACAACTAGCATGGAAAACGGGGTGGCGGTTTTCCCCAAACCGTCACATCAAGTGGCGGCCCTCTTAGGACCGCAAACCTAGCTTAGCGGTCCACTCTGGACCACTACCCGCGAGGGACACCAGGAAAAGAAACGGCCCTCCCCAAGGCCGCAATCCCCTAGTGGCGGTCCTGACCTGACCGCTAGCATCACTTAGCGGTCAGTCGCAAGGCCACTACTATATGGGGATCAAGACGACGGGGTAGCGGCCAGACCCTGACCGCCACCGCCAGAGAAACGATCATCGCCTGACCGCTTCCCCAGGTAGCGGTCCATCGCAAGACCGCAACTCGCAACCCACTTAAGGGGACAAGTGGCGGTCTCCAGAGGACCGCCTCAGACAGTGGCGGTCTCTGATACGATCGCTACTTACTTGCAGACCTGAAAACGACGAACTCGGTGGAAAACTCCATTCCATGCCCCGTTCACACCCATGTGAAGGGGAAAACAAGGAGAAATCATTCCCCAGCCTCTCTAGCACCAAGAGGACCCATTTAAACCCCAAAAATACAATTAAAATGCTAAATCTTGCTCACACCCCAAAATCATGAATTTTAACCTCGGCAAAGAAATAAACACACTTGGCTCGCCTCGGGCTACAAAACTCACGGGAAATGAAGTACATGAGCTATGGAACCATCTCCCTACCTCCACCGAAGATTCTGCGCACCGAGGATGCCAATTCGCCTAGAAAATGCCATTTAAACCGCCGCCGGCTCGTGACCCCACGAACCGCCTCCACCATCGCGATCCTCATCTCGTGCCCGTCGCTCCTTGCCCTATGAGCATCTCCGCCCCGCCCTCGCCGCCTCCGTCGGCCACCCGGAGTGAGAGGGGGAGAGGAGAGAGCGTGAGAGAAGAGAGAGGGAGAGGGAGAGGGAGAGGGAGAGAAATGATGTAACGACCCGAGAATCCGATTACCGGGAAGGCCCGATAACCCGAGACTCGCACCGCCGCCCACGAGCCGGGAGGGCTTGGAAGGGCTAAAAGGAGTGTGGAGGCACAAAGAAATAGGAAATAAAGCAGGACAATTCAACAATTAACAGAAATAAATAAACAACTACAACAGAGTCCAGTCCAACAGAAAGTACAGTCTAAAGCAGTAAAGCGCACCACATGCCAAGGTGAAACAACCGAACTCACCGGTCAACACGACTGAAAATTTGATAAATTCAGAAAATTACGAAAAATTACCTCCGCGATCCTCGGAAGGAACACAACGCAGTGGCACTGTCCCGGAGTCGTAGAACGCCACGGTTTGCCCTGCAAAGAGTTCCGAAGGCACATCAGGGAAAAAACACGTGTAAAGCACAAAATACACTCCGAGACCCACTACAATGATCCGAAAAATATCCGAAAAATCTGGGGCATTACAAATGAGAGATGGGGTGTCACGTCCCGAGCGCGGAAGATACCCAGGTCCGTGACGCGTCTATATCGATCGTGTCATTCGCGTAAGAACAGTGCGCGCATTTTACTCGACGATTCATTGCTAATTTAAATTTGAACATAAACCTTTGAACATAAACCATAGCCCAAGATGACAATTAATTAACCAGAGTAGTAATATCACAAACTAATTTTATAAAGCTACAAATTTTGACATAATCCAATCCAGCTTAATCATAACTTGACTGAAAAATGGTATCATAGATTACTTGTCTTAATAATAATCGGAAATACACGACATAAGACCTAAAATACAAAGGACTGGACCTAGCTGACGGTACATCCAACTGTGACTCTAGCACTCATCACTCGGTATCGGTCCCATCCGGGTGGTGGTCGCTATCCAAGTTTCCTGAAAAATGTTAGAATTGTAACTTTATGAGCGGATCGCTCAGTAGGAATTATATCTCAAGTTCTAACAATCTTTAAGTTAATTATAAATTCATGCAGTATAATGATGCATGTAGGATCAAGCGAGAATATCAAGAATTGTATTAAAGGAATATCACAAGAATTTCAATGAGACGTATCAATAAGGAAATTACAAGTAATTTGTAAGTAATTGGACAAGTACTTTCCAAGGATACCGTATTCAAGCAATTATTCAAGAATTTAGCATTCGAGTATTCAAGTAAGTATTTCAAGAATTTAACATTCGAGTATTCAAGCAAGTATTTCAAGCTCATGTAATATCAAGTATGTAACGACCCGAGATCCGAATACCGGGAAGGCCCGATAACCCGAATCTCGAACCGCCACCCACGAGCCTGAAGACTCGGAAGGATTAAAAGGATGGTGTGGAGATACATAAGGATCTAAATAATTGCAGAGCTACACAGTTTAAATGAATTAAGCAGGAAGCAATAAATGACATTAATTAAATTACATGGTCCACAATAATAATGGCAGTCTAAAAGTGACAGTAGTCCACAACTAGTACAGAACAGAAAAGAAAGGTACAACTACACGGGACATACCCCGGCCTTACAATTGGCAACTAACCCTGGGCACCTGAACCATGTGGAGCCTCTGAAGCGCTCCCCTGAAGCCTCGTCTCACATGAAACACGGTGAAAACACGCAGGGAATGAGCCTTAAAATAAAAAGGCTCAGTAGGGATCATCCGGTCCCCACCTCACAAACCGAGAAATTGTGCGGAAAGTAACTACAAGCTACCATTACGGCTAGCACCGAACGCACGGCACGAAAATTGAGATAACTCGTCAAAACTAAAGAGTCAAGAGTCACTACCACACAAAGACAGGAGTACCAACCCACTAGAAGCAAGGCCGGATGCGTCCACTGACGGCTTAAACCACGCCTCAGGTGTCCCCCTCGACCCCTAGTTGAACGGGGACACCGTACTAGTAACCACGAACAAGTGACTAGCTGGGGTCGCGCTTGTCAGCGCGGGTCCAACCGCCCCCAACCACGTGTGCACACACAGACCTTGCGTCCCTGGTCTGGCCCTCTGACCGATTTTCCCCTCAGTCGGACTCTGGCTGGTAGACGTGGGGCCTGACGGAAACCAGTCCAAAATCATCTCTCTGGGTAGCCTCGCCACCACTCCCTGGTGGGACCACTCTCGTGTCGGAAGGCTACGACTAGTGGAGGGTCACTGAGAGAGTAGACTCTCTAGTCAACGGAAAACAACGTCTAAACCGGATAAAGTACAAGGGCCGCTCCTCGTACCGACACCGACTCACGGCGACACAAGTCAAGAACACCAACTCCCGGGATCCCACGGCACCCTAACATGTGGCCCCCACATGATGCCCAACATCAGTTAGACCACGAGTCAGCACGCAGATCGAAATCCACTAACCCGGGACTCGAATCGGCAAAGCATAACTCTGGTAGAACATAGTCGCTGGCGGTCCATCTTTGGGCTGCCACAATAATTAGCGGTCCAACATTGGGTCGCCACATGGACTATAGCGGTCCAACCTTGGGCCGCCACACCCTGGGCCGCGAAAGAACAAGCGGTCCCATATAGGGCCGCCAAGGGTATGAGACGGGTGTACCTTCGGCCGCCAGACCCAAAAATCCCCCAACGGTCAGAAACCAACGGTCAAAACGCCTCGAAGGCCGGCGGCTCATCGTGAGGCCGCCAAGCCCAACCCTATGCATGTAAAGACTGAAACGGTAGAACGGGGACCGCCTGAAGGATGTGGCGGTCACTGGAAGGGCCGCCACAGCCTCCGAAAATTGAGAACGGCGGGAAAACCCCAAATTCGCCATTCCACGCCCCATTCAACCCCGGGTGAAGGGGAACCAAAATGGAAACTTGTTCCCAAGTCCCTGATGCATCTTTTGATGCCCACAAACCACAAAAACATGCATTGGTACGCTAGATCGGGCGCTCAAACCCAAAATCATGCTTTTCCATTCCCGGCTCAAAATAACCCTCTCTCGGCCTATAAATCACGGGGAAGGAAAACATGGAGCTAGGGAACGTCACCCTACCTCGGATTCGCTCGAAACGCGGCGGATCGCCGCCGATCTTCAAAAACCCGCTTAAACCTTCATGAGCTCCCACGATCTCACCGAGCACCGAACACCGCCGGGATCGCCACGCCGCCGCCTATGCCACCACGCCGTAGCCTTGCCGCGTCCGCAGCCAAAGGGGATCGCCACGGCCGCGTGTGCTCACAGGAGAGAAAGGGAGGAAGAAGAAGAAGAAAGAGAAAGGGAAAAGAAAAAGAAAAAGAATTGGGGATTTATAGAAAATCCAAATTTTCCAAAAAATACAAAAAAATAGGAAAAAATATACCGCCGCGATCGTTGGAACACGCTGATCGTCGTGGTACCATCCCTGAGTAGGTGAACGACCCGGTTCACCCGTCACGGGGTTCCGTAGGTCCTATCAGGGAAAAACGTGAGAAACCGGGAACACGTTCTGGGACCTCCGAAACTGATCCGAAACGCACGGATCCGAACCTGACAAATGTCCGAAAAATAATTCCGGGCAAAATGAGAACAAATCCTCTGAGAAAATAGATCCGGAACCCGAAAAGAATGATCCGAAAGATACGGGATATTACAAAGTAGTACAATGGAATTGGCTATTTCATTCAATACATTCAAGCAAGTAATTGCCCTTTTTCGGGCTAAACAATTCATGTCAAGTAAGTCAAGCATGTCACAAGAGAGTGAGTGGGAATGTCTCAAGTTAAGTAAGTACTTCAGTGCAATGTTAGATATCGTGGTCAATAAACTCCCATGGGCACAAGTACCTTTGGGTGCTCTTCCCAGGACCAGATTGGGCCCTATATGCACAACATTTCATGTATACTTTTAGACATCCACTCTCATTTATATAGTCAATGTAGAATTTCAAGAAGTTCACCCATTGTAGGAACATAAGGTAGATTTTCAAGAATAGAATTCAAGGATATTTTGAGTGTAAATGATGAATTATGACCATCTACTTAAAATGCATGACACATAGGCAAATCGGGGTTAAGAAGATGGCCAAAAAGTCATGTAAAGAAGGTCACCACAACTGTTGGTCAAAGTCAACGCTATTATTCAAAGTCGACACTACTGTTGATGTGAAGATAAGCGACAATTGGTCAAAGTCAATGCTATTGTTGGTGTGAAGGTAAGTGACAATTAGTCAAAGCCAATGCTACTGTTCAAAGTCAACGCTACTGTTGATGTGAAGATAAGTGACAATTGGTCAAAGTCAATGCTATTGGTCAAAGTCAATACTATTGGTCAAAGTCAATACTATTGGTCAAAGTCAACTCTATTGTTCAAAGGTGTCAAGGTCGGTGTAAGTTACTGTACAAGTCCGTGCACATTCAATACTAACACGCTACAAGGTCAGTGCAGGTTTAGTTAACAAAAGGGCAAGGTCGGTGCAGGTTACTGTACAAGTCCGTACACATTCAATACTAACATGCTACAAGGTCAGTGCAGGTTTAGTTCGCAAAGGGTCAAGGTCGGTGCAGGTTACTGTACAAGTCCGTGCACATTCAATACTAACATGCTACAAGGTCAGTGCATGTTTAGTTGGCAAAGGGTCAAGGTCGGTGTAAGTTACTGTACAAGTCCGTGCACATTCAATACTAACACGCTACAAGGTCACTGCAGGTTTAGTTGGCAAAGGGGCAAGGTCGGTGCAGGTTAATGTACAAGTCCGTGCACATTCAATACTAACATGCTACAAGGTCAGTGCAGGTTTAGTTGGCAAAGGGTCAAGGTCGGTGCAGGTTACAGTACAAGTCCGTGCACATTCAATACTAACATGCTACAAGGTCAGTGCAGGTTTAGTTGGCAAAGGGTCAAAGTCGGTGCACTTTTGATTTCAAGGGTCGGTGCACATGCAAGCCAAGGTCGGTGCACATCATTGTAGCACCAGACCAAGGTCGGTGCACTTTTACAGTAAGCGGTCAACATCTGACCCAATGTATTTACTATTCATTTTCCACTTTTTACTATTCACTCAACTTTATTTTTAAGGCCAAATATTTATTTGATAATTTTTCATGATAGAGTAAATCGTGGTGGTTAATGAGTAACAATTAGATCTTCCTAATCATTTTTATCTTGTGAGATATTAATTTTTAAAGTGAGTCATGAATAGTGTCTTTTACTATTCACTCAATTTTATTTTTAAGGCCAAATATTTATTTGATAATTTTTCATGGTAGAGTACATCGAGGTGGTTAATGGATAACAATTTGATCTTCCTAATCATTTTTATCTTGTGAGATATTAGTTTTTAAAGTGGGTCATGAATAGTGTCTTTTACTATTCACTCAGTTTCGTTTTTAAGGTCAAATATTTATTTGATAATTTTTCATGGTAGAGTACATCGAGGTGGCTAATGGGTAACAATTAGATCTTCCTAATCATTTTTATCTTGTGAGATATTAATTTTTTTAAAGTGGGCCATGAATAGTGTCCTCCGTATCCCCTTCACGTGATTGACATTGGAATGGCCAACAAGGGCATGTGGAGGCCATGGGCGCCCTTCTCTCAGGGCACTATACGCACCAGAATCAGTGCATTTTAGACACAAGTTATTGTTCTTAAAATTTAAGGTTTGGTCAATTAAGTTTTTAGGACATGATTAGATAGAGAAAAATCTGAGGATTCTAAAATCATGCTTATGCTGGAATTTCATGGTTTGGTTAAATAAATATGAATTTCTGAGCATGGTGATCACTGATTACGTAACTTATTGTTCATGATTTTAAAAAAAAATATTCAGAGAATCAGGAAGTAAAGATATGGCTAGACATGGACAAATAGCAAGATTGTAAGATCAAGCTCATATAATATTTTTAAGATTTAATTTCATAGACATGAATTTTTAAATACGGGATAATTTACAGTAACTAAAATAGATGAACACAAGGAATCCAGGTGATACGTAACTAACCCTATTCATGCATGTCACCCTATTTAACTACTAATTAGGCCAGATCTTAAGAACACCTACCTCTTAGGAGTGATACACGTGGTACAGGTGGCTAGAATAAGGAAAGTCAAGCTCTTCGCGTCAGAGCTTCTACAGCAGGATGTAGAATAGAGGAAGAAGACGTCCCTTCACGTCTTCCGAGGTAGAGGAAAAGAAGGGGATATTATCTCTGTAGGTAGCAAGATGAGGGCAGTGGCTTCTGTCCACTCTATAGAAGGTGTAATTATAAGAAGCATTCGGTTGCCAGGGTAAAAGCAAGGGTCATTATCTTGGGATCCACTGCCAGGTCAAAAGGGGTTCATTGCAAGCAAAAAGGAGTTGTTTATAGGGAATAAATAGGTTCATGGGAAACCAGATCTGAAAACCTGCTGTGTATGTCCCCTCGGGGTCCATGGCCAGCAAACCATGGCTGTTATTGCCTCCACCCAGCTCTGGTGGTTGAGGGGTCTCTGGGTATATATATATATATATATATATATATATATATATATATATATATATATATATATATATATATATATATATATATATATATATATATATATTTAATTGGTTTACAGAAATGGCGACTGGCCCTTCATATATATATTTAGTTCGCCCATTATTTTGCCCAAAAAGAAATGGCGGATGCAAGAATCGAATCGTGGTTACCTATTTGGATAACAAGTCACTTAACCAACTACACTAAGAAGTCACTTGTTCAAGTGAATAATCTTTTTAGAAGATGAAGTCACATTACGTATGATGACTTTACTGGTGGTATTTTTATATAATGGCCCTCATTAGGTATTCTAACTTTTTATTTAACCTTCCTATAGAGTTATCTTCTCATAGAGTTATCTAAAGTTTTTATTTAATTGGCAAAATAGTCTATATATTATTATTTGTTTTCATTTTTATACGGGGTACTACATGGGCAGAGAGAGAAAAAGAGATTATATATATAGAAAATTCAAAAATTCTGGAAAATACAAAAAATAGGAGAAAATACTCCCCACGATCCTCGAAAAACGCATAACACGCCTGCAATGTCCCGGAGTCGTAGAACACAACGGTTCACCCTACACGGGATTCTGAAGGCTCGGCAGACGAAAATACGCGTAAAGCACAAAACTCAATCCAGGACCCACAAAAGTGATCCGAAACTCACGGATCTTGACCCGAACAATATCCGAAAAACCCGGGGCATTATAGCCCTCCCCCCTTAAAGAAATTTCATTCTCGAAATTCAGGACTAGCGCCAAGCCCCAGGGGGAGAACACCTTAACCAACTGACAATGTTGTCAGGGCCCCAGCACAGAAAACCTCGATTCTCACAAAAGCACTGATCCTGAGGGATTCAGCCATACCTTAATCACGAGCAACACCTCACTCCGCATACAACACACATCGATCATCAGAGCAGGCATACAACAAAAGCACAAGTCTGGCATCACCTCAGTCACAACAAAAACCACTCATGGCACCGCTGCCACAATCTTGCTCACTGAGGAGAGGCAATCCTCATTACGAGAAACAACCACCGATTAGAACCACATGCTCGACAGACCAATCAAACATCAGCTTCACGATCCTGCTGACTGTAACGACCCGAGAATCCGATTACCGGGAAGGCCCGATAACCCGAGACTCGTACCGCCACCCACGAGTCCGAAGACTCGGAAGGGTTAAAAGGATGGTGTGGAAACTACACAAGTATCACAAATAATTGCAGAAATTAAACAGTTATAATATTAAGCAGGAAATGAATTTAACATTTTACATGGTCCACAATAAAGTAACAACAACAGCAACAGTAGTCCACGACTAGTACAGTGACAAGAAAGAAAAGTACAGCTACACGGGGCATCCCCCGGCTCTGACCTCTGGCACTACCTCTGGACACCCGCACCACGCTTCCGCTGCGCTCCTGACACGCTCCCCGAAGGTGGCGCCTCACCTGAAACACGGTGAAAACACGCAGGGAATGAGTCTCGGAACAAGACTCAGTAGGGATCACTCGAACCCTACCTCGAAAAACGAGAAACCACTACTCTAGCGGTAGGAAAGTACCTCGGAAAGGAAAGCCCTGTACTCTACAGAACTAGACCCTACGGCACGCAAACCGACACACGTGCCACGGTACGAGAAGACCGAAACTCAACGGTCGAACCGTCAAAACCCGAAGGTCGGAAACACACGACTGACAGTCTGACACTCCGTACTCGACAGGAGTACCACCCACTAGAAGCACAGCCGGTAGCGTCCCCTGACGTCTTACACCGTACCGCAGGTGAACCGCCTGACATGGTAGGTCCTACCCGAGGCGCAAACACCGTACAAGTAACCACAAACAAGTGACTAGCTGGGGTCATGCCCGTCGACGTGGGTCCAACCGCCCCCAACCACGTGTGCACACACAGACCACGCGTCCCTGGTCTGGCCCTCTGACCGGTTTTCCCCTCAGCCGGACTCTGGCTGCAAGACGTGGGGCCCAACGGTAACCGGTCCACAAACCGTCTCTAAAGGTCAGCCCGTACACCACTCCCTGGTGCGACTAGCACACGCGTACTAGTAGGCTACGACTAGTGGAGGGTCACTGAAGGAGTAGACTCTCAAGTCACGGAAAACAACGCCCAAGCCCGACAACGTGTGGGAATCACCCCACGCACTAGTCCCGTCGCACGGAGACCACGGTCGGAGAAAAGCGAGGTTGCCACCCTCATGGGGCAACACAGGAAGTGGCGGTCTACCCTCAGACCGTCACTGCCAAATGGCGGTCCACTCTAGGGCCGTCACTTGGAAATAGCGGTCTAAGGCGGACCGTCACACGGCCAGGGGGTAGGGGGAAGCGACGCGCCTACTCTAGTGCGTCGCTTGGAAGCGGCGCACCTAGGCCAGGGCGTCACATGGCACCCCACACCCACGAAAACCACAGGGAAAGTAACGCGCTTACCCTGGCGCGTCGCTTGCAAGCAACGCGTCGGGCTCAGTGCGTTACTCGCATGTGACGCGCCTAAACCAGCGCGTCGCGTGGCCCTCACGCTCGGGATGGAAAGGGAAGTGACGCGCCTGCCCCAGCGCGTCGCTTGGCCCATCCACATGGGGGACAACAGGAAGTAACGCTCCTGCCCCAGTGCGTTACACGCATGTAACGCGCCTATCTCGGTGCGTTACATGGCCTGACCCCCAACGGTCAAAAACCAACGGTCGAAACGCATGTGACGGCCCAGCCCAGGGGCGTCACTAGCAAACGGCGGCCAGTCGCAGGACCGCTACAGCCCTCGACCCCAAAGGCCAACACCCAGGGAAGTAACGCACCCCTCTAGGGGCGTTACAAGCATGTGACGGTCACTGGAGCGACCGTCGCTTGCCCCAGAGCACGCTACGGCGGGAAAACCCCAAAAACACCAACCACGCCCCCGTACCTCCACCGGAGAGGGGGAAAACAAGGGGGAAGACCCCTGGGGACCCCTAGCATGCATCTAAGCCACCAAAACATAGAATCATGGGTTAAAACCATAGATCGGGCGGCTCACCCCAAAACATGGAAAAACCCCAAAAACGCCCAAACATGCCTCTCTCGGCCTCCCCGCGGCCTACAAACCACGGAAAAGAACGGCGAAGAGCTAGGGAACGTCACCCTACCTCAATGGAGTGAATGCTCCGCCGGATCGTCCACGAATCGCGAAGAACGCTTGAAAACCCTCGTTCTTCCTTAAGCTTCCCACGCTTGCCGCACGCCCCCACGACCGCCTCGCCGCCGCCCACGTCGCCGCGCCGTCGCCCCGCCGCCGTCTGCAGCCGGAGGGGAGCTCGCCGTGGCCAACCGGGAGGAAGAGAGGGAGAGGGAGGGAGACACGGTGGAGGAGGAAGGAGGAAGAAGAAGAGAGGAAGAAGAAGATGGTGGGGGAGAGAGAAAAGAAAAAGGGTTTTATAGAAAAACCCGGAAAATCCGTAAAATTCCAAAAAATAGGAAATCACACCCCCGCGATCCTCGGAACGCACCGATCGCAACGGTACCACTCGTGTCCGTGTGAACAGCCCGGTTCACCCGCAACGAGCGTCCGAAGAGAAAAGCCGAGACACACACCGGGAATCGGAAAACACACGCGGAAAAAGCCGCGGAACGCCTCCGGGCCTCCGAAACGACTCCGGATCGCGCCGATCCGAACACGAAAGATGTCCGAAACGAAATTTCGGACACAACGGAGCCGGACACTCCGAAAACTAGATCCGGGACCCATGAAGAAAGATCCGAAAGGTCCGGGATATTACAGCCCTCCCCCCTTAAGGAATTTCGTCCTCGAAATTGAGAACAACCCAAGGGGAAAGAAGAGGAAGACTCACTCAAACATGTACGGGAACTGCTGACGCATCTCGTCCTCACGTTCCCACGAAGCCTCACCACCAGAGTGTCGTTGCCACACGACCTTTACCAAGGGAATGACCTTGTTCCGCAGGCGCTGCTCTCGCCTATCCTCCACGCGGATCGGAAACTCTGGGAGAGAAAGATCTGGAGTCACCTCAGGCCAAACGGAAAACTCGAGCACATGAGAGTCATCGGGCATATACTTCCGCAATCATAGAGACGTGGAACACGTCATGCACCGACGCCAACTCAGAGGGTAACCGCAACCGGTAAGCAACCTCACCGATGCGCTCCACAATCGCGAAAGGACCAATATAGCGGGGACTCAGCTTCCCACGCCGTCCAAATCGCATCACCCCCTTCATCGGAGAAACTCTCAAGAACACATGATCGCCCACGGCGAACTCGAGGGGCTGCCGCCTACGGTCAGCATAGCTCTTCTGCCGACTCTGGGCCGCCAACATGTTCTGACGAACCAGGTGCACAACATCCACACATTGCTGCACCAATTCCGGTCCCGTCAAAACACGCTCACCCACCTCAAACCAATCAAGTGGAGTCCGACAAGGACGCCCATACAATGCCTCGTATGGAGCCATGCCGATGCTCGAATGAAAGCTGTTGTTATAGGCAAACTCCACTAACGGTAGGTGACGAATCCAACTCCCTTGCCACTCCAGGCAGCAGGATCTTAGCATGTCCTCCAAAGTCTGAATGGTCCTCTCAGACTGGCCATCCGACTGTGGATGATACGCCGAGCTAAATGCCAACTCCGTGCCAAGAGCTCGCTGGAAACTCCTCCAGAATCCAGAAGTGAAGCGCGGATCCCGATCCGACACGATCGAAATGGGAACCCCATGCAACGGAACGATCCGCTCCACATAAAGACGAGCCAACTTAGGCACGCTCCAGCTGACCTTGACCGGTAGCAACCGCGTCACCTTCGTCAGCCGATCCACCAGCAACCAAATACTGTCCTGCCCAGTCGGGGTTCTGGGCAACCCCACCACAAAATCCGTGGTCACATGGTCCCACTTCCAAGCAGGAACATCCAAGGGCTGGAGAGTACCGCCTGGTCGCTGATGCTCCGCCTTCACTTGCTGACAGATCAGGCACCTGGCCACAAACTCGGCCACATCTCTCTTCATGCCAGGCCACCAGAACTGCCTCCGCAAGTTCCGATACATCTTCGTCGCACCCGGGTGCACAGTGTACCTGCTCCCATGAGCCTCGCGTAACACCGCACGACGAACCTGCTCCTCCCCTGGGACGTACAGCCTGCCACGAAACCTCGCAGCACCGTCCTCGCCAAGCTCCACATCAGCTATCGCCAAAATCCGGGGCAACTCAGGGTCCGCATGCTGAGCCTCTGTCACCTGACGACGGATAGCAGGAGTGACAGTCAGACTCGCAAGCACTGCCAACCCTGGCTTCTGGGGAATCTTGAGCCTGAAAGATACTTCGGGCACCTGTTCCCAGAGCCTCCACTTCCTCAGCATCAAGGTACTGACCGCAACCTTCCTACTCAAGGCATCGGCGACGACATTCATCCTGCCCGGCTGATAAGACAGGGTGAAGTCATAGTCCTTCATGAACTCCATCCAACGCCTTTGTCTGAGGTTCAGATCTCTCTGCGAGAACACATACCTCAGACTCTGATGGTCAGTGAACACCTCGAACTTCTCACCGTACAGATAATGCCTCCAGATCTTCAGCGCGAAGATCACTGCCGCCAACTCAAGGTCATGGGTAGGGTAGTTCTCCTCATGGGGCTTTAGCTGCCGAGATGCATAAGCCACCACTCTACCATGCTGCATCAGAACAGCACCCAATCCAACGCCGGAAGCATCTGTACACACCACAAAACCTCCCGATCCAGAAGGCAAAACCAACACCGGAGCCGAGGTGAGCAACCTCTTCAGTTCCCTAAAGCTCTGCTCACACTCCTCGGACCAGACGAAAGGCACATCCTTCCGCGTGAGCCTCGTCATCGGGGTCGCAATGCGAGAAAAATCCTGGATAAACCGGCGATAATAACCCGCAAGCCCCAAGAAACTCCGGATCTCCGTCACCGACCTCGGCCTCGGCCACTGCATCACGGCCTCGACCTTGGCGGGATCCACGGAAATGCCATCACCAGAAATCACGTGCCCCAGAAAGTGCACCTCGCTGAGCCAAAACTCGCACTTGCTGAGCTTCGCATACAACTGGTGATCTCGCAACGTCTGCAGCACCACACCCAAATGGTACGCATGCTCCTCAGCAGACCGCGAATAAACAAGGATGTCATCCACGAAGATGACCACGAACTGGTCCAAATACGGGTGGAACACCCTCTGCATCAAGTCCATGAAGGCTGCTGGGGCATTGGTGAGCCCAAACGGCATCACCAGAAACTCATAATGCCCGTACCTCGTACTGAACGCAGTCTTCTCCACATCGGACTCGCGAATTCTCAGCTGATAGTAACCGGACCGCAAATCAACCCGCGAGAACACTCGCGCAGACTGCAGCTGGTCGAACAAATCATCAATCCGCGGCAACGGATACTTGTTCTTAACGGTCACTTCATTCAGCTGCCGATAGTCAATGCACAGCCGCAGACTACCGTCCTTCTTCTTCACAAACAGCACGGGCGCACCCCAAGGGGAAAAGCTCGGACGAATATACCCCTTGGCCAACAGCTCCTGCAACTGCGCCCTCAACTCCCTCAACTCAGCGGGGGCCATACGGTAGGGAGCCTTCGCCAAAGGTCCCGTACCAGGTACAACCTCGATCACGAAATCGATCTCCCGCTGGGGAGGTAATCCAGGCAACTCCTCAGGAAAAACATCGGGAAACTCGCACACCACCGCAATGTCCTCGACATTCGGCTCCATCCGGTCAGACACAACCACTGACGCGAGAAAACCCTGGCAACCTGAATCAAGCAATCGACGGGCTCGAATAGCAGAGATAAGAAATCGAGAAGAGGCGGAACGGATACCTTGGAAATAGAAGGTCCTCTTGCTCGGATGCTGGAAGTAGACCCTCTTCATTCCACAATCCACCACCGCTCTATGAGTCTCGAGCCAATCCATGCCTAGAATCACATCATAATCCCGAAGCTGCAACGCATACAACCTGCCTGGCATACTCCGTCCATCGATCCACACCGGAACCTGGTCGAAGCAATACGGAGTGACCATAAAGTCACCCGAAGGCAACTCCACAGCCAAATCACAGGACAACTGGGTCACCGGCTCCTCGACGCTCGACGCGAAATCCTCCGAAATGAACGAATGAGACGCGCCAGAATCAAATAAAACCCGAGCCGCACAACCCAAAATCTGAACGGTACCTTCCACGAGCTGCGACGCTACTGCCTCTGCCCTGGTCAAGTGCGTGATCTGGCCACGAGCTCTCTGCCTGCCTCCCACACTAGCTGACCTGGGTAGCGGCGGATACTGTCCCTGCTGCTGCTGCTGCTGGGAAACCTGCTGCTGCGGCGGCCTCTGAGGACAGTCACGCGCCATGTGCCCTGGCTGGTCACACCGAAAACAGATGATCGGCGCCGTGCACTGCCTGCCTGGGTGGGTCTCACTACACCGTGGACAAGGTCCTCGCGATCCACCCACCGATCCCTGTCGCTGCAAAGGAAACGGCTGCTGCACACTGCCCGATGAAGCCTGCCCCTGATCTCTGGACTTCTTCTTGCCGAACCCCTTCTTGAAGAACTTCTTGACCTTCGAGCCGAAGGACGCAGATCCTGTCACCGAAGCTGCCGATGCCGGTACTCCTGAACCACCCGACGCAGACTGAAAGAAACCCTGCTGCTGAGTAGCCGACTGTTGGTTGCGACCTGACACAGACTGCCCCTGGCTGATCGGTCCTCGAGTCCTCTGCATATCCATCTCCAAGGAAATCGCAACACGAGACGCCGTCTCGAGATCAGTGGCCCCATTCGCGATCAGATGGTGCCTCAGCTCCAGCCTCAAGCCCTGCACAAACTGCGTCGTCCTCACCCTCTCATGCTCCATGATATGAGGTGCGTACCGACCCAGCTCGACAAATCGGGCCCTGTACTGCAACACGGACATGTCACCCTGCACCAGCTCCAGAAACTCCCGCATCCGCTGCGTAGCAACAACATCTGGACAGTACGTACGCTCGAAAGCACTGACAAAGTCATCCCACTCGACCTGCTCAAGTGGACGAAGCTGAAAGGACGTCTTCCACTCGGAAGACCACCACCTCCGAGCCGTACCCTGCAACTGGTTGTAGGCCAACACCACTCTGTCCTCAACAGCACTCTTCGCAGAACTGAACACCCGCTCCATCTCATCAAGCCAATCACGAGCCGCATCAGGGTCTGCCTGGCCGCTAAAGTAAGGTGGATGGAACTGCATGAAATCCCTCACTGCTCGGCCTGGCCCACCCCTGACTGACGAGCCCTCACCGGCCTCTCCGCCGAACTGCTGAGCCATGAGATGGTACATGCCACGGAGAAAACCCTCGGCCCCCGGAGCCCTCGCAGCATCCGCGGCCTCGGTAGCTCCCGGAACTCTGCTATGCTCCTCCTGGTCCCTCTGGACCCCCTGCTGGATCTCCTGACCTCCAGCCGACTGCCCCTGCTGAGAGCGAGAACTTCTCCTCGGCGCCATACTCGCTCCTGAAGCACAAGACAGAAAAACACGGAAACGGCAATGTCAAAATAAACACACGGTGCCCAATGCCAGCGTCATCTGTACATCATCGTTGTGGACTAGTGGACCACTACAATTACCTATGATTCTCATGTAATTCCACAACCGCGCTCTGATACCAGCTGTAACGACCCGAGAATCCGATTACCGGGAAGGCCCGATAACCCGAGACTCGTACCGCCACCCACGAGTCCGAAGACTCGGAAGGGTTAAAAGGATGGTGTGGAAACTACACAAGTATCACAAATAATTGCAGAAATTAAACAGTTATAATATTAAGCAGGAAATGAATTTAACATTTTACATGGTCCACAATAAAGTAACAACAACAGCAACAGTAGTCCACGACTAGTACAGTGACAAGAAAGAAAAGTACAGCTACACGGGGCATCCCCCGGCTCTGACCTCTGGCACTACCTCTGGACACCCGCACCACGCTTCCGCTGCGCTCCTGACACGCTCCCCGAAGGTGGCGCCTCACCTGAAACACGGTGAAAACACGCAGGGAATGAGTCTCGGAACAAGACTCAGTAGGGATCACTCGAACCCTACCTCGAAAAACGAGAAACCACTACTCTAGCGGTAGGAAAGTACCTCGGAAAGGAAAGCCCTGTACTCTACAGAACTAGACCCTACGGCACGCAAACCGACACACGTGCCACGGTACGAGAAGACCGAAACTCAACGGTCGAACCGTCAAAACCCGAAGGTCGGAAACACACGACTGACAGTCTGACACTCCGTACTCGACAGGAGTACCACCCACTAGAAGCACAGCCGGTAGCGTCCCCTGACGTCTTACACCGTACCGCAGGTGAACCGCCTGACATGGTAGGTCCTACCCGAGGCGCAAACACCGTACAAGTAACCACAAACAAGTGACTAGCTGGGGTCACGCCCGTCGACGTGGGTCCAACCGCCCCCAACCACGTGTGCACACACAGACCACGCGTCCCTGGTCTGGCCCTCTGACCGGTTTTCCCCTCAGCCGGACTCTGGCTGCAAGACGTGGGGCCCAACGGTAACCGGTCCACAAACCGTCTCTAAAGGTCAGCCCGTACACCACTCCCTGGTGCGACTAGCACACGCGTACTAGTAGGCTACGACTAGTGGAGGGTCACTGAAGGAGTAGACTCTCAAGTCACGGAAAACAACGCCCAAGCCCGACAACGTGTGGGAATCACCCCACGCACTAGTCCCGTCGCACGGAGACCACGGTCGGAGAAAAGCGAGGTTGCCACCCTCATGGGGCAACACAGGAAGTGGCGGTCTACCCTCAGACCGTCACTGCCAAATGGCGGTCCACTCTAGGGCCGTCACTTGGAAATAGCGGTCTAAGGCGGACCGTCACACGGCCAGGGGGTAGGGGGAAGCGACGCGCCTACTCTAGTGCGTCGCTTGGAAGCGGCGCACCTAGGCCAGGGCGTCACATGGCACCCCACACCCACGAAAACCACAGGGAAAGTAACGCGCTTACCCTGGCGCGTCGCTTGCAAGCAACGCGTCGGGCTCAGTGCGTTACTCGCATGTGACGCGCCTAAACCAGCGCGTCGCGTGGCCCTCACGCTCGGGATGGAAAGGGAAGTGACGCGCCTGCCCCAGCGCGTCGCTTGGCCCATCCACATGGGGGACAACAGGAAGTAACGCTCCTGCCCCAGTGCGTTACACGCATGTAACGCGCCTATCTCGGTGCGTTACATGGCCTGACCCCCAACGGTCAAAAACCAACGGTCGAAACGCATGTGACGGCCCAGCCCAGGGGCGTCACTAGCAAACGGCGGCCAGTCGCAGGACCGCTACAGCCCTCGACCCCAAAGGCCAACACCCAGGGAAGTAACGCACCCCTCTAGGGGCGTTACAAGCATGTGACGGTCACTGGAGCGACCGTCGCTTGCCCCAGAGCACGCTACGGCGGGAAAACCCCAAAAACACCAACCACGCCCCCGTACCTCCACCGGAGAGGGGGAAAACAAGGGGGAAGACCCCTGGGGACCCCTAGCATGCATCTAAGCCACCAAAACATAGAATCATGGGTTAAAACCATAGATCGGGCGGCTCACCCCAAAACATGGAAAAACCCCAAAAACGCCCAAACATGCCTCTCTCGGCCTCCCCGCGGCCTACAAACCACGGAAAAGAACGGCGAAGAGCTAGGGAACGTCACCCTACCTCAATGGAGTGAATGCTCCGCCGGATCGTCCACGAATCGCGAAGAACGCTTGAAAACCCTCGTTCTTCCTTAAGCTTCCCACGCTTGCCGCACGCCCCCACGACCGCCTCGCCGCCGCCCACGTCGCCGCGCCGTCGCCCCGCCGCCGTCTGCAGCCGGAGGGGAGCTCGCCGTGGCCAACCGGGAGGAAGAGAGGGAGAGGGAGGGAGACACGGTGGAGGAGGAAGGAGGAAGAAGAAGAGAGGAAGAAGAAGATGGTGGGGGAGAGAGAAAAGAAAAAGGGTTTTATAGAAAAACCCGGAAAATCCGTAAAATTCCAAAAAATAGGAAATCACACCCCCGCGATCCTCGGAACGCACCGATCGCAACGGTACCACTCGTGTCCGTGTGAACAGCCCGGTTCACCCGCAACGAGCGTCCGAAGAGAAAAGCCGAGACACACACCGGGAATCGGAAAACACACGCGGAAAAAGCCGCGGAACGCCTCCGGGCCTCCGAAACGACTCCGGATCGCGCCGATCCGAACACGAAAGATGTCCGAAACGAAATTTCGGACACAACGGAGCCGGACACTCCGAAAACTAGATCCGGGACCCATGAAGAAAGATCCGAAAGGTCCGGGATATTACACTGACCGCCACAAATCCGTCGGCTCCACGCCAAGGATCATCATACACCTGGCAAGCTGAACGCTCATAACAACACGGGACCAACTCTGTCAGAACTCAAACTTTGACAAAGCCCAGATCCCATCCAGAAAAAGGCACATCACAGAAATGACCACCAAAGGCCTCGCTTGTACACGGCTCTCGCCATTCTCGACTCTCTACAACCAGCATCTTTTGTCTGTGAAAGACCAATCACTGGTCACTAGACACTCGTCAATAGGAAACCCTTGACTCAGACAGCTTCTTCCTTCCTTCTTGGTCCTTCACCAGGTCCGAAGGGCACATTCCAAATCTCGATAGGCCATCCGTTGACTCACGCACAAACCAACACCACGTCCGAGCCAAAACCTCACTTGCACACCACATCCAGACGGATCCCCACGCCAACTCTACCGTCTCAGGGGAGCACGGCGGAACCAATTGACAAGGTTCTGGAATCTTCCGTCTTCACCTCACTCGACTCAGACTTACAGGGGAAATCTTCCCATGCTAGTCACCAGACCAAGGACCACCATTCCGACGCCAATGTCCCATCAAGGACCTCCACGCACAGGCATCGACCATCATCCTGTCTCATCAAATCCTATCTTACCTCAATTGCTCCTAATGGACGCCTGCCAATCCCAATTCCACCCTTACCACAGAGCCACGGGACATAACCTGAGTAATTTACGGTACACAACTCCAAAGCAACCAAGTGCCACTTTCTATCACAGCAACCTGGTCGACAACGCCACGACCAATACATACGGGTCCCCAGACAATACACATCTTACCATGGTCGGTCACTCGGCTAGCCTTACCAGCCGCCCACGGCCACCAACTGGGACCCATAATCTCTCAGAGATCACTTCACCAGAACACGATCTCATCCGAGGACACAACTTCCAATGAGAGTCGAGCACCAAGCCACCGACTCCGACCAACACGTCCTCGTCTTCCGTCAGGCAACATCCTTAACAACCCCACCCGGGTCCAACTCCAACGCTTGACGCAGCCTCCAACACATGGACAGGGTACTTATGCGGTGCACTTGCCATACATTTTCCCAATTCTCCATCCTGCCAGTGCCATGAACCATAATATCTCAAGCAACGGCACGGCAACAACACATCTCACACCGAGGAACCAATCCTCCGGTGCTCTACACATCCTCAGGAATCTGCCCGTAGCAACCAATGCTACAATCTTGGACCTGTGGGTTATGAGCCCACCAGGCTTCCGCTGCGCACTCTGATCATCATGCTCAGTCAACACAGATGACTCGGGATCTGCCACCCTGCCGATTCTCAACTCGACTGGCTGTCTCCGAATAGCAGGGTGAGGAAAGCTCAATTACCTCTAACCCAGAGCACATATTCTCTCTCCAAATCTGGCAATCCTCTGCAACTCTATAGATTCCGATCCTCAACACATCAGGAACTACAACACCAACCGTAAATTCTCACGAACACTGCCCAACTAGCACTCGTCCTTTCGGAACAGTGCCAACGCACCCTTACGCATCAGGGAAATGGGCACGACTTCTCACATGCAACCACCTTGCCAAAACACAGGACATGTCTCGCACGGACTTCATGGCACACGAAGGCCAACCAATCCGAATACACGATGCAAGACGATGAACCTTGGCAAAACGTGATTTCCTCCAGCCAAGGGAAAAACTCAATATACCTCCGACCAACGGAAGGTCTCCACGCTCGACCGGACCTCAAACCGTGCACACGCTGGGAATAGCACCTTCCAGCATCTAATAAACTATTACCACCATTAGGTCAGCTCCTCCGACAACACTCGCCAAGTGCTTCGTCGGACTACGATCACATCATCTCTCGATACACCACTGCTGCAATTCTGCGAACTGCAACTCGCCACGCCTCGAGCCGCAACACGAGCCATAATCAGAAACCGCCAATGCACATCCTCAAGTGCCGAACTCACCGTGGAACCTTCACATCTCACGCCAAATCCAGGGCGAACACAACCCATTCACACGCAGAAGCGTAGGAGCAAGAACTTGTTAGGACATCTTTGCCCAATCCTGTCTCAAAATCTGTAAAAATAATCAGGATTGACACGTCATTTTTGACGCCACAGAGCATGACTAGAAGATCAGGCTCAAAAATTAGCAGCTCAACAGAAGATCCTCTACTCATCCGAGCATAATTCTCGACCAGAGCACCCGCTCCGACACCTCAAACCATGACCTTAACACCTCAGGGGCTGGATAACCTCAGACTGGGGTGGCCAAAACCAATAACAGCTCCCTCAGAGCACGATCACGACCACTTAACCACGAGCAATCCTCGTCAGCCACCTGACCTCACTGCAAATACCTCAAACGCAGCATCGCGAACTCACGCATGTCAGAAACCACTGCCCAACACTGCACCACCGGGGCTACCACCCATCGGGAAGAAATCTCCATATCACATCCCTTGGGCCCCACACTGGCACTCCGACGAAAACATCAACCACCTTCACAGCGCCAACGCAGCCCACTCAAGCACTTACGCGAGAAACCAAGCGAAAAATGAACACAAAACCTTATGCCAGCTGCCGACTGTACTGGACCTTACGGACTCTTATCACTGCAATATCTCGAATTCCCATATACGTCCACAACCACTGCTCTGATACCAACTGTAACGACCCAAGATCTAGATACTGGGAAGAACCCGATACCATTCGAATCCTGGCCCACCGCCTATGAGCCGGAGGCCTCGGAAGGGCTAAAAGGAGTCTGGAGGTAAAAAGAAATAGGAAATAAAATAGGACAATTCAATAATTAACAGAAATAAATAAACAACTACAACAGCGCCCAGTCCAACAGAAGTATAGTCAAAGGCAAAGAAGCGTACCCAACACCGAGTGAACACTCGACCCGATGAGCTGTCAACTAGGAACCTCCGCATAGCACCCTCGAACCTCTAGAAAGAACCGCCCCACCTGAAAAGCAGGGGTGAGCCTCCTATCACTGGATCAGTAGGGGTCCCACGGAACCCCAACCGTAAACAACGGTGGTAACGGAAAGCGGCAACAACAGTCAGAACAGCAAGCTCGGTGGCCGGTAAAAACTCGGCGCTATAGCTACTCCTACTGTACCAAAAAATATGCCCCGATCTCACAGTCGGGGAAATACCGGTCAAACGAAAAGACCTCTAGCAACGCCGCTAGAACCCACACCACAACAACCACCTATCGTGGAGGCCTGTCTCATAGACAAAGGCCCAACCCAAGACCACACGGTCTGGGTAGACACGATCAGGACCTCTTCGTCGTGAAACCTACACTGACTAGGGAAAACCCTCGGTAACGCTCACCGGAAACCCTAGGCCTCTACCTCGGGAAACCACACAAAAACTACGAGTAAAACCGCGTCTCGCAGATGTGAAACAGAAACTCGAGTCACAAGAAACTCACGTCACGTGACGGGAGCACTGCCCACCAGAAGAAAGGCCAGATGCGTCCACTGACGTCTTACACCGCACCCCAGTGTCTCCTTACAACGTCCCAGGCGGAGACTGAGACACACAACCAGTACCACGAACAAGGACTAGCTGGGGTCGCGCTCATCAGCGCTGGTCCGACTGTCCCAAACTACGTGTGCACACACAGACCATGCGCTCTAGGTCAGGCCCTCTAGCTGGTTCTTTCCCCCAGCCTGGAAGCAGGCTCCAAAGGCGAGGGGCCCTATGGTAACCAGCCTAAAAATCATCTCTCTCGGATAAGTCGCTCCACTACTCCCGGGTGGGTCAGCACACGCGTGCTGTAAGAAGGCTACGACCAGTGGGAGGTCACTAAAAGTGAACACGGAAAGTCACACATGCACCCATCACGAGTAATGCAGAGTACCAGGTGGCCTAGGCCACCAGACTCGGGACAGCCTTCTAAACCTACTAACTTAACAGTCCTTGAGTCACACGACTGGGGTCAAGACCGTTGTACCGGGACGGCTCCAAGCCGTCAATCTGGCCTATCCCTAGGTCAGAAACCACCGTAGCATGATTCCCAAGGCAGCTCACGAGCCGTCGAGTTGATCCCCTATCCAAGGGAAAAGTGGGAAACCTCCAGCCCCAGGCTGGGTGACTAGACGCACAATCCAAGGGCCAAACCCATGGCCCACTCGGAAAACACTTTTCGGAAAGCCAATGACGTGCGGGAATAACCCACCGCACACATGCCGATACACAGTGACTCGTTCTAGCAAGAACACGAAAGCCCAAAACACATGGGGTCACCCGGACTCACCAAACCTACGGACATGCTAATCGAGGTAACACGGTACCTCCAGACACCCCAGAAACACGGACACAAAACCCACGGCGTGTCCGGGACATCCACGAGACCGAAGGTTGACCACTGGGTCACAACCGGGTCGACCGGAGGTCAACACAATGCAAACGGAATACAAATAGCATGGAAAACATGGTGGCGGTCTTCCCCGAACCGTCACATCAAGTGGCGGCCCTCTTAGGACCATAAACCCAGCTTAGCGGTCCACTCTGGACCACTACCCGCGAGGGACACCAGGAAAAGAAACGGTCCTCCCCAAGACCGCAATCCCCTAGTGGCGGTCCTGACCTGACCGCTAGCATCACTTAGCGGTCAGTCGCAAGGCCACTACTATATGGGGATCCAGACGACGGGGTAGCGGCCAGACCCTGACCGCCACCGCCTGAGAAATGGTCAACACCTAACCGCTACCCCAAGTAGCGGTCCATCGCGAGACCGCAACTCACAACCGACTTAAGGGAACAAGTGGCGGTCTGCAGAGGACTGCCTCAGACAGTGGCGGTCTCTGATACGACTGCTACTTGCTCGCCGACCCGAAAATGGCAATCTCGGTGGAAAATTCTATTCCTTTTCCCGTTCACACCCATGTGAAAGGGAAAACAAGGGGAAATCATTCCCCAACCTCTCTAGCACCGAGAGGACCTATTTAAACCCCAAAAATGTAATTAAAAGTCTAAATCCAGCTCACACCCTAAAATCATGCATTTTAACACCGGCGATGAAATAATCCCACTCAGCTCGCCTCGGGCTACAAAACTCGCGAGAAATGAAGTACACGAGTTTGGGAACCATCCCCCTACCTTCACCGAAGATTTAGCGGACTGAGGACACCGATTCGCCAATAAAACACCGTTTAAACCGCCGTCGGCTTGCGACCGATCTGCCTCCACCATTGCGATCCTCATCCCGTGCCCGTCACTCCTTGCCCCCACAAGCATCTTTGCCCCTCCCTTGCCGCCTCCGTCGGCCACCCGGAGTGAGATGGGGAGAGGAGAGAGCGTGAGAGAAGAGAGAGGGAGAGGGAGAGAAATGAGAGATGGGGAGGGAGAGAAAAAGAGGTTTTATATATAGAAAATCCAGAAATGTTAGAAAATATAAAAAATAGGGAAAAATACACCCCACAATTCTCGAAAAATGCACAACGTGCCTGTAACGTCCCGGAGTCGGAGAATGCAACGGTTCACCCTACACGGTATTCCGAAAGCTCGCCAGACGAAAACACGGGTAAAGCACAAAACTCAATCCGAGACTCACAAAAGCGATCCGAAACCCACGGATCTTGACCCGAACAATATCCAAGAAACCCGGGGCATTACAGAAGTTGACCCAGACAAGTCAACAGTCATCATATGTCAGCCATCTCATAAGAAGAAGTCAACATGGTCAACCTACTCACAAGGCAGTTTTCACAAGGGTAGTGTCGACCTTACAGAGCTGTGGGGTTGACCTCACAGAGCAGTAGTGTCCACCTCACTAACTCCAGAAGCCATCCGTCTGATGAAGGCTTCGATGTGGTGTCGACTTCACAGACCTATGGTGTCGACCTCAGGTTCTCAGGAGGTCGACCTCAGAGCCCTTCCAGAAGCCGTTGAAGACATGACTTTTCAAAGTAGTGTCGATCTCACCTTCAAGAAGTGTCGACCTCACGATCGCGACCAGCTCTCTGGGAAGCGGCCATCGCAAGCAGTGTCGACCTCACTATTATAAGAGGTCGACCTCAGGCTCTTCCAGAAACCATTGTAATCACCCATTTTCAAAGTAGTGCCGACCTCACCTCTACAGGAGGTCGACCTAACGCTCCTTCCAAAAGCTGTTCGGAACAGACTTTTTCAAAGCAGTGTCGACACGGTCTCTCAACAGGTCGACCTCACTGAAGAAGAATCTCAAAAGTATTCTGTCCGATCTATCCTTTCAAAAATCATCCAGAGAATAAATATTCAGGTGTAAACCTTCAAATACACACATTTTGAGGTCTGTAAGAGCATCCCAGGTCAGAGCTTCTACCATTACATTATGAGCGGTCAGAACATCTTCTTGGAAAAGATTTGGTCAGCCACCAAACCTGGAAATGACCTTTCTCTGCTATTCTACCACCTGGAGCCTGCCAACCAAAGCTTGTATCTGAAGGGAAAATATCTCTGGCAAAAGGACGTTCTCTCTACTAACAGAAATTAAGGTTCTGCAGACACTTTTGGTCAAACCTCTTATTTTACTCCAGCCATTCAAATTGAAGGATCTTGGAGGGAAACCCTTGTGTCTTTGCTGGACCAATCAGATCGTAGGATTCTTGGAGGGAAATTTTTATACCCAGCCTTCTACATATATATGAAGCTCTCTATATGAAGGAAGTTGTTGCTGTTGTTGCTGCTGCAACCCTTGAACAGAAGCTACCGGCCAGAAAAAGAAGAGAGCCCAAGAGAAGAGTGTGTGTGACGACCCAAGATCCGGATACCGGAAAGGAACCGGTACCATTCGAATCCTGGCCTGTCGCCCACGAGCCCGAAGACTCGGAATGGCTAAAAGGATAGGTGTGGTGTACATAGAAATAGGAAATAAAGCAGGATAATTTAATACTTAACAGAAATAAATGTACAACTACTACAACAGAGTCCAGTCCAACAGAAGTACTGTCTAAAATAGTAAAATGTAACGAACACTGAGTGAACACTCGGCCCGAAGAGCTGGCAACTAAGAACCTACACGCAATGCCCTCGAACCCCGAGGAAGAACCTCCACACCTGAAATGCAGGGGTGACCCTCCTATCACTGGCCCAGTAGGGATCCCGTGGAATCCCAACTGAGAACAGCAGCGGCACGGAAATTAGTAACTATAAGAACGATAACAACAGCAGGAACGGTAACTACGGTGGCCAGCAAAACCTCAGCTCTATAGGTACTCCTACTGTACCAGAAAACACGACCCGGTTTCCCAGTCGGGGGGACAATCAAGCCACGAACCCGACATCCCGATCCCACGGTCGGGAGATGACCAGAACATGAACCGCCCTAGCCACGCTACTTTGAAAATGCCACGACACCTCCGTCGCGGAGGCATGCCCTCACAAAAAGGGCCCAAGCCAAAACCACAAGGTCTGGGAACACGGTCACGACCTCACCGTCGTGAACACAACGCTGTCTGGGGAAAGGCCCTCGGTGACGCTCACCGGAAACCCCAGACCTCGACTCCGGGAACACTCCCGAAACCACTCACGAAGTCCCGTCTCGCGGACGGAAACAAAACCCGGGACACGACAACTCACGTCACGTGACGGGAGCACCGCCCACTAGAAGAACGACCGGATGCGTCCCATGACGTCTTACACCGAGTCACAAGTGTCTAGCTACAACGCCCCAGGTGAAGACTCAAACACACTTAGTAACCACTACCACAGAACAAGGACTAGTTGGGGTCGCGCCTGCCGGCATCGTTCGATGCCCCCAACCTCGTGTTCACACTCAGACCATACGCCCTAGGCCTGTCCTTTAGCTGGTAATTCCCCCTAAGCCCGGATTCAGCTGTACGTGGGGGCCCTACGGTAACCAGCCTACTCACCGTCTCTCTCGGGTCAGCCGCTCCACCACTCTCGGGTGGGTCAGCACACGCGTGCCGTAAGAAGGCTACGACTAGTGGACGCGTCACAGAACGTGGACACTGAAAATCACGCACGCACCCATCGCGAGTAACACGGAGTAACAGGTGGCACGATGCCACCAGACTCTGGATAGCCCACTAGACCTCCTAAACTCAATGGCCTTTGAGTCACGAGACTCAGGGTCAAGACCATTGCACACGACAGCACTGAGCCGTCAATCTGGCCTAATCCCTAGGTTCAAAACGACGATGGGAAGACGCACGAGGTAGTTCACGACTGTCGAGACCCATCCCTCGAGAACAGAAACTTAAGTGACCTCCAACCCCAGGCTGGGAGATTTGATTCGCAGCCCAAGACCACACACATGGCCCACTCGGAAACCACCTTCTGGGAAAAACCTACGACATGCGGGGGAACCCCACCGCACTCACACTGATACACGGCGACTCGATCAAGCGTAACCCTAAAGCCCGGAGCACACGCAGGGTCGCCTGGACCCTCTAAACTTACAGGCATGCTAATCGAGGTAACACGGTACCTCCGGACACCCAAAACACGGTCACGGAACACACCGGGTGCCCAGGACACTCACGAGGCCGAAGGTCGACCACTGGGTCACAACCGGGTCGACCGGAGAGCACACAACACGAATCTGGCACGGGGAATCACCTGGCGGTCCAACCTTGGGCCGCTACAGTCTATAGCGGTCCAACTCTGGTCCGCCACAGGGACTCTGGTGGTCCAACCTAGGCGCGCCAAAAGAATGAGTCACACTGGCTCTGGCGCACCCATCCTAGGCCGCCACAGCACTCTAGCGGTCAAGCCTTGGCGCGCTAGAAGCCCTCTGGCGTCCGTACCTACGGCCGCTAGAGGCACGTGACTCCCGACGTCAGAAAGCACGCGACTCGAGAAGTGATGATCAAAAATGAGGTAGCGGTCTAACCTTAGGCCGCCACACCGTCTGGCGGTTTATCGTGCAGCCGCCAGACGACGTCGGAACCTGCCGATAAAACAGTAACCTGTGGCGTACCCACCTTGTGCCACCACAGCGTCTGGCGCACCTACCCTGGGCCGCCAGGGACTCTGGCGGTCTCGGAAGGACCGCCACACCAGCCCGAGAACGGGCCGGCAGAAAACACCCAAAAAATCCGTTCCACACCCCGATCATCGCCCGATGATGGGGAAAACAAGGGGGAAGCTCCCCCAACCCTCCTAGCATGCATCTAAAGCTTCGAATCGGTTCGAAACACCGTAAAACGGGAGATCCAGCTCACACCCCAAAAATACAGATTTTCCCCAAAAAGCTCAAATAAGCCCGCTCGGCTCACCACGGCCTAGAAAACTCGGGGGAAGGGAAGAGCACGAGCTGGGGGTCCATCTCCCTACCTCCACCGAAGATTTCGCGCCCTGAGGTCGCCGATCCATGAAGAAATGCCGTTTAAACCCCTGTCGGTTCACGAACTCGCAACCGAGCTTCCACGCGCCACCGGCCCTCAATCCTCGACCCGTTCCTCGTTCCTCGCCTCCCGCCATCGCCGCCTCGCCCTCCTCCACCACCGTCTACCGCCCGGGGAGAGGGGGAGAGAAAGAGATGAGAGAGAGTGAGAAGGAGAGAATGAGAGGGGAGAGAGAGAAAGGGTTAATATATAGAAAAACCCAAAAATTCCAAAAATTCAGAAAAACATGAAAAATTACCTCCGCGATCCTCCGGAAGAGCACAACACACTGGTATTGTCCTGTTGTCAGAGAACGCCACGGTTGACCCTGCACAGAGTTCTGAAGGCATATCAGCGAAAAACACGCGTAAAGCATAAAATATACTTCGGGACCCATAAATATGGTCCGAAAATATCTGAAAAAAATTCGGGGCATTACAGCCCTCCCCCCTTACAAGAATTTCATCCTCGAAATTCAGGACAAACACCAGGCCACAAGGGGATAACGCCAAGGACCCACTGACAACGCCGTCAGGGCCCCAACCCAACCTTGATACTCGTGAAAACCACGATCCTGAGGGACGCATCCAGACAATGATCATGGGCGATGCCTCGCTCCCAATCCAAGACACACCGATCCTCAGAGCAGGCACATACCGAAAGCACAAGTCTAGCGTCACCTCGAACAACACGAAACCCAACCACGACATCACAGACACGACCACGCTTACCGAGGAAGCACACTCCTCGCCTCGAGAGCCAAACCACCGGTCAACGCCCATGCTCGGCGGACCAACCAAACGTCAGCTTCACAACCCGCTGACTGATCTCATGCCCTGCACCAAAGACAACCAACATCGAGCTCCCACCAGCTCGCACCCGGCAAGCCATACGCCCTTAGTAATACAGCCAACTCTGCCAGAAGACAAGCTTCTCTCAAACCCCCAGATCCAATCCGGGACAAAGCACACCTCATAATCAGCCACCCAAGGCCTCGCTGGCATACGACTCTTGCCACTCTGGAGCCCCAACAACCAGCATCTTCTGTCTGTGAAAGTACATCCACTGGTCACCAGACATTCCTCAACGGGAAACCTCCGCTTGCTCAGGTTCTTCCTTCTTTCCTGGTCCTCCACCAGATCCGAAGGGAACATTCCACACCTCGGCAAGCCATTCGTTGACTCATGCATAGACCAATACCACAACCGATCTCGAACCTCACGCCAACTCTACCCTCTCAGGGGAGCACGGCGGAACCACATGACAAGATCTCCCCTCGATCCTCACGTCACTCGACTCAGACTTATGGGGAATCCTCCCTTGCTGGTCCCAGACCAGGGATCACCATCCCACGTCAACCTCTCTTCACGGACCTTGCACAGGCATTGCCCACCGTCCTGTCTCATCAAGTCCCATCTCATCGAAACCTCCGCCTCGATTAATACAAGAGGACGCCTACCGATCCCGACTCCCGCTCTTATCACAGAGCCACGGGACACACAACCTCTTACAATCTACGACACACTTCTCCAAGGCAACCTAGTGCCACTAGCTACCACAGTAACCTGATTGACAGCGCCACGACCAACGCACACGGGTCCCCAGATAAATACACATCTTACCGTGGTCGACCTCTCGGTCAACCCAACCAGCCGCTCTCAGCTACCAACCGGGACCCATAATCTCTCAAAGATCACTTCTCTAGAATACAATCTCACCCGCGAACGCAACCTCCAACACACGAACAGGGCACTCACGCGGCCACCTCGCCAGTATATTTCCCCAACTCTCTACCTGCCAGTGCCATGAACCACAAGATCTCAAGCAACGGCACAGCAACAACATGTCTCACACAACCGGAGACAACACATGTCGAGGAACCAATTCTCCGCTGCTCTACTCATTCTCAAGAAATCGGCCCGTAGCAACCAACACCACGATCCGTGCACTCTGATCCACACGTACAACCATCACCGCGACAGCTCGGGATCCACCATCCCGACAACCCTCTACAACTCAGCAGGCTCCGATCCTCCGTACATCGGGAACCGTAACACCAACCACAAATTCCTACAAACACCGCCCGACTGGCGTACATCCTTCCAGAACAGCGCCAACACCCTTACGCATCAGGGGATGGGCAACACTTCTCACACACAGCCACACGTTTGCCACAGCAGTCGAGCTAGCCGCTGCCACACGCTCCTCACTTACACCTGCCTCTGACCTCGAAACCAATAACACGCCAAAATGCCAGGCTCAACAATTAACACCTCACCAAAAAGATCCTCCACTCATCCGAGCACATCTCGACAAGAGCGCCCACTCTGCCACCTCAAACCACAACCTTAACACCGCAAGGCTGGATAAACCTTAAACTGGAGTGGCCAAACCAATGACAGCTCCCTCAAAGCATGCTCACGGCCACTTAACCACGAACAATCCTCGCCAGCCACCTGTCCTCGCTGTAAATTCCTCGAACGCAGTACCACAGCAACCCACCTGCCCGCAACCTCTGCCCAACGCAACACGACCAGGGCCACCACCCAAGGGAGAAAGCTCTCGACCTCGATCCTCAGACCCCACTCTGGCACTCCAACGAGACAGCAACCACATCCACAGCGCCAACGCCGCGCCCTCAAGCTCTCACGCGAGAAACTAAGCAGAAAACATGCATAAAACCCTATGCCAGCTGCCGACTGTACTGGACTTTATGGACTCTGATCACTGCAATATCTTGAATTCCCATGTATGTCCACAACCATGCTCTGATACCAACTGTGATGACCCAAGATCCAGATACCGGAAAGGAACCGGTACCATTCAAATCCTGGCCCGCAGCCCACGAGCCCGAAGACTCGGAAGGGCTAAAAGGATAGGTGTGGTGTACATAGAAATAGGAAATAAAGCAGGACAATTAAATAATTAATAGAAATAAATGTACAACTACTACAATAGAGTCCAGTCCAACAGAAGTACAGTCTAAAGCAGTAAAACGTATCGAACAACGAGTGAACACTCACTAAGAACCTGCACGCAACGCCCTCGAATCCCGAGGAAGAACTGCCGCACCTGAAATGCAGGGGTGAGCCTCCTGTCACTGGCCCAGTAGGGATCCCGCGGAACCCCAACTGAGAACAACGGCGGCATGGAAAGCAGTAACTACAAGAACGACAACAACAGCAGGAACAGTAACTATGGTGGCCGATAAAATCTCGGCTCTACAACTACTCCTACTATACCAGAAAACACGACCCGGTCTCCCAGTCGGGGGGACAACCAAGCCACGAACCCGACATCCCGATCCCACGGTCGGGAGACGACCAGAACACGAACTGCCCTAGCCACGCTACTCGGAAAACGCCACGACACCACCGTCGCGGAGGCCAGCCCTCACAAAAAGGGCCCAAGCCAAAACCACAAGGTCTGGGAACACGGTCATGACCTCACCGTCGTGAACACAACGCTGTCTGGGGAAAGGCCCTCGGTGACGCTCACCGGAAACCCCAGACCTCGACTCCGGGAACACTCCTGAAACCACTCACGAAGTCCCGTCTCGCGGAGGGAAACAGAACCCGGGACACGACAACTCACGTCACGTGACGGGAGCACCGCCCACTAGAAGAACGACCGGATGCGTGCCCTGACTGTAGACACGCCAAAATCGATGCTATGTTGAGTAAATCTCATGTCACCACGTGACGCCCCAAAGTGGATTTCAATATTGGCTTAATATGAAGTTTTTCTAATTATTTGTTAATTTCTCCATAATAATTGTAACTTCTTAAAATAATTATAATTAACGCCTGGAGGAAGGGCATCATTTAATTGACGACCTAATGAGGGGCGTGTTTCTATAAATAAATGACTGTTCAAACATGTGTTGTTTCCTGGATTTTACGAATCCTAAATAAAATAAAACTCAAGAGAATTGACGCCCTCCTGAGGGGCGTTTATTATTTAACGCCCGTTCAAACAGGCATAATTTATCAATTTTATATTAGGAAAGTCCTTTATTGCCATAAATAAATCCAGGAATTTACGATTGTGTGAATGTCGTCATTTCAATTGACGCCCCTCGTCAGGTCGTCATTTTCACTTCCGTTTCTGTTTCGCCTACTTCCTTCCAGTAGTGATCCTTTCCACATTTTACACCTTGTGTTCGATTGGGAAGAAGGTTCCTTGTTAAAGGATTGATTGCCTTGTTTTAATCCTATTAATGTAAGGATTTTTGGCCTATAAATACCCCCCCATGTCCTTCTCGCGCGAGAGTGAAAAAAAGAGAACGGAACGTATTGTGAGAATTCTTTAACAGAGAGAAAAGAGTCTTTTCTTTTGTAGGTAATCCATCCACAGACAATTCTCCCACGGTGGTGATTCTTCCTCCACGGGTGAACTCCCTCCCAGCGGCTCCTTCCTGAGGCAGCAAGCTTCCTGCTATTTTTCCCCTTTGCTACTGCACACACAGCAGAAAGGCCTCCCATCTCTTAGTGATTTATTGTTATTAGCATCATCACACACTCTTTCTAGCTCTCTCTCTGCTAGAAAAGTTATCACCATATCATCATATACTATCTGGTTTGCATCATTGCATCCATATAATTCCATCCCTTTTTACTCCTTCATAAGGGGTTTAAAACCAAAACACACAAGGTGTGTTCATGCTTAATTTGATTGATTTCATATTTTTAGAGCATTGATACTACACACTTGGCTAATCCATATCTTTGTTCATTTTGTGTGTTTTCTTGCAAGGGTAATCAAGCTATAAACCCCCTTCATCGGCCGGCCGGTAGAAGGAGGAAGGAAGAACTTGCAATCTCACCCGCTTCATACAAGGTACATGCTATCATCCTTTGTATTTTTGAGGTAACCCCTCTGGTCATCACCTTTTATAGAGCATCTCATGCTCATTCTCTTTTCTTTCATGTCCCACATGTTTTAGCACATTCTTTTTCTCCCTATTTCCATTTTTTAATCCTTTTTTCTTTTCTCTTTAAAATGTCTATGTGACACCGTTCACAAATTGGCGATCACGGTGGGACCCTTTTATTTTTAGTTTGATTATCCCTCCCTTCGGCGCCCTCGCGTGCCCCTCCCTTCGGCGCCCTCGCGTGCCCCTCCCTTTGGCGCCCTCGTGTGCCCATCCTTCGTGCTCCACGTAGCACACTCCCCTTGTGCACCACGTGCACACCCCCACTGGATTAGCCAATTTTTGAAGTATCCATAGCATTTTTCTTAGAAAGGAAAATTGATTATCAGGGCCTCGGTTGTCTGGAACTGAATAGCGCCCTCCGTTACGCCTCATTTCTACATACAGCGACTGTTCAAACAGGCGTTGTTTCTGTCTCTTTTCCGCATCTTTATTATTTTCATAATCCACGCCCCTCACAGAGGCGTCATTTTCACATTTAACGTCTTACACCAAGGTGTCAGTTTCTTTGATTGCTATTGATTTTGGGCATTTTCCTGATTACTGTTAACAGTGTTTTAACGCCCCTTTCAGAGGCGTCTTTCACTGGTACAACGTCTTACTCAAAGGCGTTATCTGAATCATCACTTTTTTTATTCATTACTTTAGGCATTATTTACTATCATTTGACGGCCCTTTTCAGAGGCGTCATTTCCTCATACAGCGCCTCACCCTAAGGCGCTATTTCATTTCGGTTGCTTTCAGTTTACAGTGCTCACAGTGATTAGCGACTGGAACACAGTCGCTGATTTTCGATACAGCGACCTCCTCCAGGTCGTCATTTTGTTCTGTGCCCATAGAACCCTATTTGCTACTGTTCATTAACCCGTGGATTGCTATTACTGTCTATTTGATCATTATCTGCTTGACTTGCCTGCATTAAGCTGCATTTAGGGCATTTGGCTTGGGAGACCTCCTCTCCCCACACTTTGTAGGATCTCATCCCCCTCTTGGTGAAGGAAGGACCCTCCTTTGAGCATTCCATCTCATTAGACCGGAAATTCCTAAAGCAAGCCTCTGTAAGTCCCCGCACCCGTGGATTCCCTCACGGACGCTGGGCAGGTTGTACCACTGAAGTACCCGGAGTATAGTTGACCCATACGTTCGTGAGGAGAGAGAAAGAACCTAGTTACCTGGAGTTTATACCCAAACTTTCAACCAGGACTCACGTTCAAAGGAGAGAATTTATTATAAAAAAACTCTGCTCTGCAAACTCATGCAGTAGCATATTTTCAACAAATTCTTTCGTCAGAAGAGCATATAATAGATCATTCCTTATTGAACTGCATTCCTCAGATTATAACTGAGGATCAAAACAAATGTCTTTGTGCTCTGCCAGATGTTAGCGAAATTCGCAATGCAGTCTGGACACTTAAAGGCTCTAGCTCTCCTGGGCCGGATGGTTTTACTGGTGAATTCTTTACCTCTGTTTGGGATATTGTGGGGAAGGATGTGTCAGCAGCGGTATGTGCATTTTTTCAAGGATACCCCCTTCCTAGGGGTATTTCCTCCTCTATTATTACTTTAATCCCCAAGGTCCATGAACCCAAATCTTTCAATGATTTCAGACCTATCAGCTTATGTAATTTTGTATACAAAATTATTACTCGGATTATTTCTGAAAGGATGGTTCCTTTACTGCCAAATCTTATTTCCTTGGAGCAAGGAGCTTTTGTGAAAGGAAGATACATTCTGGATAACATAGCTTTAGCCCGACAACTTATGGTGGATCTTAACAGGAAAGTGAGAGGCCATAATGTTATTTTTAAATTGGACATGGCTAAAGCCTATGATAGAATGGAGTGGGATTTCATTTTAGCACTTCTGAAAAGAATGGGATTTAATTCCAGATTCACTTCTTATATTGGCATGATCCTTTATAATAGTTGGTTCTCTGTTAGTTTCAATGGCATGGTAACTGGGTATTTTAAGTCTAGCAGAGGCATAAGGCAAGGAGATCCACTTGCCCCTTTTTTATTCATTATAGCCTCAGAAGTTTTAAGTAGAGGTCTTTCTGCCTTATTTCAGTCAGGCCAGCTTAAAGGTTATAAAGGGCCGAGGCACTGTAAGCAGATTACCCACTTACTCTATGCTGATGATACCTTGGTTTTTCTAAATGCTAGCAGGCGCAATATTGAAGCTTTTAAACATTTTATCACTTGCTATGAAAACAGTTCAGGGCAAAAAGTCAACCCCACAAAAAGCAGTTTTATCTTATCTTCCAAGGCTCCGGATTCAATCAGACAATCCATTCGGTCTCTTACTGGATTTAAATGGCAGTCTGATGAATTGAATTACTTGGGTATTCCTGTCAAGAAAGGCAGGTATCTATGCTCTGATTTCCAATTCCTAATTGACAAGGTACAACTCAGGCTAGATGGATGGCAGTCTAAGTTGCTATCTGTAGCAGGAAGGGCTGTGCTTATTGATTCTGTTCTACATAGTATTCCTGTATACTTAGCTTCAACTTGCTTTATACCCAGGAAGGTAATACATATTATTGAAAGCATGAGTGCTAATTTTTTCTGGCAAGGTAATCAAAACACAACTCGGAGACATTGGATAGCTTGGTCTACTATACAGAAGCCTAGGCTTGAGGGTGGTTTGGGCATCAAGGACCTGACAGCAGTTCAAATTGCCTTGGCTGTTAAGATGCTGTGGAATATAGTACATGGGTCTTCTCTTTGGTCTGGTTATGCCAGATATAGGTTTATTAAAATACATTTTGCTAGCTGTTTGAAGCCTTTTCCTGCTGTCATGCCTATGGCAGTTTTCAGGCAAGCCAGGGATATCATTCTGCAACACAGCAGATGTTTCATTGGTAGTGGGGAGGGTACTGACTTTCTTAGGGATAATTGGACTGGGAATGGGCCTTTGTATTGTGTTACTCCTGACAGCAATACAAATGAGGGTACAGGTCATCCTTTTATTTCTGTAAGAGAGGTATTGTTGAACCCAGAACATGAAGCCAGAAATGTCAATGGGTTTTCTCAACTCCCCCAAGTTCAGTTGACTAATGAATGTGATACATGAGTATGGACTGGAACTGTTAAAGGTAATTTCACTGTTAAATCAGCATATAATATGATTAGGCCTAAAGGAGTAAAAAGGCCAGCCTAGACCAAGTTATGGCATTCTGCCATTCCCCCGAGAGCTGCTCTATTTACCTGGAAGCTTCTCCATCGAGCAGTCCCGGTCGACAGCAGGGTTATGGATTGTGGATTTAATATGGTATCCATGTGTAACTGCTGTTCTCTTCCTAGCCAGGAGGATCTTAATCATGTCTTTATCACTGGAGAATCTGCTACTGATTTATGGAGATGGTTGTATCCTTTGATTAATAACAGAGTATGGGCTAGTGATCAAATTACTATCCGGCTATGGAATCTTATTTCTGGTACAAATATGCAAATGGCTTTTAGCTTTATTCGATTCCTTGCAACTACTATGATGATATGGGAATTATGGAAATCCAGATGTGCTGCTAGATATGAAGGTGTGTCTGTTCACTGTGCTGCTATTAAACAGAAAATCTTAAGTTCAATCTCTTTGGCTCTGGACAGGATAACTTTTCATAGGCCTATGTCTTCATATCATGCCAGAACTATAGCTGCTTTTAATCTAACTCCTCGGATAGTTATCCAAAAGCCAATTTCTATTCTATGTAAATTTGCTATGCAAGGTTATACTTTACATCTCGATGGGGCCTCGAAAGGCAATCCCGGCAGGAGTGGGGGAGGTGGCTGTATAAGAGACTCAACAGGAAGCCTATTTCTTGCCTTTGCATTCAACTATGGTATTGGATATAGCCTTGTGGCCGAGACTAGAGCACTACATGATGGTCTAGCAGCCGCAAAGCAATGTGGAATTAACCTAGCAGCAATTTTTTCAGACTGTACGGTTCTTGTGGAGGCAGCTAGGAAGGGTATTCCCCCTAGCTGGATGACTCATCCTTGGTGGAAGAGAATAATGCTGCTGTTACAGGAGTTTGGTTGCCCGATCCAGCATATTTACAGGGAAGGGAATCAAATGGCTGACTCACTAGCATCCTATGCATGTAATGCTTCCAGCAATTCGGTTTTTATTCATGATAAAGATCTTCCATGGCTGGTTAGGGGTACTTTCAGGGTTGATAAGGCAAGATTGCCAACCTTTCGCTTCTAGGTTCTTTTGGCTATACTTTGCATAGCTGTTTGTGCTTTGTCATGTGATACATAAGGGCCAATGTTATGGCTTCTTTTTGATATTTTTAGGGGTTACCCCAAAGACCATGTAACTTTTGAGACAAAAAAGAATAAAAGCTAGGGCCCTGGATTTGCCTGGGGGAGTGAGAACACTCTCCCTTTCTGAGGGGGGTGCACTTGATCATGTTTAATCTCCAGATAGGCCAGTTTTTTGGTTAAAAAAAAATATTATAAAAAAACTTACCTAATCTCCAAAAGAAAACCTTAAAACCTTGGGCTCATTACAACTTGAGTGTGTATTTTGTTTGATAAGGTGATATCTCTTGGTTATACTTGCTTGTTGGAAATATATTTCTCTCTCCTTAAGCATGAAATTCCGCTCAGGTAAAATCATCAATATGGCCAACTATGGGTATACTTATGATGGTTATGAGGAGGGTCACTCTGACCCATTTTACGAGGTTCCCTCTCAGGATTCCGTCTACTACGAGGGAAACTATGTTCCTTCTCCTACTCAGGTCCACATGATGGATACCACTTCTCCGGAGGTTGAGCCTTCTTCCCAAGCTCAACCTACCACCCAAAATACTTCCGGGGATATTCCCCTTCTTTCAACTTTCAATGATGTTCTCAAAGCTCTCGCTCAACTGGATGATTCCCAACGCCAGGCGGCCCAAGCCGCCTTAAAAGGAAAATCCGTCCCGTCATCTTCTAACCCTCCCAGGCCGTAGGTGGCCACTCTGTTAATTCTCCCAACGACCAGGCGGTCGCACCTAGGGTGCCCTCGCGCCCACCAACTCCTGTTATGACTATGCCGGCCCAACGGCAAGTCACTCTATTGCTAGGCCTCAACAACCTCCTGTTCCTCAATTCTTGAGAAGGCCTATGCCGAACCAATACTCTTCTCGTCCGGCCCCAGCCGAGTCTGATAACCACACTATACTCCTCCAAAAGATGGCTAGTATGGAGGAGCAACTCAAGAAGGTCACTGCACCCAAGGCCGCTCCCGAAGTTATTCTTCCCGCTCTGCCAGTCTTTCATTTACCACCATCTGAGATGCCAAATTTCCGGCGGTACAATGGAACGGGTAATCCGTACATCCATTTGAAAGACTTCTTATATGAGCATCATTCTGGCAGGATAACAAGACTTCTCTGGCTTATCTCTTTAGGCGGTCTTTAGATGGTCCGGCATTAGAATGGTTTTACTCCCTGGAGCCGGCTGATGCCGGTGATTTTGATGCTGTTCAGCGAAAGTTTCTGCAGAAGTACAAGGATCGTGTGGGTCCCTCCTTGTTTGTTACTTATCTGGTTGCCGAAAAGATGAATCCTGAGGAGGACTTCATTTTATTTGCTGATAGGTGGAGAGCCATGGCCGAAAGACTGAAAGACACACTGTCGGAAACGGAGCAAGTGAAGATGATTATATCAAACTCCACTCCGCAGTTTCATCATATTTTAGCCATGAATAAGTTGAGCACCATGGAAGAGCTCTATGAAAGAGCTAGATATATACAAACACAGATGAAAGATTCGCCCATTATGGGCATGTTTGAGCCAAGACCGAAGGTGATAAGGAAGAACGTCCATACTGGCAATACTGGTGCAACCACTGAAGGCACTGTTACTAATGAGCAGGTGAGCGCATTTGGCAATTCCACACCCTTCCGCCACCCTCCAAACCAAAGGCCGCTACCACAGCAGCCCGCCTTCCAAAACCAAGTCCACCAGCCGAACAATAACCCTCCTCAGACCTTCCGGCCTCTTCCACCTCCTCAACAACAACAACCTCGCTTTACACTACAAAATCAACACCCACAGTACCACCAAGTGCCCCCGCCAGCCAATTATGCACAACAACAACCACCACAACTGAGAAGACCATTGGGTCCTCGAAGAGCCCAATACCCTCCGTTACCAGAAAGTCTACCAGCTATTTTCAACGCCCTATGGCCGCCAACGCGCTCACCTTGCCTAAAGAAAGGACGGTGTGGCCGCAACATGTAGACACCTCTCGGTATTGTGTCTTCCACCGGCAGCCGGGGCACACTATTGATAATTGCTTTCACTTCAAGATTATATATATGATATGAATGATCAAGGTGATATTGATTGGGATGAAATGAGGAGGTTTATTGCTACTTTAAAAGCTCGAAGGCCTCCTCGGCAACCACAGGCTCAGCAGCCTCCCCAGCAACCGGCAGTACCCCCTCCTCAGGAATAGCAGGCTCATGCACCCCAGCCAAATATGGGGATCGTTAATAATCCACTATCGGAGCACCCGGTTCAAAATCAGCAAGTAAACCCTGTCACCTCAATCCATGAAGTGGAGAGAGGACAGGGCTGCCATGAAGAAAGCGCCTCTATCAGGGCCATTAACCAAAACTCCAGTCAACCACAACCACCACAATTGCTAAGGAGGCTTCAACCTGTACCCCCTTCCCAACCGCCACATCCCCTTATACGTTCCACACTCCAGGACCACTTAACCCTAACCCTACTCCTTCACGGCCTCTTCTCTTACGCCAACCTACAAATGCTCCGTCTTCCCAAAACCCTCCACCAAATAGACCCCTCCTCATCCGCCCCTCGCCGGCAACCGTCTCCCCTCCTGTTTCACCACAACCTACCCCGTCCTACCACTCATGCTTCAGAGGCCCCTCCTTGTCACCCGGCCCCCACCTCCGTCTTCCGATAACCCCCAGCCGGCGAGGCCTCTTATAAGAACCCCTCCTTCTACCAATCCTGCACTGCATCCAACACGCCTTCCACTGTCCCTCTACCTCCTCTACCCCTTTACCTACTCTAGGCCCGACAGAGGCTCTGAAAACAATGGTGCTCGTAGTGGACGGATGTTCCACCGAGTGTTTCCCCAACGGGAGCAGGAGCCGGTACAAGAGCAAGGAGAACAGGAACAAGAGTCTGTACCAGGCACGGAGTATGATCTATTGAAGCATTTGGACAGAACACCGGCCCGAATCTCTATCTAGAATTGATTAGAAGATCCACTACACATCAGTTGGCCCTGAAGCAATATCTGCAGAAAGTAATGGTAAATGAAGATATCCCAGTTGAACAAGTCACTACAGTTTTAAGTCCAGCCAGCAATCAACCGGCCATCACTTTTTATGAACATGAATTGGCTCCACAGCCGGCCAGAAAATATGCACTGTGCATTACTATTGACATTAACAAAGTAGCAGTGAAACAATGTTTGGTGGATATTGGGGCATCCATTAATGTTTTGCCACAAAGTACCTTGAAAATGTGTGGCATTCCAGAGAGTCAAATCCGGCCATCTACAATCATTGTCACAGCTTATGACAACACCAAGAAGCCGCCTCTAGGGATGATCACTTTAAAAGTTGGTTTGGGTCCAGTTTCAGTCACAGCGGATTTCCATATTCTAGACATGGACCCGACATTCAACGGCATCCTGGGTCGCCCTTACATTCAAGAGCTTGATGTTGTGCCCTCCACGAACCATCAATGTATAAAATTCCCGCACAAAGGGCGCATTATCAAAGTTACTAGTATGCCCATTTTGCCGGCAGAAGATATACATTCCGCAACATCGGTGCCTTCTATGTGGCCTTCCAATGGGCCTTTGCTCTCAGTATTGGATGTTGCTGATTTGTGGCAGGACTTGGCAAGGCCGTCTCCTTCAACCCCTCCTACCACGCAAATGTCACCACAGCCATCCAAAGGCAAGAAGAAAAGGGGTTTGATAAACACCCCGGGATGGAACATTCTGATGAAAATGCGGTATAGGACTGGTAAAGGCCTGGGTATTAATCTCCAAGGCAGAATTAAGCCCGTCAGGCACCAAAAGATGATTCCCCAGGATGGCCTAGGGTACAAAGGGCCAAGCAATGACAAAGATGAAGAAGGGCCATGGGCCGTCATGACTTCAACTCTTAAAACAGACCGACAGCCTCTTACATGTACCCTACAAACACACTTTGTAAAAGGGGGTACTCATAATGATGAGCAAACCACGATAGTCACTTCCATGCTGGACTGTCAAGATGTACATGCACGGCAGTTTGCTCGCCACATAGCCCCACTGGTTACATATAAAGCCCTGGAGTCCTTACGGCCAGATAAAAGAAGAAAGATGGATGACCCCGAATGTGACTGGTACAGATGGTTCGACATGAACGATATCACCATTGCACTGAGCCGCCTATTTATGCCAACTGATCCGGAATGGCTGCCATTAATTCATGAACTGATTGAAAAGCCCGCAGTGATCACGGACAAGAGGCAGCTTCTAAGCAATTACACAGATACCGGGGAGCCTGATGTGCCGTTCGAGGAAGGCTACAATGTAGATAGGCTGTGGGCCGGCCTCTTCTCTATTAAATCCATCCATCCAACAATTGTTGTCCATTTGTTTGATAAAATATTTTGCTCGGATATCCCTAGACCGCCCGCGGTCCTGATAACCTTTTCTCCAAATTCACTTCAAGCTTCTCCTCCGATTCATCCCTTGCTCCTCGAGCAATTTTCTAAAGTCTCCATCACGCCCCCGCGTGGGCCATCATTTACTCAATCTTTCGCCAATCTCCCAATCTCAGCACAACCTCTTGTTCCTTCCTCGCATTGCCTTATTATTGAAAACGAAAAAAAATGCCAAAATTTGAACTCTCCAATCTTCCATCTCTTTTGAAGAAACCTCCTATCTTGCTTCGGAGCGCGCCCCGATCCAAGGGCCGCTCTTTCAAGCTTCATTAGTGGACCTTATTTTCTCCTCCGATGAGGAGGCTCTCCCTGTATCCTCCCCTGTATCCATTGCATCTTCATTTTTCTCTCCTCCATCTCATTTAGGTCAGGGTAGTTCGTCTAGCTTGTCATCTTGTTCCTCTCCCTCTCCTTCTAATAAGACTCATGGGGTAGCTTCGCATAAGAAATCCAAGGGTAAGCAGATTCCCCATAGATTCTTGTTAGATTTAGCTAGAAGGTGCTAGGCATGCTTAGCTCTTCCCGAATTTCTGGAGAATCCGATTATCCTACCAGAAATAGAATATGAAAATATTTGTGTTCTTAATGAGGGTTTTGGTGTTTATGAGAAAATGAATGATGAAGACCCTATTGAAGAGGGGGATGAAGATTACGAAGAATATGAGGACGAGGCTAATGCTTTTACCAGTGGCATGAGAAGATTTGATGAACCATCAGCCTCAGTAGAAGAGCCTACCAAAGAAATAAATCTGGGTACTAGGATTGTCCTCATTAGTAAGAACTTGCACTTATTCAGGTTCTTCAAGAATACAAGGACACGTTCGCGTGGAGTTATGAAGATATGCCTGGACTAGACCCTGCACTCGTTGAACATCGACTTACACTTAAGCCAGGGTCCATTCCGGTCAAACAGCGGTTGAGATGTTTTCACCCTAATATGGCGTTAAAAATGAAAGAAGATGTTGACAAGGCTAGATTTGTTAGAGTTGTCCTCTATCCTAATTGGGTGGCTAACATCGTCCCAGTCATGAAGAAAGATGGAAAGGTTCGATTTGCATAGACTTCGGGACCTCAACCGCGCGTGTCCTAAAGACGACTTCCCCCTCCCTCATATTGATGTACTAATCGACAATACGGCAGGATATGAAACTCTCTCCTTTATGGATATCTTTTCAGGTTACAATCAGATTCGCTTGGCTGAGGAAGATCAAGAAAAGACATTGTTCACTACACCATAGGGAACTTATTGCTATGTGGTCATGCCCTTTGGACTTAAGAATACTGGAGCCACCTATCAAAGGGCTATGATGGCAATTTTTCATGATATGATCCACATTTATATAGAGATGTATGTTGACGACCTGGTGGTAAAATCAAGAACAAGGATTGAGCATCCCGGGGTTCTGGCCAAAGTCTTGCAAAGAGCGCGGGAGTATCAATTGAAAATTAACCCCAAGAAGTGCGTGTTTGGTGTTTCATCAGGGAAGTTGCTTGGTTCATCGTAAGTAGGAGGGGTATCGAGATTGATCCCAAAAAGGCGAAGGCTATAAGAGAAATGCCTCCTCCCAAGAATCTGAAAGAAGTCCGAGGATTAATCGGGAGGTTGCAATTCATTCGCCGATTTGTCTCCCAGCACTCACAAAGATGTAGGCCGTTCTACGAGCTTACTAAGCCGGGAGTCAAGTTTAATTGGGATGACAAGTGTCAGGCAGCCTTTGACGGACTAAAGATTATCTCTCAAATCCTCCTGTCCTGAGGCCGCCAATTCCAGGCAAACCGCTTGTTCTCTACATTTCTGTCCTGGATGACTCTGTAGGTGATGTCCTAGCCCAAGTGGATGAAGAAGGAAAGGAAATGGCAGCCTACTACTTGTCCAAGCTTCTCAACCCTGTGAGCAGAGGTACTCAGCCATGGAGAAGACTTGCGCTGCTTTAGTCTGGGTAGTTCAGAAACTCAAGCATTATTTCTTAGCTCACGAGGTTCACCTATTGCTCGTATGAATCCAATCAAGTTCCTTCTTGAAAAATCCATCCTCACCGACCGATTAGCACGATGGCAAAGCTTCCTTTCTAATTTGACATTATCTACATTCAGTAAAAAGTGATTAAAGGCTATGCCATAGCAGAACATCTCGCTCATCACCCTCTCCCTAGGTTTGACCCTATTCGTTCAGAGTTTCTAGATGAGGAACTAATGTCCGTCAATCACTCCGATTCGATGTGGACGTTACATTTTGATGGAGCTTTGAATTAAAAGGGAAAGGGATTGGCATTGTTCTCTATCACCTGAGGGTATCACTATTCCACTCGCCTCTGAGCTCGTATTTCCAGTCACAAATAATATAGCTGAGTATGAGGCTCTTTTGGCCGGACTGGAGGCCGCTCATCAGTTCGGTGTTACCCAATTGCGATTGTAGGTGATAGTCAGCTTATCTTCGCCAAGTGCTCACCAAGTGTCGCACGCTCAATCCTAAACTCAAACCCTATTAGGAACTAACTTCTGCTTATGTCAAGCTTTTCACCAAATTAATCTTCGTCCATGTTCCTCGTGATCAGAATATTCTGGCTGATGCTCTTGCTTCTCTAGCTTCTTCTTTGGTTTTCCTTCCCGAAAGGGATTTCCACTCTATCATTGTTCACAAGGCGTCTCACTCCAGCTATTAGGATCCAGCTTTCCTTAGTATTAAGGAGGAGGTGCTCAAGAAGGTTAAGCAAGGTGGAATCATTGAGAATAAGGAGATCATGTTAATGATTTAGAGGAAGAATTGGACGATGAAGAAAAGCCGTGGTATTATGAGATTGCTAAGTATTGCCAGGATCAATCTATCCTGAGGAGGCCACGGCTGAAGAGAAGAAAGCCATTCGAAGAGTTGCTCAGCGATACACTTTAGTTGGAGGTGTGCTCTATAGAAGAGGTCTCACCGGAGTTTTATTAAGGTGCCTAGATGATGATGAATCTTGGAAGTCGTGGAAGAGGCACATTCAGGAGTGTGTGGTGGCCATGTGAATAGTCAGATGCTAGCCAAGAAGATCCTTAGGCTAGGCTTCTATTGGCCCACTCTAGAAGAGATTGCTCCATCTATGTTCGAAGGTGTGTTAAGTGCCAACTGCACGTCGATAAAATTCATTCTCCTGCTTCTTCACTCCATCCTATGTCTCACATGGCCTTTCTCCATGTGGGCTTTCGATATCATTGGACCTCTTGGTGATCGAACCTCCTCACAAAACCGAAATCATATATACTCACGGCCACAGAGTACTTCACCAAGTGGGCGGAAGCTTACGTGGAGATAAAAGCGTCAACCGTCTGCAAATTATAATGAAGAACATCATCGCAAGGTTCGGCATCCCAAGTACCATCGTCACCGACAATGCGCCGCAATTCATCTCTCAGGAGCTTCAGGACCTCTACAACAGGTATAACATTGCATTGCATCATTCATCTCCTTATTATCCACATGGCAATGGCCAAGCAGAGGCAACCAATAAAACGTTGATCAAGATTATCAAGAAAACGTGTGAGGCTAATAAATTTACGGATTGGCCAGAAAAATTGATTGAAGCTCTTTGGGCCTATCGCACTTCTATTCGGACTCCTACTGGGCAAACCCGTTTCGCCCTTACTTATGGAATGGAGGCGGTAGTCCCTTATGAGATTCTTATCCCTTCTCTACGAGTACAATTGTACAAGGAGCTCCCCATTGATGAGGGTCGTGAATCTCTCCTTGCTCAGTTGGAACTCCTAGAAGAGAAGCGTTTGGCCGCCGCCGAGCATGCGTGTATTTATCAAAATAGGCTTTCACGTTATTATCAAAAGAAAGTGATTGAGAGGAAATTCAAAATCGGTGAAATGGTAATCAAAAGAATCTTTGTAAAATCGGGCGGGCCTCGTTCAAAGCTTCAACCAAATTGGGAAGGGCCTTTCGTTATAAAAGATGTTTATCCTGGCAACGCTTACAAATTAATTAATGCCGAAAGGGAGGAGCTGGCTCACCCTTGGAATGGTCTTTACTTGAAGAAATATTACCCCTAAGTCAAAACAAAAGAAAAAAAAATAAAAATGAAAAGAAAAATCAAGAAAAAAAGAAAAGCAAAAAATGTGAAAATTTGCAGGCTGGTGTAGAGCATAGGCCGCAAGCCCGAAAAATTAAAATCTTTAATTCATTCTTCAGTCTTGAGGATTTAACTTTGGGGTCAATTCCCGCACACACTACACGCTCTACTCCTAAACTCGAGCGGCCCGGAATTCAAGGAAAGTTGGACCCAAACTAAGAGTGTACAAACTTCACCTATTCTCTTCTCTTCGGCTCATGAGAGAAAGTACGAGTCAAGGAATACTAACCAAACCTGCCCGCCGCCCTAGTAGGTGGAAGTCAGGGCCCAAAAGGGAACAGAAAGCTTAAAGACCAAGTACAATTAGGTCTTTATCTGTTTGAAGAAAAGAAAAGAGAAAAGAAAGTTACAACAAAAGAAAAGCGTGTCAAGAGGGCAAAGTCACCGCAGGGAAAACCCTGGTCGTAAGCATGCATAAATAAGGGCAAAAAGAGCAACAACATTTCCCTAAGCCCAAGACCGAACCCCAACAGGCATTAGGGCAAGGGAAGGAAAGTTTCCCCGTTCTCGAAAATCTCCCGTGAGCTTCCTCAACTTATTCTTCCCTTCTCCCTCCATGGTAGGTTATAAGCTCAAAGGATGGCCAAGACCGACTAAGAAGGATGGGCCGCGAGAGAATATGAGTAAAAGCATAAGTATTTAAGCACGTTGACCCGATGTTAAATCATTCAAGAAAGATTAATGAATTTAAGATGGTGATTGCGTAAGGTTTAAGACTCTTGTACTATGCTCAGTCTCATCGAAAAATGAAAAAAAAGAAAAAAAAGAAAAGAAAAAAATGTTTTTCTTAACTAACGCCCCCTGGATAGGCGTCATTTCCATAATCCACGACTTTATTAAGGTCGTCACTTTCAAATAAAAGAAAAATAAAAAAATGGTCTTTCAATTCACGCCCGCTTACGGGGCGTCATTTAATAAATTCACGGCTTTGTCAATGTCGTCATTTTAATAAAAATTCAAAAAAATATTTTCTAAATAAACGTCCCCCACGTCGGCGTCAATTTACAATCAACGCCCATTTGCGAGGGCGTCATTTTTCAAATAAAATAAAAAAAGAAGAAAGAGAAAATGAAAAGAAAGTAAAAATAAGCCTACTGCTGCTTTCCATCTCATATGCTTGATTACATTTTGTGTGGGCATCCTTTATTTTAAGTTGGCATGTGCTTGCTTGCATGTTGCATTTCCTTAAATATTTTATTATCTGCCTTCATTAATTAGAGGCTTGGCCCCTTGACCCGCCGACAAGGTCAAAGAAGAGACAACCCCTTGCTTATTGAGCAAGGGGCCAAGCCGAACAGATGGATTAATCTGTTTGTCTGAGTGTGAACTACAGGCACAGGGCAAGAACTAACAAGAGCGATAAGCAACAAAAGAAAGTGAAAGCAAAGGCAAGTACACAAGTCCACAAGTGCTCAAAGTAACTCAAGTAACAAAAATTTTAATTTCATATATATCAATGAATATCTGAGTACAAGTATGACGGTGAAGGGGTACAAGTAAGTCTCTCTCAGCTCTCGCCTCCACCCTCCTCTCTCCTACTCTCTACCTCACTATCATCGTCCCGACGAGGCGCTCGTGGAGGGGGCATGGACCCCCGAGAAGTAGCTAGAGCTCGAGCCTGCTCCTCTGCCTCGCTCCTCTGTCAGAGAGAGGAACCCACTACAAACGTAGAACTGGTAAACGCATACCCTGCAGCCCGCGCCTGGTCCCGGCCTCACTGTAATCACTCCTCAGTCGCCCGTAGCCGCTCCTGAGTGACAGCTAGCTGGGTCCTCAGGTCTGCGAGCTCCCGCTCGCGTGCTGCCTCTTGCTCCCGGTCACGGGTCCGCTCCGCTAGGCACTCCTCTCGCTCTCGGGCACGCTCCGTGTGCTCCATCTCGAGGGTGACTCTCAGCTCTGCCACGTCTGAGGTAGCTCCTCTCGCCGCCTCAAGGCCCTCTCGAGCTCCATGACTCACTGCTCGCGGATGGCCAGCTCCGTCCCAGCTAGTGCTGCCTGGGTGAGCGCCGCCTGTAACTCTGAGGTCTGCAACCAATTAAACAAATCATCAGTTCCACATTTAATTCAATAATTCAATTTCATAAACAATTGAAATAAAATCTTTGCTAACTTACCCGGGTAGCCATCGCGCGCTGTCCTGCCTCGATGCAGGTAAGCGAGGCTCGGAGCTCCTCAGTCTGTAAAAACACAAATTTTCATAACACATATAATAACATATAATCAAGTGCAAGTTTGAGTTTGAGGTTAAGCTTACCCGTGTGGCAAGATCGCGCTCTGCCGCCTCGCCCGTGCCACCGCTCCAGCTAGCTGCTCTGCTAGTGCAGTCGTCTCTGCACTAGGCCCTCTCGAGCTGGAGGCTCCTCCCGTCTCCCTCACCGCTGCTCCCTGCTGGGCACGCTGCATTCATTGAGATTGTCAGTGGCTAATCATCAATGATTCAAGAATTCAATTGCATATAGATAATTTAAACACTCACCAGCGTCTGTAGGTCTGCCCGTGTGGTAGCCAGCTGGGCCTCTAGGCTGTGGAGGTGAGGCTTGCATGTCCATCGCTGCTATGTCCCGTGCATCCTGCATTCATTACACATGTCAGTCGCATAATAGACATATAACATTTGCAATTAATTAAAAGAAAGTGCATTCATACATACCCCTAAGACCCTCATCTGGGGTCGACCGGCATAAACCTCCCAGTAGCGTCGGAGGTACTCAGAGCTGTCGGTCGCCTGGGAGGTGACTCGGGTCCCGCCACGCTGCCAGTCAGCATACTGGTCAGGGAACCGGACTCTCCAGTCGGTCGCCTTCGTGTCGACCGCGTGTCTTCTTGCCTATCCCTCGGGCTCTCCTACCTCGACCCACTCCTGGTGTAGGCCAAGGGTCCTCATCACCAGCCTAAGCCGTAGCGGCTCGATCTCGTTAGGCAATGAACCCAAAGCTCATGCCCGAAGCGAGGTCGGCCGCTACAACCCAGGGCTGGCCCTCGTCGGTCATGCCCTCGTAGGGTCTCCACACCACCTGCATTCACAACATGCATATCATCATATCTCACATCATATCATCATATTTCATAAAGTAGGAATTGCATCATATTGAACATACATACCAGTGAGGCAGGGAAGTCGCGGAACTCCCGTCGTAAAACTCGTAGCTCGTAGGCGAGTGGCGCTCCAGTCACGACAGGTAGCCAACGCCGTGCCAGAGGGAACGATCCCTCATCTCCGGGTCGAGGGTCGCACGCCCCATCGGCATGTATAGGTGACTCCACACCTGCATCCATCCATTGCATTAGTAAAGCATTCACAGGCATTAAAAAGAAAAGAAAAAAAAGAAAGAAAGAAAAAGAAAAGAAAAAATGCATACCTGAAGAAAAGGTGAGAAGCCACTGACAGTCGTCTCTCGACCTGTCCCCGTAGACAGGTCGGCCATCAAGTGCGCCAGAAGAGCGGCTCCCCAAGCGTATCTGCCGACGCTCTCCAAGTCCTCGAGGATCCCAAGAATCGGCAGTTGATGATGTCGCCCTTCATGCCGAGCATAACCTCCCGAGCATCAGGAATAGGAATCTCCTCAAATCTCGATCTGCTCTCTCTCTCTCTAGCTGGGTCCTGGCAGTAGACGCCCTAGCTCCCCCAATCAGCCTCTGCGAGAACTCCTCCAGAGACTCCCTCGACCTCTGTCTAGAATCACCCAACCCCATAGCAATGGTAAGGTCGGTGCGGTAGATGGTCCTACACTCGCTAGGTGTCTCGTAGACTGTCTCTAACCCTAGCAGCCTCTGTGTCAACTCGCTATAGTCAGGTAGGGTGATCCCACTCACAGCCTCGCCATCCACCCTCAGCCCGGTAATCCTAGCAACATCCTCCAAACTGGGAACCATGTGACCCCATGGCATCAGAATGCCCGGCTAGTCCTATCCCATCTCTCCCTAAGCACCTGGATCAGGGGTAGGTCGGTCTCATAGGCTCTATGCTAAGGAAGGGTCCGAACCCCATGGCATCTACCCTATCCCTCTGAAAATCTGGGAGCCCGTAGTAAGCTGCTCGGACCTGGATCCAAGAAATCCGAGTCCTCATCAATCCCTGCAAACAACAAGAAGATTTTGACATGAGTTTTATATAAGTTTCTTATGTGGATAGTCATATGCTGTTTCAATTTGTTCTCTGTTTGAATTGACGACCTATCCTCGGTCGTGACTTATATAATTGACGCCCCTGTGGGGGGGGCACTATTTCAGAAGGTGTTTTTGGTGATTTTATGCGTATTTTGAATTGACGACCAATCCTGGGTCGTTATTTGTTTAAGTAACGCCCCTGTGGGGGATGCTATTTTGAAGATATTTTCAATCCCCAAAAAATATAATTGTGGTAATTTTGAATTGACGACCACCCAAGTGGCGGTTATATGATGAATTGACGCCCCAGTGGGGGGCGTTATTTTCTGGGGGTTTTAAAATAACAGCATGCGAAATGGAAATAAAAATAGAAATATATATATCAAAAATAAAAGAAATGGCATGGGAATTAACAGCATGATAAATAAGCAGGATAATTTTCAAATGATGACATGCTACAGGGCGTGGTTTCATGAATTAAAATGATTTAAATTGACGACCCAAGGTGGGTCGTTATATGAATTGACGGCACCACTGGGGGCCTCATTTCACTGTCCTACTGGTTTGCCATTTCTCCCTTCACCGAGGGCTATGGAAAATTGATAGAAAAATAAAAATGAAATGAAATGGAGGGTTGGGGCACCTACCTTGCTCCGTTCGGACGTTAGCAACCCTCCACGAAGGGGTTACTGTGGCTGCCGTGGTGGCCGTGGTGGCCATGGTTGCCGAACGTGGCGAGCCCGAGGGGACGCCACCGCCGCCGCCGGTGGTTCTCCTCCTTCTCCTCCTCCTTCTTCTTCTTCTTCCTCACCGTCGTCATCTTCCTCGTCATCTTCTTCATCCTCACCATCGTCTTCATCTTCTTCTTCCTCACTCCCGTCATCATCTTCCCCTTCCTCTTCGTTGGCCGGTTCTTCTCCTCCACCGTGCTCCACCACCGGAGCATCTTCGACCGCCGTGGGAGCCTCCTCCATGGCGTGTTCGTCGTCACCGAGGTCCACTACGTCGGGGGTGGTGACCCTCTGGCGTTTGTGTGTACCGCCTGCCATGGGTTCGAGTGAGAGAATGCAGAGAGAGATGGAAATGGGAGATTGAGAATGGGGGCTCGTTAGGGTTTGGTTACAGAAGGAAGAAAGTAGAGGAAGGAATGAAAAGAGAAGAGGGAAATAGGGTTTAATGTTCGAAAAGAATTGACGCCCTAACAGATGTCGTCGCTCTGTTAATTGACGGTCTTGGTCAAGGCGTGGTTTCATGATATGACGACCCGAGGTTAGGCGTCATTTTATTTTGCATGGGAACTCGTGACCATCGTCAGACGTATTAATGGGGGATTGATTGATGTGATTGCGATCATGATTGCGTTTAATAATTGCGACAGTTAGAGTAGGCGTCAGTTGTTTAAGGGACGACATGGAAAAAGGCGTCATTTATGAGAAATTAAGGAATTATTTTTAAAATAATTTAAGGAATTTAAAACGATTAACGCCTTACCTTGGGGCGTGAATTAATTAACGCCTGTTTGCGTAGGCGTCGGTTGTGGTTTTAATTCTTTTTAAGGAAATTGATTTAAAAGAAATTGACGACATGTGCTAAGGCGCTGTTTAGGGAATTGACGCCATTCTGGGAGGCGCGTCTCAGAACAGAGAACCCGAAGCTTAGTTTTGTCCGACAGAATCATATGAAATTGGAAGACAAGATCATATAACATGTTGTTTTAGCTCAAATAAGGAAAGATCCTTTTATTTCATTAATAAAATCATTGCTACATTAATGAGCAACCATAGGCCTTATCTTCCTAAGAGCTATTACATAAGATTTGCATTTATTCTCTTCTTCTTCAATATGTGTCTTGGACCTATGGAGAAGTCCAACCTTCCATTGAGCCATGATTGTTTTGACTTCCTCTTGATCCCCACTTGAGCCTAGTTCTCTCCTCTTGAGTGGTGGAAGATGAGAAGGTTCTTCAAAGGTGTGCCGAGGTAGACCAAGTTGTGGAAGGCACCGGTGTGCATTGTAGAGGACGAAGTCGGTCCCGCCGATCAGTCGAAGCTCTATGCCGAGGAGAGTCTTGAGCGAAGCTCTTGGGTCTTGAGGAACCCCGGTGTGCAAGTGAAGCCACTCTTTGGCATGGTCTTGAAGTAGTTCCTCCATTCGCTTCTTTTCTTGAGCTTTGGCACCCGATTAGTCACCCTCTCACATAGGCCTAGAGAATCCGTCATATACCGGAGAGGACTTTTAGAAAAGATTTTTGAGGCCGATTGTGTTTCTTGGCATAGATCGAACTTTAGGTGGAGGTCCACCCAACAAGAAAGAAGTAGCATGGACCCATAGAGAGGCCGTCCCAAAGAAGCCGAAGTGAGTCCATTATAGAGGTTGGCTAGCACCGCCGGACCTATCCTTTTTCCTTCCCATATGCTAGCTATGGTGCTTAGGTGGCACTCCTCTAGGTGGTCTTCCAATGAGGGAAGAGGAGAGCTCCTACTATACATACAACAAATCCCTTCATCACTCTCTCCAACAAGTCTTCATCTCTTGGGCCTTGTCCATGTTCTTGTATACCCATGAGGCTAATTTTAAAGATTGATTCCTTTGTGGGCTTTGATTTGGTTCACTAAGTTTGGGCTTTGTACTAGGCTAGTAAGTATATCATGGGCACTTATTGGTCTAGTCATACTAGCCATCTTTGACTCTTCTCCTTGTTTCATCCTTCTTAAGCCAAGGAGCATCTCTACTTCCTCTAAGAGTATGGTGGCTTCAAAAGTGGGAAAGAGGAAAGTATGAGTGTTTGGGTGCCATAATTCTATAAGTGCTCCTATGGAGGCCCAATCTAATGGATGTCATCATAATGGGTAGCATGGGTAACAAGGCCTAGTAAGTGCCACCTTGAGAGGAAGGACCTCATATCTAAAGATAATTTGGAGAGGAGTAAGGGAGCCACTTGATTTTTAAGAACCTCCTTGGTCCCGGTACATTTGGGTAGTCCTGAGTAAATGGAAAAGAAAGAAGAGAGAATGCAATCAGAATTTCGAAGAAAAGAGGAAGAATAAAATAAAAGCTTTAACACAAATCAACTTACTTGGCTCGTACTGATTCTTCCGCTGATATGGCCAGCAACTTCAGATATCCTAGGAAATCCCATCCTAGGTTTCTTCGTGAATCTCTGCATCATAGCTTTCTCCATCTTCTTCTCAGTTGAAGACCCTGTGTTGCTAATCTATGGTTCTCTGTTGAGTCTTGGCTGCAACGACTCTCAGTTGTTTGATATGTTTAGCAGACGAACAGATGCATCCTTTTATAATGTTCAATGCTTTGGCTAGCCGTTTAGAGCAATCACGGTTTGAGTATAATTCGAACGAGTCACTGGAGTTTTGTTTCCGAGCAGGGAATGGAACACCAGCGTTGTTGGTGAATTGACGACAGATCTCCTGGCGTCATTTCTGTGATTAGCGACTTTGTTCAGAACGTCATATAATTAGCACCTCTCGTGCGGGCGCCATTTGTAGTCCGATTCCTAATAAAATAGCGATTGTAATTGACGCCCCTGATGCTGTCATCATTTATGCTTCTAGCGCCTCTGCATAGGGTCGTCATTTCTTGGGTTTACATCTTTTGAATTGCTTTACATCATTATGATTATTGATGAACTTAAGTGCTTTATATCTTGATTAAATCATTTCTATTATGCACTTATGATCATACTTTGATCTTTATTGAGCTTATGATCTTTATTGAGCTAATGATCTTTATTGAGCTGATGATTCTTTGATCAGCTAATGATTTTTGAGCGCAGAAAAGAGCAGGCTATGCAAGTCTTGAAATGATTGGATTTCTTCCGCTGGTAACATCATTCCATCCTTGTATTTTCTCCCCTGTAAGCATTTTTACTATATGGTATTTACGCTATTATAGCATATCAAGGACCTTGTGGTTCTGATGAACCTGGAATTTGAGTTCCCCTCCATCAAAAATAGTGATAATTCCAGGGGAATCTTGATCACACGGATAGGCCGTTGGGTCATCAAAGGTTTGGGACGACGGTTCCACTTTCTGAGTTGATACGTGGATAAACGGGCTTTGGCTTAGTGTCAGCTTAGAGATCTGGATTCCTGACCAAATCTGGATGGTTTAACAATATTATTCTGGATTATTTTCTATTTTTAGTTTATTTTATCTTTCTTTTTTAGCCCAGCATGCATCATGTAGGACTTTGAGCTTCAATGATGAAAATCCTCATATTACGCTAATAATTATAATTAACGCCTGGAGGAAGGGCGTCATTTAATTGACGACCAAATGAGGGGCGTGTTTCCATAAATAAACGACTGTTCAAACAGGCGTTGTTTCCTGGATTTTACAAATCCTAAATAAAAATA
>JAHNEJ010001093.1:0-204596 GCA_022559845.1 Amorphophallus konjac | reverse complement strand
CTACAGACTACTTTTCCAGATGGGCAGAGGCAGTAGCACTAAGAGATGTGACGGGAGAACTAGTTGCAAGGTTCTTCCGACAAAATGTAATATTCCGGTTCGGGATTCCCAGCCGAATCATCTCTGATAATGGCAGCCATTTCAGAAATCAGGAGATTTATCGGCTAGCCGACAAATACAAAATTGACTGGAGGACATCGTCCCCCTACAACCCTCAAGCCAATGGATTAGCAGAAGCCTTTAACAAGACTTTATGCACGTTGCTGGCAAAGACTGTCAAGTCTAATAAGAAAGATTGGGAAGAAAGGATGTACGAGGCACTTTGGGCCTATCGTACCGTCTATAAAACCCCAACCGGCTGTTCACCTTTCTCCCTCGTCTATGGGTCGGAAGCTGTGGTGCCGATCGAACTTGAGGTGCCCTCGTTGCGAGTTGCCATCCAGCACGGACTAGTCAGTGGTGAGCAAGACAATGCAGAAAGAAGACTGGAAGAGCTCGCTGAGCTCGAAGGAAAACGCCTCCTGGCGCAACAAAACATCCAACTCTATCAAGCTCGCATGGCCCGCGCTTTTGACAAGTTAGTCAAGGGTCGAGAGTTCAAGAAAGGAGACCTGGTAATGGTCAAAAGAAGAGAAGTAATGGCCTCTAACCCCAAAGGGAAGTTGGTCGAAAACTGGGTCGGACCGTATATCGTCCGCCGAGTATATGAAGGAGGAGCCTACGTCCTGGTGGACCACAAAGGAGTCATCCAGTTCTCTCCCCTCAATGGAAAACATATTAAGCTGTATCACGCAGCGCAACCAACCCTCCCCGAGTGATCGGACGGAGCTACCTTTTTCCTTGATTAGCGGCATTCCGCCCTAATCAAGCTACCCTGTCTCGGTCAGTGGCATTCCGCCCTAATCGAGCTACCCTTTCTTGGTTAGCGGCATCCGCCCTAATCAAGCTACCTTCTTGGTTAGCGGCATTCCGCCCTAATCAAGCTACCCTTTATTTGGTTAGCGGCACTCCGCCCTAATCGAGCTACCTCATCTTGGTTAGTGGCATTCCGCCCTAACCGAGCTACCCTTTCCTTGATTAGCGGCATTCCGCCCTATCAAGCTACCTTTCTTGGTTAGCGGCATTCCGCCCTAATCAAGCTACCTTTCTTGGTTAGCGGCACTCCGCCCTAATCGAGCTACCTTTATCTTGGTTAGTGCACTCCGCCCTAATCAAGCTACCTTCTTGGTTAGTGGCATTCCGCCCTAATCAAGCTACCCTTTCTTGGTTAGCGGCATCCGCCCTAATCGAGCTACCTCATCTTGGTTAGTGGCATTCCGCCCTAATCAGAGCTACCTTTCCTTGATTAGCGGCATTCCGCCCTATCAAGCTACCTTTCCTTGGTTAACGGCATTCCGCCTTAATCAAGCTACCTTTCCTCGGTTAGCGGCACTCCGCCCTAATCGAGCTACCTTTTCTTGGTTAGTGGCATTCCGCTCTAATCAAGCTACCTTCTTTATCTTGGTTAGTGGCATTCCGCCCTAATCAAGCTATCCCTGCCCTTGGTCAGCGGCATTCCGTCCTGATCGAGCTACGTTTTCCTTGGTTAGCGACACTCCGTCCTGATCAAGCTATCCTTCTTTGGCTCTCATTCCGAATAAAAAAAAATAATAATAAAAAAAAAATAAATAAATAAAAGAAAATAATAATAAATAAAATAAAAATGGGGTTAAAAAAAATAGAGATACCCCGCCAGACTTGCTCCTCTATCGGGACGAGTGCAAAAATGGCTATAACCCAGCTGTGGCGAAAACCCGAAAGGGCGTCGCAGGCAAAATCGGGTACCCCGTCACGTGAAAACCCGAAAGGGCGCGTGGGCAAAAGCAAGAGGGGGCTGGCTTCGGCGAAAACCCGAAAGGGCGCTTGAGTCGTAAAGTGGTAATTTCCAAATCCCTCTCCTATTCTCCACCTAACAAACCCGAGAGGGACAATCATCAAAGTCTCGCCGGTAATCCGTGAACAAACCATTTTCGACCCTCGTCATCATCGGCGAGATCGGTCGATCTCTACCCTCAACTTGGACCCTACGTCCCTGTTGACAACCCCATCCTTGTTTTGGCAATATCTCATGTCGACGAACAAACCCGTGGTCGACCCTCGTCATCATCGGCGAGATCGGTCGATCTTCATCTTTGACTCGGATCTTACATCCTTGTTAACAAACCATATCCTTTGCTTCGACATCTAGCCAGTGTCGACGAAATGAACCAAAATCCGAGCCTTGTCATCATCAACAAGGCCGATCAACACTCTCGCGGTCCAGCTCTTCTGCACCTCGAACTCAAAAAAATAATAAAATAAAAAAGGGGTTAAAAATAGAGATACCCCGCCAGACTTGCTCCTCTATCGGGACAGTGCAAAAATGGCTATAACCCAGCTGGGGCGAAAACCCGAAAGGGCGTCGCAGGCAAAATCGGGTACCCCGCCACGTGAAAACCCGAAAGGGCGCGTGGGCAAAAGCAAGAGGGGGCTGGTCTCGGTGAAAACCCGAAAGGGCACTTAGGCCGGTAATGTGAATAAAAAAAAAAAATGATGAATAGTGATGAACCATCCTCCATCCGAAGGCCATTTCAAGGTCGGACGAGGATCTTCATCCGATATCCCACTTACACACATCCATCTACCTTTTCGACCCTTGTCACATCGGCAAGATCGGTCGCTACCTATCCTTTTTGTCACATCGGCAAGACCGTCTACCTTTTCGACCCTTGTCACCATCGGCAAGATCGGTCGCTACCCTTCCGGTTTTTGTCATCGGCAAGACCGTCTACCTTTTCGACCCTTGTCACCATCGGCAAGATCGGTCGCTACCCTTCGGTTTTTGTCATCATCGGCAAGACCGTCTACCTTTTCGACCCTTGTCACCATCGGCAAGATCGGTCGCTACCTATCGGTTTTTGTCACATCGGCAAGACCGTCTACCTTTTCGACCCTTGTCACCATCGGCAAGATCGGTCGCTACCTTCCGGTTTTTGTCATCATCGGCAAGACCGTCTACCTTTTCGACCCTTGTCACCATCGGCAAGATCGGTCGCTACCCTTCGGTTTTTGTCATCATCGGCAAGACCGTCTACCTTTTCGACCCTTGTCACCATCGGCAAGATCGGTCGCTACCCTTCCGGTTTTTGTCATCATCGGCAAGACCGTCTACCTTTTCGACCCTTGTCACCATCGGCAAGATCGGTCGCTACCCTTCCGGTTTTTGTCATCATCGGCAAGACCGTCTACCTTTTCGACCCTTGTCACATCGGCAAGATCGGTCGCTACCTATAACGGTTTTTGTCATCATCGGCAAGACCGTCTACCTTTTCGACCCTTGTCACCATCGGCAAGATCGGTCGCTACCTATAACGGTTTTTGTCATCATCGGCAAGACCGTCTACCCTTTTCGACCCTTGTCACCATCGGCAAGATCGGTCGCTACCCTTCCGGTTTTTGTCATCATCGGCAAGACCGTCTACCTTTTCGACCCTTGTCATCATCGGCAAGATCGGTCGCTACCTATAACGGTTTTTGTCATCATCGGCAAGACCGTCTACCTTTTCGACCCTTGTCATCATCGGCAAGATCGGTCGCTACCCCGGTTTTTGTCATCATCGGCAAGACCATCTACCCTTTTCGACCCTTGCCACCATCGGCAAGATCGGTCGCTTTCCCCCCAAACCTGGCAAAGGCCCTGTCCCAGGAACGGCTACACCGCGGTGGAGCGAACACCTCATCCCTTCCCTGAAGGCGTGAGCGCTCTCCTGCATTATTGGCACTCGTTCCCGGGTTCAGGTGATTAGCCGAAAGAAAGAAAAGACGAAAAGAAGTCGTGGTCAAGACTACGAAAAGAAATGCTTCCATTTAATAAAAGTGGAGAATACATTCTTTTGCCCAGGGCATCCCCCAGGGTACATAAACTCCAAAGACAAAAAAAAAGGAACAGAGCTTCCAAAAGGAAAGGAAACAAAAAGCAAAGGGAAACCAAGACTACGGCAGAGGACGCCGGAAGATGTCCCCTAGTTCCAAAAGGCCCAGCGAGGGGTACTGGGTCAATTCCTCCAGACGAGTCTCGGTGGCTGTCAGCTGCAATAACCTCTCGTTGAGTGAAGCAAGTCGTCCTTCAGCCAGGTCGGCCTCCTCTGTCGTCTGGACTTCTAGGCGCTCGCCTTCCTGCAGCTCGGCCTCGGCCTTAGCTAGTTCCGCACGCAATTCATCTATCCGTGCCCTGAGGAGCAGCTGACGTTCCGAGATATTCTCAGCGGCGTCCCTCAGCTGTCCCACCGTCACCTTCAGTGAACTGACGGCAGTGCGGCAATCTGCCCTCTCCAACTTCACAGCAGCGAGCTGATCGGAAACCTCCCGATTCAGGAAATCCCGCCTGTTGGCGTGCTTCAGCAACATCACAACCCGTGGGGTCCAATCATCCATGGGGCAACCAAATGCCAGTAGCGGCCGGGAGAGGTGGTCCACCAAGCTTCTCAGCTGTGCATAAGTCAAGTCTGGAGAAGCTGACATGGCCCGCTGGAGATTATCCAGAGATTGCCATACCATGTCTCCAGAAAATTGTAAGCCCAATGGCGAAGTCTCGGGGAGCCGAAAGTCTACCCTGCTGTCCACCTCAGCCCAGATGTCGTCGGCCACCCCGAGGGACGTCGACGGCATAGTCTGCACGGCACCCACTCCCGGTCCGACCACTGCAGCCATATCAACTGGAGGGACCTCCATAATAACAACTTCTTTGCCCGCCCTTTGGGGTGAATCTGCAATAGCCGTGTCGGCAACAGAAGGCACATGCTCCTCTTGAGTAGTTTCGCCAGCCGCCAAGGGAAGAGACCCCTCTATAATGGACAAGGCCTGAGTAACATCGGCCTCATCCGCAATAATTTCTCCGGCCTCTATGTCTGAAAGACCACTAGGCAACGACAACGATTCTGCACCAGTTGCCAAGGCTTGAACCCCTGCAACCTCAGTCGGAGCGCTAACTTCGGCAGCCACGCCGGACTCCTCTGATACCGCTGCAGCAGCATAGGTCCGTGGAAGCCGCAGGGCAATGGGCCGCACAATAGGCGGGAACGCTGGCTGGCTCATATCCACGCCAGGAAGAGGCATACGGATCATTATAGCTGGCGGTACCACCTCAGCCTGCAGTACATATACAAATATCAGCCAGCTGGCTTGGAAATGAAAAGAAACGTTGCAGGCGGGAATCAAAAGGTTTCCTACCTCGACCGGCACTATGTTCAGGCCTCCCAGAGTTGCCTCTGAAGATACTGGCCCTTCTCCTGCAATCGGGTATGGTAGCCCATGCTCGGCTACCAATAGCCTCGGAGGGCTAAATGTTGAAAAGTCGCTCTCGTAAGCTGAAGAAGCCCCGGCATCCTCAGCCTCGGTTTCCGCCATCGGGAACCCCTCATCATCGCCGGAGCCGCCGCCATAATCAACTTGTTCGGAGGAAGAGGAGTCTTCTGCTTGCTCTCGAACCTCTGATACCAGAGCGGGAACCAGGCTGCTAGGAGGATGCCCTCTAGCCTGAACCTCCTCAGGGGTCTCCGCCTCGGGGACATCCGTTGGCGGAGTATCTAAGGGTTGGTCCCTCGGAAGCCCTTGCTCGCCGACGACAATCCTTGCTGCGGCACCCACCTCGGGAAGTAGCGTGGGTCGAACATCGACTGAAGTCAAAAGATAGCAAACAGTCAGGCCTTGACTGAAAATAGAATATGCCAACAAGCCCTGCGGGCGAACTACAAATTACCTTCTACTTCTCGATGGGGCGTCGGCGAAGGCAAGTCGCGCTCAATAGGGAGCGAGGGGGCCTCTTCCCCTCTCTCCTCAGTAGCAGCTCCAGGTGCCGCCTCCAACCCGACAACGGCAGAGGTAGCACCAGCAGCTATTGAAAAGAAGAATGATCAGCCACATTGGTGAAAGTAAACAAACAAGCCAAGCAAGAATAAGAAATCACCTTCGCCCTCGGACCCTTGCGTCCGGGCGGCCTCAAATTCAGAGAAAGATGGAACCCGAGGAAGCGGAGTGGCGGACTCCTCCTCAGCAACCTTCCTCCGACGAGCTCTAGTAGCACGGGACTCTGCTCTCTTGGCCTTCTTGGCCCTACCAATAGCCTCCCTGACCTGGGATCTGGTTCGTTTTCGCGAGTCCCCAGGGGGTAATGGCGTTGTAGTCGGAGCTGGCTCCGGAATATTAAAATACGAAGGCTTCTGCGCCTTCGATATCAACTCCCTGCAATGCCGGGTCCCCTCCACTGAGAGACGAGCTGCAGAAAGCATATAAGTCAGAAGATGCACACTGACTGCAGAGAAAAAGCCCCATGGCTGAAGAAGAAAACAAACATTACCTGGCAGCCCCGTATATCGAGGACTAAGCGGCCAGTAAAGCAATACTGGCGCCTTGTCCCGGGAAGCCGCTTCATGGATCAGCCAGCACACGTCCCCAATTGTTTCACTCTTATCCGCTAGCTGAGCCAAGTCCTCATGGCCACAGGATGATAAGTGATGATATAGACTCAAGTAGTCGAACCCCCAGCCGTCGACATACTTGAAAGATATCAGTAACTGATGGCTCCAGATGGCTTCTAACGGACCAGAAACTGAAAGCCCATGAGAATGAAGCAGGGCGAATATCCAGGGGGTGTTGGCATACAAGTCAGCCCGCCTGTCTTCCCTCCTAATGAAGGTCCGATAAGGATGAAATCTGTCAATCTCCGGGCGCCAGCTCGCCACAGTAGGAAGAGGTTCTTCCACTGGAAGGGGAATTGTCTGAAGAGCAACCCGGTCACTGCTGACCCGACACAATCCCCAGAGGGTCTTCACATAGTCATCCTTCCTGATTTCAGGCATCTTCGGGTCGGACTTGGATGACTTGCCCTTCACAGCTTTCCTGGCCTCTATATATGCCGTCACCTCGGCATTGGACCAGGACTTCAGCTTCTTCAGATATGCGGGATCAATGTCCAGAATGGGCTCCCGCTGGGAATCTAGAAAGCGGCGTTCGGCAACGTGCCAGCAGTCTTTCCGGGAATTCCGATAAAAACCCGTTCGTGCATTCCACCACTTGATGAAGTCTGGAGTCACTCGGGGAAGACGAGCCGGGGTTGGCACCCTGAATGATACATCCTCCCGGCGATGAAAGTAATCCCACCATGTGCGGGCTTCCTCTGTAGTCGTCTGACCGGCCCGGTGCCTGTTTGGAAGATTGAACTGGGCCGCCGAAGAGGGAATTTGTTGGTCATACCCAAAATTCCGACTGAAGCGGAAAGGATAATACGGCTCCAGCCACAGCAAGCCGCTCTTTCTAAAAACAAGAACACTCGGGCGGATAGACAACGCCCAATCAACCAGTTCCGGTTCCAGGATGGGCCTTGTGCTCTTGCGCCCAGTCAACTCATGAATGAACTCCTCTGTCTCAAACAATCGGCACTGCCGCATCCTGTTTACCAGAGGACTAGAGCTGGCAGCCAAGCTCCAGAAATGAAGAACTCCCGGGGAATCTACTGGAACTGTAGTCAACTTCCCCCTGATGGCAAAAAGCTGATCCGCCAGTGAGGATGCTTCAGCACTGGCAAATTCAATCATCCGCGGCAGCGGGCGATCTGACTGCATTGACCGGGGAGCCGCTTCCGGGAATAGGGTACAGACCCAGCATTAAAGAAGTGGAGGGGACCAACTATGTCCGAATGAATTCCGGGGATACGTGATTTGTGCAAATCCCCAACATTTTGTATATGAGGCATAAAGCCACGGGGCACAGGGACAGCTTCGTCCCCCAAGCCATCAAACAGGCGGGGTAAATCGCCTCCGGCCTAATCACCGTCTCGTCCCCTTGGGGAAGGGCGAATGAACAAAGCCAATATGTTAAATACGCAGCACAATGCGTGACTGCGTCAACTCCTGTGGGGTTCGGGCCGGCCTGCCTCTCTCTCCCTGCGACAGCTGGATACGTTGCTTGGCGCCGGGCCCTCTTCTTCCGCGCCACTGCTGTCGAACTACCGTGGGAAAGTCTTCATATTGCTGCTCCCCACCAAAGAAATACTGAAGCCACGTGCCCATCCGCACGCGTCTCTTCTCACCCGGCTTTCGCCTCCCGCGAGTCCAGCGTCAGGCGCAGCAAGGTGCGGTATGCCTTCATCAGATAACGATAGGCGAAGCCCGTAAAATATCTACCTTCGCCGTTCGTCTGATCCTTTAGCCAGTCTGGGAAGCAAACTTCTTCATACGGCTCTCCGTCTATCGGTAGGACCGCTCAGCTGAGAGAGGCTCCATAAATCCAATGAAGTCTCACCTTCCGCTGTGTAGAAGGTGTTGTACTCTGGGCAGAAGACTTCGATCATCCCACAACATAGACCTCGGGAGATCGGATATCTATACCGCGAAGCTATATGCTTTCGTAGACCCCGGCATGTACCAGATGGGAGCATACTGTCGCAGCAAAAATCTGTGAATTCAACTGCTCCTGGTCTGAACGCATGAGCATCGGTGGCTTTGAGCTCTCCAAACCACCCCACTGAAATTGATGCTTGAATCGGACCGCCAAGTAGTCCAAAAGAAAAGGCTCGTCCCGGTATCCCAATGCAGCGGGCCGAGGAATAAACCATATACATGCTTCTCCCTGTCAACACGGCCAGCCATTTCGTTCCAGCGAGCTGGTGTGTACTGTGGTGCTCTCGTCAGCATCCCGGCTCCGGAGACAGTTCCTGCACCCCTAGCACCCGCTCCCCACTTCCTGGGCTCACCCGGGATTGTACATGGGCGTAACCGCAGATGACAGATTCAGCCAAGCTGTCTCGCTCCGCCAGCAGGGCCCCTTCAGCTCGGCGAACCAGGATGAAGTCACGCTTCCCATGAAGGTTGAAGCGCTCGAGAAAGGCCATCAGATGTTTATCTTTGGGATGATCCCGTCGGATGTCGTCCCTTCGATCATACTTAAACTGGTTGCCGTCTAGAATGAACAAGCGACTGGTGTCAACTGTGTCGGTCTCTGAGTCCGAAGATTCGGCCACTGCAGCTATATGTCTCAGCCCCCGCTCAAGGGAATGGACGTTCCCCCAGGTCACAGCAACCCGGGATGCGGAAGAAGAGATCCAGATGCCATACTATCTACAAACCACAAACAAGGTCAGAAATCAGTTGATCAAAACGACATTTCTGACAAAATTTCGGCAGCACCTCCTCAGCTCGAGGGATTGCCAAAGAAGAGCGGAAGCCGTCCACAGAGGGAGCAGCCCTAAAAGCAGCCATAGGCATTAAGCCAAGGCCGAATGGGACACCCGAGGGATCTAGCTCCGAGGACAAGTCCTACAAAGAGCCTCCCGGGGCCCGAAGAATGGGTTCAAAACCCGAAGCAATAAACCACTCAACACACCTACTCAGGCGAAAATCGCCCGAGCTCAGAGCTCACTCGGCGCCGCGGGAGGGAGAGAATGGAAGAGAGAGAGAAAAATTTCGTCAAATGAAGGACTGTGAAGAAAAAAGGAAGAAGAAATGGACTTATAGGGGGGGCTCCACGGTCGTTAAAACGGCGCGCCCCGGGCGCGGCCGTTTTAAACTGTTTGGCGCGCCGTTTTAAGGAATTCTGGCGCGCCGTTTTAAACCCTTTAAGGCCGCGCCGTTTTAACAAGCTCATTTGCGCGCCGTTTTAACGGCCGCCCGTTTTAACGGCCGCGCTGTTTCAACACGGCCGAACAAGTTTCCCGCCTCGTCCGACGGGCATCCGGAGCCAGAATTGAGTGCCGTTCGAGCTCTCGTCATCACACGAAGCTCATCCGAAGGCACTGCTGCACTCCTGCCTCGCTTGCACCACCCACGTCTGGGGGGCATTTGTTGGCACTCAAAATATGATCCCTGGCGACCAAGCCGCAAAGACGAATGATACGGCCCACTGAAGCACAGAAGCCGATGAAAATCAACTTAATCGAGGTCCCTCGAGCTGACGAAGCCCCAAGCCACCTTGAAGGGAACACCGGGGACCTCACCTCAGGAGAGTCAAAGTCAACCCGCAACCAACCGGCAGTGCGATCAAGCCTGCCCAATGATCCGGCATCGACTCTGTCATGGCGCTACCCCACATCCGACGTCCGATCAAGGACGACGGTCTACCTTATGATTCTCCGAAAGAGGAAGAATGCCCACGGCCATCCACAACAAGGGGCCGGAGGTTCCATCAGCAAGAAGATCCCGATCACCCGACACGGGTTCGGCTTCTCGCCCTAGTGAGCCCATTAGCGGCCGATGGATCGCCGTTCAAGGCGAAATTACCCAGGATGCAATGCCATCCTGCAAGGAAGCTTCGGACACAGGTCCGTCTTGATGAGAGGCACCAATCACAGTGCCGAAAGTCGTACCGACGGGACACCCGTGTGTCCGGACCGGAAGCACACGAAGTTCTGATCGAGGCCGTTCGTCGCGTCAAGAGCTTCGTCAACACCCCGTCAAGGCTCCCCGAGAGCCAATACGAGAGGAACAGTCAACTGGAGTCTCCGGAACCATCCCCGGACCCACCGGCCTCGCCGTGCCTGGCAAACAGGTTAAAACGGCGCCGCTTAAAACGGCGCCGTCAATCCGACGCGCAAAAAGCCAAGGGGCTGCTCCCCGGCGCCGTCAAACCGGCGCGCAAAGATCAAATGGGGGCCTTCCCCGGCGCCGTCAATCCGGCGCGCAAAAAGCCAAGGGGGCTGCTCCCCGGCGCCGTCAAACCGGCGCGCAAAGATCAAATGGGGGCCTTCCCCGGCGCCGTCTATCCGGCGCGCAAAGACCAAATAGGGGCCTTCCCCGGCGCCGTCTATCCGGCGCGCAAAGACCAAATAGGGGCCTTCCCCGGCGCCGTCAACCCGGCGCGCTTCCTGGGGCGCCGTTTTAACCCAAGGCTATATATAGCCTGTCGAGAGGAGATCAAGGAGATCGAGGGGGAGAGGAGGCGGATTTGAAAGAAAAAAAAGAGAAACTCAATAGAAAGAAAGAGAGCCAATCGTCCGAGAGCGAGAAGTCTTGGGGGAGAAGAAAGGGTTTCTGCTGAGGGCCGCCCCGATCCTTCCGGTCTGTTCGCTCGAAGCCCTCCGCAGTCGGAGAAGAGGAGTTAGTTCCGATACTCTGCTTTGGAGAAGAAGTTTAGGTGGGTTTCGTGATTTGCTTCCGACGATTCTCTCCGTTTTTTTTTTAATCTTCTGATGCAATGTAAATGAAGCGGGCAGGGCAATGATACGAGCCCTTTCCTCCTTCATCATTTATTTCCTCCCTTTTTTTTTTCTCGGAAAGCCCCTGCGCGGGTATGACGCCGTAGCATCCTGGGCGATGATATGAGCCCACGATGCCCTGTTTCTTCTAACTTTATTTACCCGTCTTATTTCCGGCTTGAATGCCGACTGTGAGATGCGGACCATTTGTAATGAACCCTTTGGGCATTTGCCCTTTCTATATCTGAATAAAATCACCAGTGTCTATCTGCATATTCGAGGAGTCGTTGCCATATACTGGATCGAGGTTTCTTTCCGTGGTTTCTCTGATGCACACGCCCTGATGATTCCAAGGGCAACAGTGATATCACCCTCTCCCCAAGGGGTTTTCTTCTCGCATCTATTTTTATTCCGTGGAGGGTCATTGGCCAGAGGAAGGCACCTCGATGCTCCTGGTCAGAACCACGGGACCTTCTCCCATCGCTCTCCTTCTGTTCCCAGTCATGAATGGAGGGGGATGGGGGTATCCCCATAATAAAAACGCAATGCCTGTAGGTATTATTATCTTTCTGTTCGTTATTCCGAGTGCTCAATGGCATGCCCTCCCCCGGTTGTGGAAAGCCACAAGCCAACAAGCTAACTGTCTATGCTGACAGGCTAACCCCGATATCAACATAATCCCCCTTGCTAACTAGTCAACCGGCGGGTTTATTACGCGCATAGGCCAATTAACTCCCTTCTACCGAACGCATCCTGTCTTGTCTTATTCATGACGATTTTCTCGAAGAATTTGTCCGACGGGGAGAGGGGACATTCCCCCATGAATCACCAGGGGATCACGGGGTCATACCCCTTCGTGGTATGTATCCTCATGGTCTGTTCGGTGAATATAAACAGGGGCTTTGGCCCAACAATAAATCCACTATCCTCAATGGCATTGTGGTGGCCACGGGTTGGAAACCTCTCACAGGCTAGTCCTCAAGGGCTTCTCTCCCTATTGGCTGTCCCTTCCGATCATGATTTGGCTATGAGTCGAGTGCCCCTCGTAGGCTAGCCCTCGGGGTTTACCTTCTCTTATTGGTCACTTCGTCTGATCACCTTTCAACCCACGGAATGATGGTGCCCCTCGTAGGCTAGCCCTCGGGGTTTCCTATCCGTTCGGGTCTGCCGGCCGCCGTGCGCCACCCGGCTTTTAGGGGTGTACTCCGCCACGTGAGTACTCCCTGCGTCTCCCCGACAATCCTTTGGGATGGGGAGATGCTGCCGAAATTTCGGCTCGAACGAGTGTAAACTCGGAACAATTGCTGCGCTCGAGTGTGAACCTCGCGCGAACCCGTGACTTGGCTTTGAACGGTTTGGGACCGATCCAATGAATAATCAATTCAATAAAGTCCTCAAAACCCCCAAAATAATCTAATAAATCCATAAATAAATCAACGGAATCTCGGTTTCCGCGAAATCGGGCTAAAACGGCGCGATCACGCGTTAAAACGGCGCGGCCTAAAGCGGCGCGCCCTATCCGGCGCGCCCTATCCGGCGCGCCCTCCCCGGCGCGCCCCTACCTTCCACCGCGCCGTTTTAACGGCTTTTCCCCCTTTTACCTACGTTTGACCGCGCCGTTTTAACCCCTTTTACCTACGTTTCAGGGCGCCGTTTTAACCATTTCAACCCCTTTCTTCGCATGCACTGCACCGGTTTCGTTCCGAGTCATGTCATCGCATAAATTCTAATCTTTTCTCCCATTCATGGGATGATTTCTCATACTAATCATGGAACTTCGTAAGCTCGTTGATTGAATAAATTGAATAAACTAACTGCTTTTCAAGCTTGAATTGATATGTCTCGAATCTTTGGCATCATGATTTGGCCCAAGCATTCGTGTCTCATTAATGTATGCCCGAGTGGGTGCACCCTTGGTATATCAAATGACATTGTCAGAAGGCCAGGTTATGCCTGACCGGAAACCTTGTCGCGCGTGAAGGCGGCTTTCGGGCCTAAGTACTCCGCCATGTACCAGGCCCCACCTCAATAAACCCTGCGTATTCGGTCATGACATCTTGCATGATTGTTCGCATGCTCTGTATCTTTTATTCTGGCCTCGACAGCCCTCTATCTCGGCAACTAATCAAAGGTGTTCCCTCCTCGTGGGGGATGTAATTAACGCCATAGCCTTTACGGTATGGCGGACTGCTGGTCCCGACCGAACCTCACTCTCGCCGATAAGGGTCAGAATGAGCGCATCATAAATCGTCACTCATGTGACTGGCACGCCCGCGTCGTCAATCAGTCAGTTGATTACTAGTTAGTCAATTGGTTGATCGACCCGCGAAATAAATGAATGAAAAATACCAACAAAAAAGAGCGAAGGAAAAGACGGTCGAAAAAGTCTGGCACGCCCGGTGGGACTTTTCGAATGCTTGGGCCAGGGATAGCTGGTAATCATTCCTTGGTTTTAACTGGACATGCTTGACTGTTTAAGCCACGGGGTAGACCGATGGCGGGGGATGCCCGGGCAAAAGAATGTATTCTCCACTTTTATTAAATGGGGGCCGAGGTGTTTGATACCAACCCGATTTAGACAAGTGTTATGATCTTTCATCGATGAGGTAGCACCAACCCGATTTCACAAGTTTTAACGGGCCTAAGTACTCCGCTTGTCAAAGGCTGTCTGGCAATCTTCATCCCAATAAAAGGGAACATCTTTCATCATCAATTTGTGAAATGGCTGGCATCGCCACCGACAAATTGGAAATGAACCGCCGGATGTAAGCCAAGCGGCCTTGTAATGATCTCAGCTCGGAGATGTTCCTTGGTGGAGGTAACTCCTGAATTGCCTTGATCTTTGCGGGGTCTATCTCGATCCCCGATATCGGACGACGAAGCCCAAGAATTTTCCGCTCGATGGGGAGAGAGGCGGATTTGAAAGAAAAAAAAGAGAAACTCAATAGAAAAAAGAGAGCAATCGTCCGAGAGCGAGAAGTCTTGGGGGAGAAGAAAGGGTTTCTGCTGAGGGCCGCCCCGATCCTTCCCGGTCTGTTCGCTCGAAGCCCTCCGCAGTCGGAGAAGAGGAGTTAGTTCCGATACTCTGCTTTGGAGAAGAAGTTTAGGTGGGTTTCGTGATTTGCTTCCGACGATTCTCTCCGTTTTTTTTTTATCTTCTGATGCAATGTAAATGAAGCGGGCAGGGCAATGATACGAGCCCTTTCCTCCTTCATCATTTATTTCCTCCTTTTTTTTCTCGGAAAGCCCCTGCGCGGGTATGACCCGTAGCATCCTGGGCGATGATATGAGCCCACGATGCCCTGTTTCTTCTAACTTTATTTACCCGTCTTATTTCCGGCTTGAATGCCGACTGTGAGATGCGGACCATTTGTAATAACCCTTTGGGCATTTGCCCTTTCTATATCTGAATAAAATCACCAGTGTCTATCTGCATATTCGAGGAGTCGTTGCCATATACTGGATCGAGGTTTCTTTCCGTGGTTTCTCTGATGCACACGCCCTGATGATTCCAAGGGCAACAGTGATATCACCCTCTCCCCAAGGGTTTTCTTCTCGCATCTATTTTTATTCCGTGGAGGGTCATTGGCCAGAGGAAGGCACCTCGATGCTCCTCTGGTCAGAACCACGGGACCTTCTCCCATCGCTCTCCTTCTGTTCCCAGTCATGAATGGAGGGGGATGGGGTATCCCCATAATAAAAACGCAATGCCTGTAGGTATTATTATCTTTCTGTTCGTTATTCCGAGTGCTCAATGCATGCCCTCCCCGGTTGTGGAAAGCCACAAGCCAACAAGCTACTGTCTATGCTGACAGGCTAACCCCGATATCAACATAATCCCCCTTGCTAACTAGTCAACCGGCGGGTTTATTACGCGCATAGGCCAATTAACTCCCTTCTACCGAACGCATCCTGTCTTGTCTTATTCATGACGATTTTCTCGAAGAATTTGTCCGACGGGGAGAGGGGACATTCCCCCATGAATCACCAGGGGATCACGGGGTCATACCCCTTCGTGGTATGTATCCTCATGGTCTGTTCGGTGAATATAAACAGGGGCTTTGGCCCAACAATAAATCCACTATCCTCAATGGCATTGTGGTGGCCACGGGTTGGAAACCTCTCACAGGCTATCCTCAAGGGCTTCTCCTCCCTATTGGCTGTCCCTTCCGATCATGATTTGGCTATGAGTCGAGTGCCCCTCGTAGGCTAGCCCTCGGGGTTTACCTTCTCTTATTGGTCACTTCGTCTGATCACCTTTCAACCCACGGAATGATGGTGCCCCTCGTAGGCTAGCCCTCGGGGTTTCCTATCCGTTCGGGTCTGCCGGCCGCCGTGCGCCACCCGGCTTTTAGGGGTGTACTCCGCCACGTGAGTACTCCCTGCGTCTCCCGACAATCCTTTGGGATGGGGAGATGCTGCCAAAATTTCGGCTCGAACGAGTGTAAACTCGGAACAATTGCTGCGCTCGAGTGTGAACCTCGCGCGAACCCGTGACTTGGCTTTGAACGGTTTGGGACCGATCCAATGAATAATCAATTCAATAAAGTCCTCAAAACCCCCAAAATAATCTAATAAATCCATAAATAAATCAACGGAATCTCGGTTTCCGTGAAATCGGGCTAAAACGGCGCGATCACGCGTTAAAACGGCGCGGCCTAAAGCGGCGCGCCCTATCCGGCGCGCCCTATCCGGCGCGCCCTCCCCGGCGCGCCCCTACCTTCCACCGCGCCGTTTTAACGGCTTTTCCCCCTTTTACCTACGTTTGACCGCGCCGTTTTAACCCCTTTTACCTACGTTTCAGGGCGCCGTTTTAACCATTTCAACCCCTTTCTTCGCATGCACTGCACCGGTTTCGTTCCGAGTCATGTCATCGCATAAATTCTAATCTTTTCTCCCATTCATGGGATGATTTCTCATACTAATCATGGAACTTCGTAAGCTCGTTGATTGAATAAATTGAATAAACTAGCTTTCAAGCTTGAATTGATATGTCTCGAATCTTTGGCATCATGATTTGGCCCAAGCATTCGTGTCTCATTAATGTATGCCCGAGTGGGTGCACCCTTGGTATATCAAATGACATTGTCAGAAGGCCAGGTTATGCCTGACCGGAAAACCTTGTCGCGCGTGAAGGCGGCTTTCGGGCCTAAGTACTCCCCATGTACCAGGCCCCCCACCTCAATAAACCCTGCGTATTCGGTCATGACATCTTGCATGATTGTTCGCATGCTCTGTATCTTTTATTCCGGCCTCGACAGCCCTCTATCTCGGCAACTAATCAAAGGTGTTCCCTCCTCGTGGGGGATGTAATTAACGCCATAGCCTTTACGGTATGGCGGACTGCTGGTCCCGACCGAACCTCACTCTCGCCCGATAAGGGTCAGAATGAGCGCATCATAAATCGTCACTCATGTGACTGGCACGCCCGCGTCGTCAATCAGTCAGTTGATTACTAGTTAGTCAATTGGTTGATCGACCCGCGAAATAAATGAATGAAAAATACCAACAAAAAAGAAGCGAAGGAAAAGACGGTCGAAAAAGTCTGGCACGTAAAGGCTGAGATGAGGGGACGTAGGGCTACCTGTAAAAGACCAAATAGGATTCCTCATAGGCATTAAACACAGCGAGAAGAATTTCTGTGTTCGAGAGGCTGACCTTCCCGCAACAAGCAAGGCGGAGGGTCCATCGACAAAGAAGGAGGATGCAGGTTTTCACTTGCAACATGGCTGGCGTGTGTCCAGCCGATATGGGAAGCTTCCTGAAGACTCCCAAGAACTGGCTCAGTTGGCCGTACGGCCGGGACCAGCTACCCGCAGGACAGATGCAGCAAGAGGGCTTCTGACGGCGATGAAAGAGAAACAGCCCCAGTCATACCTCCACTGGGATGACAAAGCCCCCGTCTTGACCGCTAATGTGGTAACGACGGAAGAAGAAGACGACGTACTCCTCGATACCCTGCCCGAGGGTACGTCCGGGGAAATGACAGAAGGTGTCCCCACCGTTATAGACCCATCAGTCTTGATGCTGCTGCAAAAATATCAACGGGAAATAGATTCCCTGAAGAAACAACTGATGGAGAAAACTGAACACTCATCAGCCTCCAAACCACCCGAAGTCCAAGGTGAATCATCCGGGGAGCGGCTCGTCGAGACGACCCTCCACCGCCCTATACACTGCCTCAGCCGTCAGAGCCAACTGTGACGACAGCACAACAGCGGCGCCACAGCCTCAGCCGCTGCTACCTCCGGTGCTTCCCCAGGTGCATCCAACACCCCCACTGCTGCATCCTCCACAGGCGACCACCCTGGTCACCCCCTACCTGCAGCCAGCACACTTCTATCCGGAGCCAGTCGACCCCATGGTCGTGAACCGGATGATGGTGGAAAGGATGATCGAGCTGAAGCTCGCAGAGAAAAGTGAAGGCGACTATGTCGCATTCGATGCCTACCGGGTGCCCTACCCGCAACACCATGCGGCCTAAGCGACTTCCCCCGGGAGTAACGGCGCCCTGAAACGTAGGTAAAAGGTTAAAACGGCGCCAGAACCGTAGGTAAAGGGGGCAGGCCGTTAAAATGGCGTGGGGAGCTGGGGCGCGCCGGGAAGGGCGCGCCGGGAAGAGCGCGCCGGAAAGGGCGCGCGGGAAGGCCGCGCCGGGAAGAGACCGCGCCGGGAAGGGCGCGCCGTTTTAAGCGTGATCGCGCACGAACGCGCCGAATTAACCCGATTTCAAGGAGGCAGGGGCCTCGTTGGTTTATTCATAGATTTATTAAGATTTTGGATGGTTTTGAGAATTTTATTAAGTTGATTATTCATCGGAATCGGTGCCGAGTCATGGGCTCGCGTGAGGCGATTGTTCCGAGCTTAACTCGTTCGAGCCGAAATTTCGGCAGCATCTCCCCATCCCAAAGGATGGTCGGGGAGTCGCAGGGAGTACTCACGTGGCGGAGTAAACCCCTAAAGAGCCGGGTGGCACAACGGCGGCCGGCAGACCCGAACGGATAGGAAGACCCCGAGGGCTAGCCTGCTAGGGGTACCGAGTCCGTGGGTAACGGTGAGTGAATGAAGTGACTCGATGTGGGAGCGAAAACCCCGAGGGCTAGCCTACGAGGGGTACGCGACCCGAGCCACCACAACACTCGAAACGGGACGACCGAGTAGGGAAGGGAACCCCGAGGGCTAGCCTACGAGGGGAACGCAACCCATGGCCACCACGAGGCCCATCAAGGACGTGGATTTGTAGTGTTGGGGTTACCCCCAATTTCTGTGTGCTCACTGGCCCTCGGAGACCCATTATTGACCAATGGATTCCTCGAACCGAGCAGTCATGACAAGCAATCAAGGGAATGTTCCCCCTCCCCGGGTTACCGATCCACACTAATGAAACAGTGAAGTGATGCGGTGGGAACATTCGTATAACCAGCAGGCCAAAAACTAAGCCTGTAGATGCGCATACGTAAATGCATTCGAACGTTCACAAATCAAGGAAATATTCATCGGTGGCCGTTCGAAGTCATATGAATTCTCGTCCGACGGGCCGGCACTCCGCAAGACCCCGTGGGAAGCCTGAAATTTTTCGACCGTCTTTTCCTTCGCTTCTTTTTTGTTGGTATTTTTCATTCATTTATTTCGCGGGTCGATCAACCAATTGACTAACTAGTAATCAACTGACTGATTGACGACGCGGGCGTGCCAGTCACATGAGTGACGATTTATGATGCGCTCATTCTGACCCTTATCGGGCGAGAGTGAGGTTCGGTCGGGACCAGCAGTCCGCCATACCGTAAAGGCTATGGCGTTAATTACATCCCCCACGAGGAGGGAACACCTTTGATTAGTTGCCGAGATAGAGGGCTGTCGAGGCCGGAATAAAAGATACAGAGCATGCGAACAATCATGCAAGATGTCATGACCGAATACGCAGGGTTTATTGAGGTGGGGCCTGGTACATGGCGGAGTACTTAGGCCCGAAAGCCGCCTTCACGCGCGACAAGGTTTCCGGTCAGGCATAACCTGGCCTTCTGACAATGTCATTTGATATACCAAGGGTGCACCCACTCGGGCATACATTAATGAGACACGAATGCTTGGGCCAAATCATGATGCCAAAGATTCGAGACATATCAATTCAAGCTTGAAAAGCTAGTTTATTCAATTTATTCAATCAACGAGCTTACGAAGTTCCATGATTAGTATGAGAAATCATCCCATGAATGGGAGAAAAGATTAGAATTTATGCGATGACATGACTCGGAACGAAACCGGTGCAGTGCATGCGAAGAAAGGGGTTGAAATGGTTTAAAACGGCGCCCTGAAACGTAGGTAAAAGGGGTTGAAGCGGGCAGGGCAATGATACGAGCCCTTTCCTCCTTCATCATTTATTTCCTCCCTTTTTTTTTCTCGGAAAGCCCCTGCGCGGGTATGACGCCGTAGCATCCTGGGTGATGATATGAGCCCACGATGCCCTGTTTCTTCAACTTTATTTACCCGTCTTATTTCCGGCTTGAATGCCGACTGTGAGATGCGGAACCATTTGTATGAACCCTTTGGGCATTTGCCCTTTCATATCTGAATAAATCACCAGTGTCTATCTGCATATCGAGGAGTCGTGCCGTCAGCAGCCGGATCAAGGCAATTCAGGAGTTACCTCCACCAAGGAACATCTCCGAGATGAGATCATTACAAGGCCGCTTGGCTTACCCAGGATGCGCATCATAAAGCACACGGAGCACCTACGAAATCCATTTCCTGGAGCCCGTGAAGGAACAGCAGGGGTGGCAGCAAGTCCCTGTGAAGCACAAGAAGAAGAGGGCACCCCGCCCAAAAGAGGGGGCACATATCCGTGGCATTACACCTCGGCCTGCTCCGCCAGTGGTAGCGCCCGTATGGGTCACTCCACCTGCAGCTGTCAGAATATATACACCCAACAGAAGGAGACAGACTCCCCTGCCAGTGGTCAAGGAAACCAACCCCGGGGTCCTTCGACTGCAACACCTGATTGAAGGGCTAGATGAATATGTACAGCCCGAATTGAAACCCCTGCTCGTACGGGACTACGTCCCATGGCAGGAGCTGGAGCAACTCTCACTCAAGCAGACGGAGGAAGCTGAAGCAGCACCCCCTGAAGCGAGCAGTCTATTCTGGGGGCAGGTGCCCGCAGAAGCAAAAAGGAAAAAGAAGCAAAAGAAGAAGAAAAGAAAGGCCGTTGGCGCCAATAAAGCACAGGTTGTCTCCTGTAATACACTATCAGCCCTCTTCAACCTACCCGGGGAAGAGGAAGAAGAAGAAATATGCTTTACACCCCACACTGGGGAAAGCAAGATCGAGGCCGCCACTGCTGCACATGCCACGCGGTCAGGCCGAAAATGGGGGCGCCAACCCCCACCAAACCACAATATTGTGTTCAGAGGGGAACAACCCTACAAGACACCTCCGCCAGAGGTCAAGGGAGTTCAAATCCCTCCTCCGTCCGGTCTATACAACAAGAGCGGGGGCAAGGCTGTCCCCTCATTTCTTGAATTTATGAAGATGTCAAAGGGGAAACAGCCCTGTCAAGAGGCTAACCCTACACCCGGGTCCATCCACTTGCAGCTAGTGCAATCCCCTGGGGATGCAAATGCAGATGGAACTTACCCCGTGGCAACAAATAAAGAAGGCCCAGAGGCCGGTACCAGCCAGAAGGGTGCCGAGTCCGAGGAAGATGAAGCAGGTCCGTCTGGACCCACAAATCAAAACCTACCGAAGCATCGGTGGATTGAGGAGATGAAGCTCTCCAATGTCCGAGCCGGGAGCCGAATAATGAAGCTGCTCAAGAAGCTCCCCGCTCGATTTACAATCTGGGAAATTCTTTCCTTGAGTGAAGAAACCCGACAGGCAATCATTACTGCTCTGCAGACGCCTGCTCATTTTGAAGCCTGCATAGCTGAAGCCGTGCCTGAAGCCAGTATGACCTTCTCTCCCGAAGACATGCTGCTACCCACTGCTAGCCACAACAGGCCACTGTACCTAAAGGGGCACCTGAATGGGAGAGAGCTGAACCGGATCCTGGTCGACCCAGGTGCAGCAGTCAACATTCTGCCCTACAGAATATATGAGAGGCACCACTTCAATGTGCATCTCGAAAAGGTCGGGGATATGCGTATCGCTGGCTTCAACCAAAAATGTGAAGTGTCTATGGGAGTGGCAGAGTTCACGCTAACCTTGGCGGATTTCACTACAACGGTGCAGTTTCACGTCATCGACTCTCGCACCTCCTATAAAGCACTACTCGGCCGTCCATGGCTGCATGAAAATATGGTGGTGCCCTCCACGCTCCATCAATGTATCAAATACAGTCTCCAAGGGAAGGAGGAGAGGATATTTGCCGATCTCCACCCATTTGAGGTATTTGAATGCCACTTGGCAGACGCCAACTTGTACACGGGGTCTCCCCGAAAGGTTTCGGAAGCCAAGATATCCGCAGAAACATCAAGGAACAAATCGCGTGACGGTTGGTATCCACCACCGCCACGCGGATATGTCAAGCCGAAGACGGTCTCCCACATCACAGCTTCTGGAAATGTCGGAAGGGCGACACCCCCAGCATTATATCCCAAAGTTAAAGAAGTGTGATTAGTCAACAGCACAAGTGTGTCGGAGTCCCAGCTGGCCTCACCAAACCAGTCCTCGGCCTCGACGACACTACTGTCGAACCTTTCAAAATCTGGGAGGTGACACAAGAAGATGGACCTAGCAGCCTGTTCTATACAGCCAAGGAACATCCTACCCGGGAAGACACAGACTGCAGCCTCCCCGAAGACATAAGCAACCCGCCGGTCCATGTCCAAGGTCTGGCATTTACAACTGATAGGATGGCAAGAATGTTCCAAAAGCAACACATCCCTCCTGATCAGCCTCAGAAGCGCAAAGAAGCTTTCCAGAAAATGTGGTATCCTGCAAATCTGGACAAAGAAATGAGACGTGTCTCTCAACATCCAGGGCTGGGCTTCACCCTGGAGGAATACTATTATAGCGGGCGGTATGAGGTGGATACTATCTCCGCCTTTTGTCCCACCGAAGATAGCCCTCTGGGGGCAACCTTTGATGAATATCCGGTGGAAGCCGAGCATGCTGAATTGGCTTCATCCAGGAATCAACCAATAGAGGCCCTGGTTCCCTGTCGGTGCTGGGAGCAGGTCCATCCTGAAGAAGCAGCCCTTCAAGCCAAATTTGATACGGCTAGCAGCAGCGAAGCCGAAGACATTCAAGAAGCAGGAGTCTCTCCCTCTACAGGGGCTCCACTAATCACAATTTCAACACCCTTTCTGCCAATCGGGGAAGCCTGGGACAACTCCAATCAAGGGGAACCGGTTACCGGGAAAGAAAAAGACACTTCTGAAGAAGATGTAACTACCCCAGAAGACGAGACTTCCTCAACTTCTGCTACAAGACCAATATGCTGTCCGAGCCCAACAGCAAACAACTACCGGCCCGTCATGGCTGCAACCCCATCTACGAACACTGAAGCTATTCTCTCACCTTTGGGAGCTGCAGCGATAGTGGATTTGCTAATGGAACGGTCTACACGGCCGCTGGCATATGAAAACAAGATGCCTCATGAAGCTCTGGCAATGTCCGACGAGGAAGTCGAAGTGCTCGACCCTCAAGATGGTGTTCCGGACTTCGTCGACCTCCAACCAGCACCTCCGGAATAGAAGACGGAGGTCAGGCCACGTCGATGAACTAATAGAAGTCAACTTGGGAAATGAGGAGGACCCTAGGCCCACCTTCCTCAGTGCCCAACTGTCCCAGAAGAGCGAAAGCTGTACATCCAGCTGCTGCTAGAATATCGGGATTGCTTCGCCTGGACTTATAAAGAGATGCCGGGTCTAAGTCCCGCCGTCTCACAACATGAGCTGGCAATCAACCCTGAAGCCGAGCCGGTGAAGCAACCGCCGCGGCGTATGAGGCCGAGCTCATCACCCGAATCTGTGCTGAAGTTGACAAACTTATTGATGTGGGATTTGTTGAAGAAAATCAGTACACCACATGGCTGGCGAATATCGTCCCTGTGAAAAAGAAGAATGGACAGATCCGGATTTGTGTCGACTTCCGAGATCTAAATAAAGCCTGCCTAAAGATGACTTCCCGGTGCCAATAACCGAGGTCATGATCGATGCTACAACCGGCCATGAGGCCCTGTCATTCATGGATGGGTCGTCCGGCTACAATCAGATTTGGATTGCGGAGCATGACCGGGTCCATACTGCTTTCCGAACTCCTAAAGGCATTTATCATTACAAGAGAATGCCATTCGGACTGAAGAATGCTGGCGCAACCTATCAGCGCGCAATGACCAAAATCTTTGATGAATTGCTCTACCACAAGGTCGAGTGCTACATAGATGACCTGGTGGTCAAAACCAGAAGAAAAGAAGATCACCTGCAAGACCTCCGGATTATTTTCAGAGGCTGAGGCAGCATGAGCTAAAAATGAATCCTATGAAATGTGCGTTCGGAGTGTCGAGCGGAAAATTCTTGGGCTTCGTCGTCCGATATCGGGGATCGAGATAGACCCCGCAAAGATCAAGGCAATTCAGGTTACCTCCACCAAGGAACATCTCCGAGCTGAGATCATACAAGGCCGCTTGGCTTACATCCGGCGGTTCATTTCCAATTTGTCGGGGCGATGCCAGCCATTTCACAAGTTGATGATGAAAGATGTTCCCTTTTATTGGGATGAAGATTGCCAGACAGCCTTTGACAAGCTAAAAGACTATCTGAAGACTCCTCCAGTATTGGGCGCACCGGTGAAAGGACGGCCGTTGATACTGTATATAGCAGCTACACACAACTCTCTGGGGGCAATGCTAGCCCAGAATAATGAAGAAGGAAAGAGCAAGCCCTCTACTATCTCAGTCGGAGACTGATCAGAACTGAAGAGAAATATACTTACATTGAGAAGATTTGCTTGGCACTAGTCTTCGCAGTTAAGAAACTCCGACACTATATGTTGTCGCATGAAATCAGCTTGGTATCCAAGGAGGATCCCCTGAAATATATCATGTCCCAGCCAGCACTCAGAGGCCGTCTGGGCAAATGGGCGGTGATCCTTATGGAGTTTGATATCTCCTACGTCCCGCGCAAGGCCATTAAAGGTCAAGCTATCGCAGACTTCTTTGCTGCGCATCCGGTACCCGGAAACTGCCCGTGGGAACCAGAACTCCCCGAAGATGAAACTTTGGAAGCCGCTCAAGTACAGCCGTCCCCGTGGCAGCTATATTTTGATGGCGCTTCCAGAATTGACACCTCTGCCACTGGATCGGTCAGAGTCAGAGCAGGGGCAGGCATAGTCCTGAAATCCCCAGAAGGAGAAGTGGTGCATACATCCTGCTCCATAAATAAACCATGCACAACAATGAAGCAGAATATGAAGCCCTGATAATCGGGTTGCAGATTGCTCTGTCCATGGGAATTCAGATGCTGGAAGCATTCGGAGACTCCATGCTAGTTATAAAACAGCTGGAAGGAGAGTTCGAGGTGCGAAAGCAAGAGCTCCTCCCCTATCACCAGTTGGCAACTCGCCTGATGTTGAAATTTTACTTCATCAGCGTTAAACACATCAATCGAGGCCGGAATGCTCAGGCAGACGCCCTCGCTAAGTGGCTAGTTCATTGGCGTCCCGCCAGACATAAGCCTGAATATAACAGTAATCAACCGCCGACAGGTCCCCAGTGTAACAGAGGATCTGGCCGACGAACGGGAGATAGAGGTAGCAGTCGCTGAAAGGGTCCAGCAACCCGATTGGCGGGGACATCTTCTACGCTGGTTTCAACACCAGCAACTTCCAAAAGAAAAAGAACAGAGAATGAAGCTCCTAAGGATCAAGGATTCTTACGAGATGAGAAGCGGAACTTTGTTCCGGATTATGGCAGACGCCCGAAGGAAAATCCTACTCCGTTGCTTGTCGTCAGCAGAAGCGGAACAAGTAATGCAAGAAGTTCATGCAGGATCGGCTGGAGCACACCAGGCCGGTCCGAAAATGAAGATAGAAATAAAGAAATTGGGCTATTATTGGCCCACTATATTCAATGACTGCTGCAGGTTTGCCAAAGCCTGTCAGAAATGTCAAGAACATGCCAATGTGGCGAGGAGACCTCCAGTGCCGCTGCATCCCACTCTACCAAGTTGGCCGTTTGCTCAGTGGGGCACGGACGTGGTGGGGCCACTACCAGCATCTTCATCAGGGTGCAAATACATCTTAGCAGCTACAGACTACTTTTCCAGATGGGCAGAGGCAGTAGCACTAAGAGATGTGACGGGAGAACTAGTTGCAAGGTTCTTCCGACAAAATGTAATATTCCGGTTCGGGATTCCCAGCCGAATCATCTCTGATAATGGCAGCCATTTCAGAAATCAGAAGATTTATCGGCTAGCCGACAAATACAAAATTGACTGGAGGACATCGTCCCCCTACAACCCTCAAGCCAATGGATTAGCAGAAGCCTTTAACAAGACTTTATGCACGTTGCTGGCAAAGACTGTCAAGTCTAATAAGAAAGATTGGGAAGAAAGGATGTACGAGGCACTTTGGGCCTATCGTACCGTCTATAAAACCCCAACCGGCTGTTCACCTTTCTCCCTCGTCTATGGGTCGGAAGCTGTGGTGCCGATCGAACTTGAGGTGCCCTCGTTGCGAGTTGCCATCCAGCACGGACTAGTCAGTGGTGAGCAAGACAATGCAGAAAGAAGACTGGAAGAGCTCGCTGAGCTCGAAGGAAAACGCCTCCTGGCGCAACAAAACATCCAACTCTATCAAGCTCGCATGGCCCGCGCTTTTGACAAGTTAGTCAAGGGTCGAGAGTTCAAGAAAGGAGACCTGGTAATGGTCAAAAGAAGAGAAGTAATGGCCTCTAACCCCAAAGGGAAGTTGGTCGAAAACTGGGTCGGACCGTATATCGTCCGCCGAGTATATGAAGGAGGAGCCTACGTCCTGGTGGACCACAAAGGAGTCATCCAGTTCTCTCCCCTCAATGGAAAACATATTAAGCTGTATCACGCAGCGCAACCAACCCTCCCCGAGTGATCGGACGGAGCTACCTTTTTCCTTGATTAGCGGCATTCCGCCCTAATCAAGCTACCCTGTCTCGGTCAGTGGCATTCCGCCCTAATCGAGCTACCCTTTATCTTGGTTAGCGGCACTCCGCCCTAATCAAGCTACCTTATCTTGGTTAGCGGCATTCCGCCCTAATCAGCTACCCTTTATCTTGGTTAGCGGCACTCCGCCCTAATCGAGCTACCTCATCTTGGTTAGTGGCATTCCGCCCTAACCGAGCTACCCTTTCCTTGATTAGCGGCATTCCGCCCTGATCAAGCTACCTTTCCTTGGTTAACGGCATTCCGCCTTAATCAAGCTACCTTTCCTCGGTTAGCGGCACTCCGCCCTAATCGAGCTACACTTTATCTTGGTTAGTGCCACTCCGCCCTAATCAAGCTACCCTGTCTCGGTCAGTGGCATTCCGCCCTAATCAAGCTACCCTTTATCTTGGTTAGCGGCACTCCGCCCTAATCGAGCTACCTCATCTTTGGTTAGTGGGCATTCCGCCCTAACACAGAGCTACCCATACCTTGATTAGCGGCATTCCGCCCTGATCAAGCTAACCTTCCTTTTTAACGGCATTCCGCCTTAATCAAGCTACCTTTCCTCGGTTAGCGGCACTCCGCCCTAATCGAGCTACACTTTTCCTTGGGTAGTGGCATTCCCGCTCTAATCAAGCTACCCTTCTTTATCTTGGTTAGTGGCATTCCGCCCTAATCAAGCTATCCCTGCCCTTGGTCAGCGGCATTCCGTCCTGATCGAGCTACGTTTTCCTTGGTTAGCGACACTCCGTCCTGATCAAGCTATCCTCTTTGGCTCTCATTCCGGAAAAAAAAAATAATAATAAAAAATAAATAAATAAATAAAAGAAAATAATAATAAATAACATGAATGGGGTTAAAAAAAATAGAGATACCCCGCCAGACTTGCTCCTCTATCGGGACGAGTGCAAAAAATGGCTATAACCCAGCTGTGGCGAAAACCCGAAAGGGCGTCGCAGGCAAAATCGGGTACCCCGTCACGTGAAAACCCGAAAGGCGCGTGGGCAAAAGCAAGAGGGGGCTGACTTCGGCGAAAACCCGAAAGGGCGCTTGAGTCGGTAAAGTGTAATTTCCAAATCCCCTCCTATTCTCCACCTAACAAACCCCGAGAGGGACAATCATCAAAGTCTCTCGCCGGTAATCCGTGAACAAACCCCTTTTTCGACCCTCGTCATCAATCGGCGAGATCGGTCGATCTCTACCCTCAACTTTGGACCCTACGTCCCCTGTTGACAACCCCATCCTTGTTTTGCAATATCTCATGTCGACGAACAAACCCGTGGTCGACCCTCGACATCATCGGCGAGATCGGTCGATCTTCATCTTTGACTCGGATCTTACATCCTTGTTAACAAACCATATCCTTTGCTTCGACATCTAGCCAGTGTCGACGAAATGAACCAAAATCCGAGCTTGTCATCAACAAGGCCGATCAACACTCTCGCGGTCCAGCTCTCTGCCCCTCGAACTCAAAAAAAATAATAAAATAAAAAAGGGGTTAAAAATAGAGATACCCCGCCAGACTTGCTCCTCTATCGGGACGAGTGCAAAAATGGCTATAACCCAGCTGGGCGAAAACCCGAAAGGCGTCGCAGGCAAAATCGGGTACCCCCCGCCACGAGAAAACCCGAAAGGGCGCGTGTGCAAAAGCAAGAGGGGGCTGGTCCGGTGAAAAACCCGAAAGGGCACTTAGGCCGGTAATGTGAATAAAAAGAAAAAAAAATGATGAATAAGTGATGAACCATCCTCCATCCGGAAAGGCCATTCACAAGGTCAGGGCGAGGGTCTTCATCCGATATCCCACTTACACACATCCATCTACCTTTTCGACCTTGTCATCATCGGCAAGATCGGTCGCTACTATAATGGCCCCTTGTCACCATCGGCAAACCATCTACCATTTTCGACCCTTGTCACCATCGCAAGATCGGTCGCCTACCCTTCCCGGTTTTTGTCATCATCGGCAAGACCGTCTACCTTTTCGACCCTTGTCACCATCGGCAAGATCGGTCGCTACCCTTCGTTTTTTTTGTCATCATCGGCAAGACCGTCTACCTTTTCGACCCTTGTCATCATCGGCAAGATCGGTCGCTACCTATAACGGTTTTTGTCACCATCCGGCAAGACCGTCTACCTTTTTCGACCCTTGTCACATCGGCAAGATCGGCGTCGCACCTACCGGTTCTTTGTCACATCGCGGCAAGACCCATCTACCATTTTCGACCCTTGTCACCATCGGCAAGATCGGTCGCTACCCTTCCGGTTTTTTGTCATCATCGGCAATACCATCTACCCTTTTCGACCCTTGTCACCATCGGCAAGATCGGTCGTCTACCCTTCACGTCCGTTTTTGTCATCATCGGCAATACCATCTACCCTTTTGACCCTTGTCACCATCGGCAAGATCGGTCGCTACCCTTCCGGTTTTTGTCATCATCGGCAAACCGTCTACCCTTTTCGACCCTTGTCATCATCGGCAAGATCGGTCGCTACCTATAACGGTTTTTGTCATCATCGGCAAGACCGTCTACCTTTTCGACCCTTGTCATCATCGGCAAGATCGGTCGCTACCTATAACGGTTTTTGTCATCATCGGTAAGACCGTCTACCTTTTCGACCCTTGTCACCATCGGCAAGATCGGTCGCTACCCTATACGGTTTTTGTCATCATCGGCAAGACCGTCTACCTTTTCGACCCTTGTCACCATCGGCAAGATCGGTCGCTACCCTATCGTTTTTGTCATCATCGGCAAGACCGTCTACCTTTTCGACCCTTGTCATCATCGGCAAGATCGGTCGCTACCTATACGGTTTTTGTCATCATCGGCAAGACCGTCTACCCTTTTCGACCCTTGTCATCATCGGCAAGATCGGTCGCTACCCTACTGTTTTTTGTCATCATCGCAAGACCATCTACCCTTTTCGACCCTTGCCACCATCGGCAAGATCGGTCGCTTTCCCCCCAAACCTGGCAAAGGCCCTGTCCCAGGAACGGCTACACCGCGGTGGAGCGAACACCTCATCCCTTCCCTGAAGGCGTGAGCGCTCTCCTGCGTTATTGGCACTCGTTCCCGGGTTCAGGTGATTAGCCGAAAGAAAGAAAAGACGAAAAGAAGTCGTGGTCAAGACTACGAAAAGAAACGCTTCCATTTAATAAAAGTGGAGAATACATTCTTTTGCCCGGGCATCCCCCAGGGTACATAAACTCCAAAGAAAAAAAAAAGGAACAGAGCTTCCAAAAGGAAAGGAAACAAAAGCAAAGGGAAACCAAGACTACGGCAGAGGACGCCGGAAGATGTCCCCTAGTTCCAAAAGGCCAGCGAGGGGTACTGGGTCAATTCCTCCAGACGAGTCTCGGTGGCTGTCAGCTGCAATAACCTCTCGTTGAGTGAAGCAAGTCGTCCTTCAGCCAGGTCGGCCTCCTCTGTCGTCTGGACTTCTAGGCGCTCGCCTTCCTGCAGCTCGGCCTCGGCCTTAGCTAGTTCCGCACGCAATTCATCTATCCGTGCCCTGAGGAGCAGCTGACGTTCCAGATATTCTCAGCGGCGTCCCTCAGCTGTCCCACCGTCACCTTCAGTGAACTGACGGCAGTGCGGCAATCTGCCCTCTCCAACTTCACAGCAGCGAGCTGATCGGAAACCTCCCGATTCAGGAAATCCCGCCTGTTGGCGTGCTTCAGCAACATCACAACCCGTGGGGTCCAATCATCCATGGGGCAACCAAATGCCAGTAGCGGCCGGGAGAGGTGGTCCACCAAGCTCTCAGCGTGCAAAGTCAAGTCTGGAGAAGCTGACATGGCCCGCTGGAGATTATCCAGAGATTGCCATACCATGTCTCCAGAAAATTGTAAGCCCAATGGCGAAGTCTCGGGGAGCCGAAAGTCTACCCTGCTGTCCACCTCAGCCCAGATGTCGTCGGCCACCCCGAGGGACGTCGACGGCATAGTCTGCACGGCACCCACTCCCGGTCCGACCACTGCAGCCATATCAACTGGAGGGACTCCATAATAACAACTTCTTTGCCCGCCCTTTGGGTGAATCTGCAATAGCCGTGTCGGCAACAGAAGGCACATGCTCCTCTTGAGTAGTTTCGCCAGCGCCAAGGGAAGAGACCCCTCTATAATGGACAAGGCCTGAGTAACATCGGCCTCATCCGCAATAATTTCTCCGGCCTCTATGTCTGAAAGACCACTAGGCAACGACAACGATTCTGCACCAGTTGCCAAGGCTTGAACCCCTGCAACCTCAGTCGGAGCGCTAACTTCGGCAGCCACGCCGGACTCCTCTGATACCGCTGCAGCAGCATAGGTCCGTGGAAGCCGCAGGGCAATGGGCCGCACAACAGGCGGGAACGCTGGCTGGCTCATATCCACGCCAGGAAGAGGCATTACGGATCATTATAGCTGGCGGTACCACCTCGCCTGCAGTACATATACAACATCAGCCAGCTGGCTTGGAAATGAAAAGAAACGTTGCAGGCGGGAATCAAAAGGTTTCCTACCTCGACCGGCACTATGTTCAGGCCTCCCAGAGTTGCCTCTGAAGATACTGGCCCTTCTCCTGCAATCGGGTATGATAGCCCGTGCTCGGCTACCAATAGCCTCGGAGGGCTAAACGTTGAAAGTCGCTCTCGTAAGCTGAAGAAGCCCCGGCATCCTCAGCCTCGGTTTCCGCCATCGGGAACCCCTCATCATCGCCGGAGCCGCCGCCATAATCAACTTGTTCGGAGGAGAGGAGTCTTCTGCTTGCTCTCGAACCTCTGATACCAGAGCGGGAACCAGGCTGCTAGGAGGATGCCCTCTAGCCTGAACCTCCTCAGGGGTCTCCGCCTCGGGGACATCCGTTGGCGGAATCTCTAAGGGTTGGTCCCTCGGAAGCCCTTGCTCGCCGACGACAATCCTTGCTGCGGCACCCACCTCGGGAAGTAGCGTGGGTCGAACATCGACTGAAGTCAAAAGATAGCAAACAGTCAGGCCTTGACTGAAAAAGAATATGCCAACAAGCCCTGCGGGCGAACTACAAATTACCTTCTACTTCTCGATGGGGCGTCGGCGAAGGCAAGTCGCGCTCAATAGGGAGCGAGGGGCCCTTCCCCTCTCTCCTCAGTAGCAGCTCCAGGTGCCGCCTCCAACCCGACAACGGCAGAGGTAGCACCAGCAGCTATTGAAAAGAAGAATGATCAGCCACATTGGTGAAAAAAACAAACAAGCCAAGCAAGAATAAGAAATCACCTTCGCCCTCGGACCCTTGCGTCCGGGCGGCCTCAAATTCAGAGAAAGATGGAACCGAGGAAGCGGAGTGGCGGACTCCTCTCAGCAACCTTCCTCCGACGAGCTCGTAGCACGGGACTCTGCTCTCTTGGCCTTCTTGGCCCTACCAATAGCCTCCTGACCTGGGATCTGGTTCGTTTTCGCGAGTCCCCAGGGGGTAATGGCGTTGTAGTCGGAGCTGGCTCCAAATATAAAATACGAAGGCTTCTGCGCCTTCGATATCAACTCCCTGCAATGCCGGGTCCCCTCCACTGAGAGACGAGCTGCAGAAAGCATATAAGTCAGAAGATGCACACTGACTGCAGAGAAAAAAGCCCCATGGCTGAAGAAGAAAACAAACATTACCTGGCAGCCCCGTATATCGAGGACTAAGCGGCCAGTAAAGCAATACTGGCGCCTTGTCCCGGGAAGCCGCTTCATGGATCAGCCAGCACACGTCCCCAATTGTTTCACTCTTATCCGCTAGCTGAGCAAGTCTCATGGCCACAGGATGATAAGTGATGATATAGACTCAAGTAGTCGAACCCCCAGCCGTCGACATACTTGAAAGATATCAGTAACTGATGGCTCCAGATGGCTTCTAACGGACCAGAAACTGAAAGCCCATGAGAATGAAGCAGGGCGAATATCCAGGGGGTGTTGGCATACAAATCAGCCCGCCTGTCTTCCCTCCTAATGAAGGTCCGATAAGGATGAAATCTGTCAATCTCCGGGCGCCAGCTCGCCACAGTAGGAAGAGGTTCTTCCACTGGAAGGGGAATTGTCTGAAGAGCAACCCGGTCACTGCTGACCCGACACAATCCCCAGAGGGTCTTCACATAGTCATCCTTCCTGATTTCAGGCATCTTCGGGTCGGACTTGGATGACTTGCCCTTCACAGCTTTCCTGGCCTCTATATATGCCGTCACCTCGGCATTGGACCAGGACTTCAGCTTCTTCAGATAGGCGGGATCAATGTCCAGAATGGGCTCCCGCTGGGAATCTAGAAAGCGGCGTTCGGCAACGTGCCAGCAGTCTTTCCGGAAATTCCGATAAAAACCCGTTCGTGCATTCCACCACTTGATGAAGTCTGGAGTCACTCGGGGAAGACGAGCCGGGGTTGGCACCCTGAATGATACATCCTCCCGGCGATGAAAGTAATCCCACCATGTGCGGGCTTCCTCTGTAGTCGTCTGACCGGCCCGGTGCCTGTTTGGAAGATTGAACTGGGCCGCCGAAGAGGGAATTTGTTGGTCATACCCAAAATTTCCGACTGAAGCGGAAAGGATAATACGGCTCCAGCCACAGCAAGCCGCTCTTTCTAAAAACAAGAACACTCGGGCGGATAGACAACGCCCAATCAACCAGTTCGGCTCCAGGATTGGTCTTGGCTCTTCGACCGGTCAGCTGATGAATAAATTCCTCTGTCTCAAATAATCGGCATTGCCGCATCCTGTTGACAAGAGGGCTGGAGCTGGCAGCCAAACTCCAGAAATGCAGAACGCCGGGGAATCTGTTGGAACTGTCGTCAACTTCCCCCGAATGGCGAAAAGCTGGTCCGCCAGTGAAGACGGTTCAGCACTGGCAAATTCGATCATCCGTGGCAAGCGATCGATTGCATTGACCGGGGAGCTGCTTCCGGAAATAGGGTACAAACCCAAGCATTGAAAAAGTGGAGGGGACCAACTGTCCTGAATTCCTGGGGATGCGCGACTTGTGCAAATCCCCCAACATTTTGTATATAAGGCATAAAGCCACGGGGCACAGGGACAGCTTCGTCCCCAAGCCATCAAACAGGCAGGGTAAATCGCCTCCGGCCTATCACCGTCTCATCTCCTTGGGGAAGGGCGAATGAACAAAGCCAATATGTCAAATACGCAGCACAATGTGTAACTGCGTCAACTCCCGTGGGATTCGGGCCGGCCTGCCCTCTCTCCCTGAGATAGCAGGATATGTTGCTTGGCGCCGAGCCCTCTTCTTCCGCGCCACACTGTCGGAACCACTGTGGGGAAGTCCTCATAGTGCTGTTCCCCACCAAAGAAATATTGAAGCCACGTGCCCATCCGCACGCGCCTCTTTTCGCCGGGCTTTCGCGCTTCCCGCGAGTCAAGTGTCAGGCGCAGCAGGGTGCGATACGCCTTCATCAGATAACGATAGGCGAAGCCCGTGAAGTATTGCCTTCACCATCTGTCTGGTCCTTCAGCCAATCTGCGAAGCAAACTTCTTCATACGGCTCTCCATCTATCGGCAGGCCGCTCAGCTGAGAAAGGCTCCATAAATCCAATGAAGTTTCACCTTCTCGGTGTAGAAAGTATTGTACTCTGGGCAGAAGACTCAATCATCCCGCAGCATATAGGCCTCGGGAGATCGGGTATCTACTACCGGGAAGCGTATACACTCTGATAAATTCCGGCGTGCACCAAGATGGGGGGTATTGCCGCAACACAAAGTCAGTGAATTCAACCGCTCCCGGTCTGAAGGCGTGAGCATCGGTGGCTTTGAGCTCTCCAAACCACCCCACTGAAATTTGATGTTTGAACCGGACCGCCAAGCAGTCCAAAAGAAAAGGCTCGTCTCGATATCCCCAATGGAGCGGTGCGAGGAACAGACCATATATGGGTTTCTTCTCCCTGTCAACACGGCCGGCGGTCTCATTCCAGCGAGCTGGTGTGTATTGCGGTGCCCTCGTCAGCATCCCGGCTTCGGGAGATAATTCCTGCACTCCGAGCACGGCCCCCCATTTCCTAGTTCCCCGGGGATGTACATGGGCATACCTATGTGACTGACTCAGTCAGGCTGTCCCGCTCCGCCAGCAGCGCTCCTTCAGCTCGGCGGACCAGGATTAAATCACGCTTCCCACCGAGGTTGAAGCGCTCGAGAAACGCCATCAGGTGCTTGTCTTTGGGGTGATCCCGTCTGATGTTGTCCCCTCGGTCATATCTGAATTGGTTGCCGTCGAGGATCAACAAATGGCCGGTGTCGACTGTGTCGGTTTCTGAGTCCGAAGACTCAGCCACCACGGCTACACGTCGGAGCCCCGATCAAGGGAATGGACGTTCCCCCATGTCACGGCGACCCGAGATACAGAGGAAGAAGAGCCGGAAAGCCATGTTATCTGCAGAACAGCACCCGGAAAAGAACAAATAAAAGTCAGAAATTAATGGATCGAAAATAATATTCCTGACGAAATTTCGGCAGCATCTCTCTCAGCTCGATGGTTTGCCAAAAAGAGAGCGGAAGCCGTCCACAAAGGGAGCAGCCCCTAAAAGTAGCCATAGGCATTAAGCCAGGGCCGAATGGGACACCCGAGGGATCTAGCTCCGAGGACAAGTCCTACGAGAAGCCTCCCGGGCCCGAAGAATGGGTTCAAAACCCGAAGAACAGCAACACTCAACTCACCCACTCACAGGCGAGACCGCTCGAGCCCAAGAGCCACTCGGCGCCGCGGAAGGTGGAGAAAGGAATGAGGAGAGAGAAAAAATATCGCAAATGAAGACTGAAGAAGAAAAAAACGAATGAAGAAGCCTTATATAGGGCCCCCCCCTCATCTCGTTAAAACGGCGCGTGCCCCGGAGCGCGCCGTTTTAAGCAAATGGCGCGCCGGGGAGGGCGCGCCGTTTTAACTCCAAAAGGAGCGGGGCGCGCCGTAAAGGCCGCGCCGTTTTAACCCCGAAGGCCCAGGGCGCGCCGTAAAGGCCGCGCCGTTTTAACTCTCGAAGCAAAGGCCGCGCCGTTTTAAAAACGCGGCCGAACAAGTTTCCCGCCTCGTCCGACGGGCATCCGGAGCCAGAATTGAGCGCCGTTCGAGCTCTCGTCATCACACGAAGCTCATCCGTAGGCACTGCTGCACTCCTGCCTCGCTTGCACCACCCACGTCTGGGGGCATTTGTTGGCACTCAAAATATGATCCCTGGCGACCAAGCCGCAAAGACGAATGATACGGCCCACAGAAGCACAGAAGCCGATGAAAATCAACTTATCGAGGGTCCCTCGAGCTGACGAAGCCCCAAGCCACCTTGAAGGGAACGTCGGGGACTTAACCTCAGGAGAGCCGAAGTGAACCCGTGACCAATCGGCAGTGCGATCAAGCCTGCCCAATGATCCGGCATCGACTCTGTCATGCCGCTACCCCACATCCGACGTCCGATCAAGGACGACGGTCTACCTTATGATTCTCCGAAAGAGGAAGAATGCCCTCGCCACATCCACAACAAGGGTCGGAGTTCTGTCAGCAAGAAGATCCCGATCACCCGACACGGGTTCGGCTTCTCGCCCTAGTGAGCCATTAGCGGCCGATGGATCGCCATTCAAGGCGGAATTACCCAGGATGCAATGCCATCCTGCAAGGAAGCTTCGGACACAGGTCCGTCTTGATGAGAGGCACCAATCACAGTGCCGAAAGTCGTACCGACGGGACACCCGTGTGTCCGGACCGGAAGCACACGAAGTTCTGATCGAGGCCGTTCATCGCGTCAAGAGCTTCGTCAACACCCCGTCAAGGCTCCCCGAGAGCCAATACGAGAGGAACAGTCAACTGGAGTCTCCGGAACCATCCCCGGACCCACCGGCCTTCGCCGTGGCCTGGCAAACAGGTTAAAACGGCGCCGCTTAAAACGGCGCCGTCAATCCGGCGCGCAAAAAGCCAAGGGGGCTGCTCCCCGCGCCGTCAAACCGGCGCGCAAAGATCAAATGGGGGCCTTCCCCCGGCGCCGTCAATCCGGCGCGCAAAAAGCCAAGGGGGCTGCTCCCCGGCGCCGTCAAACCGGCGCGCAAAGATCAAATGGGGGCCTTCCCCGGCGCCGTCTATCCGGCGCGCAAAGACCAAATAGGGGCCTTCCCCGGCGCCGTCTATCCGGCGCGCAAAGACCAAATAGGGGCCTTCCCCGGCGCCGTCAACCCGGCGCGCTTCCTGGGGCGCCGTTTTAAACCCAAGGCTATATATAGCCTGTCGAGAGGAGATCAAGGAGATCCGATGGGGAGAGGAGGCGGATTTGAAAGAAAAAAAAGAGAAACTCAATAGAAAGAAAGAGAGCCAATCGTCCGAGAGCGAGAAGTCTTGGGGGAGAAGAAAGGGTTTCTGCTGAGGGCCGCCCCGATCCTTCCCGGTCTGTTCGCTCGAAGCCCTCCGCAGTCGGAGAAGAGGAGTTAGTTCCGATACTCTGCTTTGGAGAAGAAGTTTAGGTGGGTTTCGTGATTTGCTTCCGACGATTCTCTCCGTTTTTTTTTTTTTATCTTCTGATGCAATGTAAATGAAGCGGGCAGGGCAATGATACGAGCCCTTTCCTCCTTCATCATTTATTTCCTCCCTTTTTTTTTTCTCGGAAAGCCCCTGCGCGGGTATGACGCCGTAGCATCCTGGGCGATGATATGAGCCCACGATGCCCTGTTTCTTCTAACTTTATTTACCCGTCTTATTTCCGGCTTGAATGCCGACTGTGAGATGCGGACCATTTGTAATGAACCCTTTGGGCATTTGCCCTTTCTATATCTGAATAAAATCACCAGTGTCTATCTGCATATTCGAGGAGTCGTTGCCATATACTGGATCGAGGTTTCTTTCCGTGGTTTCTCTGATGCACACGCCCTGATGATTCCAAGGGCAACAGTGATATCACCCTCTCCCCAAGGGTTTTCTTCTCGCATCTATTTTTATTCCGTGGAGGGTCATTGGCCAGAGGAAGGCACCTCGATGCTCCTCTGGTCAGAACCACGGGACCTTCTCCCATCGCTCTCCTTCTGTTCCCAGTCATGAATGGAGGGGGATGGGGGTATCCCCATAATAAAAACGCAATGCCTGTAGGTATTATTATCTTTCTGTTCGTTATTCCGAGTGCTCAATGGCATGCCCTCCCCCGGTTGTGGAAAGCCACAAGCCAACAAGCTACTGTCTATGCTGACAGGCTAACCCCGATATCAACATAATCCCCCTTGCTAACTAGTCAACCGGCGGGTTTATTACGCGCATAGGCCAATTAACTCCCTTCTACCGAACGCATCCTGTCTTGTCTTATTCATGAGACGATTTTCTCGAAGAATTTGTCCGACGGGGAGAGGGGACATTCCCCCATGAATCACCAGGGGATCACGGGGTCATACCCCTTCGTGGTATGTATCCTCATGGTCTGTTCGGTGAATATAAACAGGGGCTTTGGCCCAACAATAAATCCACTATCCTCAATGGCATTGTGGTGGCCACGGGTTGGAAACCTCTCACAGGCTAGTCCTCAAGGGCTTCTCCTCCCTATTGGCTGTCCCTTCCGATCATGATTTGGCTATGAGTCGAGTGCCCCTCGTAGGCTAGCCCTCGGGGTTTACCTTCTCTTATTGGTCACTATCGTCTGATCACCTTTCAACCCACGGAATGATGTGCCCCTCGTAGGCTAGCCCTCGGGTTTCCTATCCGTTCGGGTCTGCCGGCCGCCGTGCGCCACCCGGCTTTTAGGGTGTACTCCGCCACGTGAGTACTCCCTGCGTCTCCCCGACAATCCTTGGGATGGGGAGATGCTGCCGAAATTTCGGCTCGAACGAGTGTAAACTCGGAACAATTGCTGCGCTCGAGTGTGAACCTCGCGCGAACCCGTGACTTGGCTTTGAACGGTTTGGGACCGATCCAATGAATAATCAATTCAATAAAGTCCTCAAAACCCCCAAAATAATCTAATAAATCCATAAATAAATCAACGGAATCTCGATTTCCGCGAAATCGGGCTAAAACGGCGCGATCACGCGTTAAAACGGCGCGGCCTAAAGCGGCGCGCCCTATCCGGCGCGCCCTATCCGGCGCGCCCTCCCCGGCGCGCCCCTACCTTCCACCGCGCCGTTTTAACGGCTTTTCCCCCTTTTACCTACGTTTGACCGCGCCGTTTTAACCCCTTTTACCTACGTTTCAGGGCGCCGTTTTAACCATTTCAACCCCTTTCTTCGCATGCACTGCACCGGTTTCGTTCCGAGTCATGTCATCGCATAAATTCTAATCTTTTCTCCCATTCATGGGATGATTTCTCATACTAATCATGGAACTTCGTAAGCTCGTTGATTGAATAAATTGAATAAACTAGCTTTTCAAGCTTGAATTGATATGTCTCGAATCTTTGGCATCATGATTTGGCCCAAGCATTCGTGTCTCATTAATGTATGCCCGAGTGGGTGCACCCTTGGTATATCAAATGACATTGTCAGAAGGCCAGGTTATGCCTGACCGGAAACCTTGTCGCGCGTGAAGGCGGCTTTCGGGCCTAAGTACTCTCCGCCATGTACCAGGCCCCACCTCAATAAACCCTGCGTATTCGGTCATGACATCTTGCATGATTGTTCGCATGCTCTGTATCTTTTATTCCGGCCTCGACAGCCCTCTATCTCGGCAACTAATCAAAGGTGTTCCCTCCTCGTGGGGGATGTAATTAACGCCATAGCCTTTGCGGTATGGCGGACTGCTGGTCCCGACCGAACCTCACTCTCGCCCGATAAGGGTCAGAATGAGCGCATCATAAATCGTCACTCATGTGACTGGCATGCCCGCATCGTCAATCAGTCAGTTGATTACTAGTTAGTCAATTGGTTGATCGACCCGCGAAATAAATGAATGAAAAATACCAACAAAAAAGAAGCGAAGGAAAAGACGGTCGAAAAAGTCTGGCACGCCCGGTGGGACCCGGAAACTGCTGCACATGCCACGGAGGGTGTCGATCAACCAATAATCGAGCTTCATTTACAATGCTTCCGACTTTTTCGACCGTCTTTTCCTTCGGCAAGATCGGTCGCTACCTACCCGGTTCTTGTCACCATCGGCAAGACCATCTACCATTTTCGACCCTTGTCACCATCGGCAAGATCGGTCGCTACCCTTCCGGTTTTTGTCATCATCGGCAATACCATCTACCCTTTTCGACCCTTGTCACCATCGGCAAGATCGGTCGCTACCCTTCCGGTTTTTGTCATCATCGGCAATACCATCTACCCTTTTCGACCCTTGTCACCATCGGCAAGATCGGTCGCTACCCTTCCGGTTTTTGTCATCATCGGCAATACCGTCTACCCTTTTCGACCCTTGTCATCATCGGCAAGATCGGTCGCTACCTATAACGGTTTTTGTCATCATCGGCAAGACCGTCTACCTTTTCGACCCTTGTCATCATCGGCAAGATCGGCCGCTACCTATAACGGTTTTTGTCATCATCGGTAAAACCGTCTACCTTTTCGACCCTTGTCATCATCGGCAAGATCGGTCGCTACCTATAACGGTTTTTGTCATCATCGGTAAGACCGTCTACCTTTTCGACCCTTGTCACCATCGGCAAGATCGGTCACTACCCTATCCAGTTTTTGTCACCATCGGCAAGACCGTCTACCCCTTTCGACCCTTGTCACCATCGGCAAGATCGGTCGCTGCCTATAACGGTTTTTTGCCATCATCGGCAAGACCGTCTACCCTTTTCGACCCTTGTCATCATCGGCAAGATCGGTCGCTACCTACCCGGTTTTTGTCATCATCAGCAAGACCATCTACCCTTTTCGACCCTTGCCACCATCGGCAAGATCGGTCGCTTTCCCCCCAAACCGGGCAAAGGCCCTGTCCCAGGAACGGCTACACCACGCGGTGGAGCGAACACCTCATCCCTTCCCTGAAGGCGTGAGCGCTCTCCTGCATTATTGGCACTCGTTCCCGGGTTCAGGTGATTAGCCGAAAGAAAGAAAAGACGAAAAGAAGTCGTGGTCAAGACTACGAAAAGAAACGCTTCCATTTAATAAAAGTGGAGAATACATTCTTTTGCCCGGGCATCCCCCAGGGTACATAAACTCCAAAGAAAAAAAAAGGAACAGAGCTTCCAAAAGGAAAGGAAACAAAAAGCAAAGGGAAACCAAGACTACGGCAGAGGACGCCGGAAGATGTCCCCTAGTTCCAAAGGCCCAGCGAGGGGTACTGGGTCAATTCCTCCAGACGAGTCTCGGTGGCTGTCAGCTGCAATAACCTCTCGTCGAGTGAAGCAAGTCGTCCTTCAGCCAGGTCGGCCTCCTCTGTCGTCTGGACTTCTAGGCGCTCGCCTTCCTGCAGCTCGGCCTCGGCCTTAGCTAGTTCCGCACGCAATTCATCTATCCGTGCCCTGAGGAGCAGCTGACGTTCCAAGATATTCTCAGCGGCGTCCCTCAGCTGTCCCACCGGGCGTGCCAGACTTTTTCGACCGTCTTTTCCTTCGCTTCTTTTTCCTTTTTGCTTCTGCGGGCACCTGCCCCCAGAATAGACTGCTCGCTTCAGGGGTGCTGCTTCAGCTTCCTCCGTCTGCTTGAGTGAGAGTTGCTCCAGCTCCTGCCATGGGACGTAGTCCCGTACGAGCAGGGGTTTCAATTCGGGCTGTACATATTCATCTAGCCCTTCAATCAGGTGTTGCAGTCGAAGGACCCCGGGGTTGGTTTCCTTGACCACTGGCAGGGGAGTCTGTCTCCTTCTGTTGGGTGTATATATTCTGACAGCTGCAGGTGGAGTGACCCATACGGGCGCTACCACTGGCGGAGCAGGCCGAGGTGTAATGCCACGGATATGTGCCCCCTCTTTTGGGCGGGGTGCCCTCTTCTTCTTGTGCTTCACAGGGACTTGCTGCCACCCCTGCTGTTCCTTCACGGGCTCCAGGAAATGGATTTCGTAGGTGCTCCGTGTGCTTGCTTCAGAGATCTCCTCAGGTATGCCTGGTAGAGGGAGACCATGTTGACTGTCGCCCTTCTGGGAGGAGCTTCATGTGGCTGAGGAGGGTCTATTTTGTACTCTCCCAGCTCTATCTCATTTTTCTTCACCATTCCTTCAATGATGTCTTTGAAAACATAACAGTCTTCGATTGAATGTCCCAACATCTGGTGATAGGGGCAGAATCTTGGACTGTCTCTTCTTTTGAGGTCCTCTGGTCTTCTTGGCTCAGGCAGAGTGACCATACTGTATTCTGTTACCCAGTCAAATAGGATCCGGGTCTTATCCTTAGGAAAGGAATAAGCCTTCTTCATTTTGTCCCTCAACGAAGGACCTTCTTTGTCATCTGGAGCTTTCGCAGGTTGCGGGGGAGCCGCTTTTCTTGCCTTTCTCCTTCTGTTGTTCGAACGCCTTGATATCAAGCGCATTCGCTTCTTTAGGTGTGGGGCGCCGTTCCGCCGCCTTGCCTTTCTGGGCTGTGCTGGCAGCTGACGGCGGGACGGGCTTGGCTAGAAAAGCCTCTACCTCGGCCACCACATTATTCAGCCGGTCGAACGACCGTATTTCCATCCCGATCATTTTTTGCAAGACCTCCCTCCTGAGATTTTGCTTACATATTTGCACAGCGTCCTCCTGATGCGGGGGCCGCTTACATCTCATTCCGAGGTTCCTCCACCTCTTGATGTAGTCAAGGGCGGTCTCATCTGCCCTTTGTTTTGTCGAATAGAGTTCGGCCACTGTGACCTCCCTCTCTGTGACATGGAATCTTTCCCTGAATTTCCTCTGCATATCTGACCAGTCATTGATTGACCCGGCCGAGAGGCTGGAGTACCATTCAAATGCGAGCCCCGTCAGCGAGGACCCGAAGAATTTCAGCAGATATGACTCGTCGGTGGACAGATCACCCATAACGGTCATATAATATGCAATATGTTCTTTTGGGGAACCTTTCCCGTTGAATTTGTCAAATTTGGGCGGCTTGTTGACTCCCGGGGGAAGTCGCTTAGCCGCATGTGTTGCGGGTAGGGCACCCGTAGGCATCGAATGCGACATAGTCGCCTTCACTTTTCTCTGCGAGCTTCAGCTCGATCATCCTTTCCACCATCATCCGGTTCACGACCATGGGGTCGACTGGCTCCGGATAGAAGTGTGCTGGCTGCAGGTAGGGGGTGACCAGGGTGGTCGCTGTGGAGGATGCAGCAGTGGGGGTGTTGGATGCACCTGGGGAAGCACCGGAGGTAGCAGCGGCTGAGGTTGTGGCGGCCGCTGTTGTGCTGTCGTCACAGTTGGCTCTGACGGCTGAGGCAGTGTATAGGGCGGTGGAGGGTCGTCTCGATGAGCCGCTCCCCGGGATGATTCACCTTGGACTTCGGGTGGTTTGGAGGCTGATGAGTGTTCAGTTTTCTCCATCAGTTGTTTCTTCAGGGAATCTATTTCCCGTTGATATTTTTGCAGCAGCATCAAGACTGATGGGTCTATAGCAGTGGGGACACCTTCTGTCATTTCCCCGGACGTACCCTCGGGCAGGGTATCGAGGAGTACGTCGTCTTCTTCTTCCGTCGTTACCACATTAGCGGTCAAGACGGGGGCTTTGTCATCCCAGTGGAGGTATGACTGGGGCTGTTTCTCTTTCATCGCCGTCAGAAGCCCTCTTGCTGCTTCTGTCCTGCGGGTAGCTGGTCCCGGCCGTACGGCCAACTGAGCCAGTTCTTGGGAGTCTTCAGGAAGCTTCCCATATCGGCTGGACACGCCAGCCATGTTGCAAGTGAAAACCTGCATCCTCCCTCTTTGTCGATGGACCCTCCGCCTTGCTTGTTGCGGGAAGGTCAGCCTCTCGAACACAGAAATTCTTCTTCTTTCTTCCCGCTCGGGGAAGGCTTCATCGGCTTTGATCTCAGAGCCATCATTGTGTCCGTTGTCATCGACCGACGACATCCTCATTATATCCTCCATTTCTTCTTCATCTGCCGCTGATGGGCAGTAATTTTCTTCAGTGGCGACTGTCTGCATCAGCCGCTGCTGTCCGAGTGAGGTGTTACCCAATCCTCGGAAATAGCTTCTGACCAGGCAGGCCATTTCTTCTTGACCCCGTTCTTGATGTAGCACGGGGGAGAGTGGTCGACCTCCAGCAGGAGGGACATAGGCCAGTCGAGCTCTGTCGGCTGGATATTGGAATTTGCGTCCCGCAGCAGGGACGTTGGCTTGACGGGCCGCAGCCCGGAAATTTCTGTGGCGCGGAGGATCCGCAACCAGCTCCTCTTCTTCCTTCGGGGGCAGACCCCTGTTTCTTCTTACTTCTGCCACTTCGTCGACAAAACGGCGGCAGATGAGTGTAGATTGGTAAGCAGGTCGGGTCCGCTTGGGAACCCACACTTGTCTAAATCTCTTCGGCTTGAACGCCGGGTTTCCTTGGCCATGGTGGCCGGCTTCTTCTATTTCTGCCCTTCTTCCAGCAAGGACTTGGTAGGTATTGCGAACAGGCACGTTGGGGATGACTCGATCTGGAGCCGCCCGTGAAGTGCGCCCGTCGAGGAAGACACGCATGCCTCCCACCAGCATTGACTTCCCGGACTGAGATATAGTTCCGGTAATCACCGCAGTATTCTTGCGGCCTGGCGACGCTGACGTCCTCCAGGGTGTTTGTTGGTGATGGCGGGGTGCATCCCACGTACAACGTGGTGCACCATACAGCTAGCGACCGGAGCCGGATTCTTGAGCAGGCTACTGCAGCGGGGAACCTTCAGCGGCTCCGCTTCCTTCACGGCTTTCTTGGCATTTCGGGGCTTCGACCTCCAGGATATCGACGAAGACCAACCCCAAGAAGTTGGGGAAGCCTACAGCGGCAGGGAAGCTGCCGAATTCCATGGGCACCGCCAGGTACACTTGAGCGTGTCCGGCGACGATCGAAGGACCGAAGCCAACGCCAGTGATTCCGTGAGTTGTCATTGTTTACCTGAAAAGACAACACGGCGATAATCAGTAGCTTCTGGGAGGGCCTCGAAGCCCATTATCTCGGCAAAGAGATGAAAGGTGACACTCGTCCCACCGGGCGTGCCAGACTTTTTCGACCGTCTTTTCCTTCGCTTCTTTTTTGTTGGTATTTTTCATTCATTTATTTCGCGGGTCGATCAACCAATTGACTAACTAGTAATCAACTGACTGATTGACGACGCGGGCGTGCCAGTCACATGAGTGACGATTTATGATGCGCTCATTCTGACCCTTATCGGGCGAGAGTGAGGTTCGGTCGGGACCAGCAGTCCGCCATACCGTAAAGGCTATGGCGTTAATTACATCCCCCACGAGGAGGGAACACCTTTGATTAGTTGCCGAGATAGAGGGCTGTCGAGGCCGGAATAAAAGATACAGAGCATGCGAACAATCATGCAAGATGTCATGACCGAATACGCAGTGTTTATTGAGGTGGGGCCTGGTACATGGCGGAGTACTTAGGCCCGAAAGCCGCCTTCACGCGCGACAAGGTTTCCGGTCAGGCATAACCTGGCCTTCTGACAATGTCATTTGATATACCAAGGGCACCCACTCGGGCATACATTAATGAGACACGAATGCTTGGGCCAAATCATGATGCCAAAGATTCGAGACATATCAATTCAAGCTTGAAAAGCTAGTTTATTCAATTTATTCAATCAACGAGCTTACGAAGTTCCATGATTAGTATGAGAAATCATCCCATGAATGGGAGAAAAGATTAGAATTTATGCGATGACATGACTCGGAACGAAACCGGTGCAGTGCATGCGAAGAAAGGGGTTGAAATGGTTAAAACGGCGCCCTGAAACGTAGGTAAAAGGGTTAAAACGGCGCGGTCAAACGTAGGTAAAAGGGGGAAAAGCCGTTAAAACGGCGCGGTGGAAGGTAGGGGCGCGCCGGGGAGGGCGCGCCGGATAGGGCGCGCCGGATAGGCGCGCCGCTTTAGGCCGCGCCGTTTTAACGCGTGATCGCGCCGTTTTAGCCGATTTCACGGAAACCGAGATTCCGTTGATTTATTTATGGATTTATTAGATTATTTTGGGGGTTTTGAGGACTTTATTGAATTGATTATTCATTGGATCGGTCCCAAACCGTTCAAAGCCAAGTCACGGGTTCGCGCGAGGTTCACACTCGAGCGCAGCAATTGTTCCGAGTTTACACTCGTTCGAGCCGAAATTTCGGCAGCATCTCCCCATCCCAAAGGATTGTCGGGGAGACGCAGGGAGTACTCACGTGGCGGAGTACACCCCTAAAAGCCGGGTGGCGCACGGCGGCCGGCAGACCCGAACGGATAGGAAACCCCGAGGGCTAGCCTACGAGGGGCACCATCATTCCGTGGGTTGAAAGGTGATCAGACGAAGTGACCAATAAGAGAAGGTAAACCCCGAGGGCTAGCCTACGAGGGGCACTCGACTCATAGCCAAATCATGATCGGAAGGGACAGCCAATAGGGAGGAGAAGCCCTTGAGGACTAGCCTGTGAGAGGTTTCCAACCCGTGGCCACCACAATGCCATTGAGGATAGTGGATTTATTGTTGGGCCAAAGCCCTGTTTATATTCACCGAACAGACCATGAGGATACATACCACGAAGGGGTATGACCCCGTGATCCCCTGGTGATTCATGGGGGAATGTCCCCTCTCCCCGTCGGACAAATTCTTCGAGAAAATCGTCATGAATAAGACAAGACAGGATGCGTTCGTAGAAGGGAGTTAATTGGCCTATGCGCGTAATAAACCCGCCGGTTGACTAGTTAGCAAGGGGGATTATGTTGATATCGGGGTTAGCCTGTCAGCATAGACAGTAGCTTGTTGGCTTGTGGCTTTCCACAACCGGGGGAGGGCATGCCATTGAGCACTCGGAATAACGAACAGAAAGATAATAATACCTACAGGCATTGCGTTTTTATTATGGGGATACCCCCATCCCCCTCCATTCATGACTGGGAACAGAAGGAGAGCGATGGGAGAAGGTCCCGTGGTTCTGACCAGAGGAGCATCGAGGTGCCTTCCTCTGGCCAATGACCCTCCACGGAATAAAAATAGATGCGAGAAGAAAACCCTTGGGGAGAGGGTGATATCACTGTTGCCCTTGGAATCATCAGGGCGTGTGCATCAGAGAAACCACGGAAAGAAACCTCGATCCAGTATATGGCAACGACTCCTCGAATATGCAGATAGACACTGGTGATTTTATTCAGATATAGAAAGGGCAAATGCCCAAAGGGTTCATTACAAATGGTCCGCATCTCACAGTCGGCATTCAAGCCGGAAATAAGACGGGTAAATAAAGTTAGAAGAAACAGGGCATCGTGGGCTCATATCATCGCCCAGGATGCTACGGCGTCATACCCGCGCAGGGCTTTCCGAGAAAAAAAAAAGGGAGGAAATAAATGATGAAGGAGGAAAGGGCTCGTATCATTGCCCTGCCCGCTTCATTTACATTGCATCAGAAGATAAAAAAAAAAAAACGGAGAGAATCGTCGGAAGCAAATCACGAAACCCACCTAAACTTCTTCTCCAAAGCAGAGTATCGGAACTAACTCCTCTTCTCCGACTGCGGAGGGCTTCGAGCGAACAGACCGGGAAGGATCGGGGCGGCCCTCAGCAGAAACCCTTTCTTCTCCCCCAAGACTTCTCGCTCTCGGACGATTGGCTCTCTTTCTTTCTATTGAGTTTCTCTTTTTTTTCTTTCAAATCCGCCTCCTCTCCCCATCGGATCTCCTTGATCTCCTCTCGACAGGCTATATATAGCCTTGGGTTAAAACGGCGCCCCAGGAAGCGCGCCGGGTTGACGGCGCCGGGGAAGGCCCCTATTTGGTCTTTGCGCGCCGGATAGACGGCGCCGGGGAAGGCCCCTATTTGGTCTTTGCGCGCCGGATAGACGGCGCCGGGGAAGGCCCCCATTTGATCTTTCGCGCCGGTTTGACGGCGCCGGGGAGCAGCCCCTTGGCTTTTTGCGCGCCGGATTGACGGCGCCGGGGAAGGCCCCCATTTGATCTTTGCGCGCCGGTTTGACGGCGCCGGGGAGCAGCCCCCTTGGCTTTTTGCGCGCCGGATTGACGCCCCGTTTTAAGCGGCGCCGTTTTAACCTGTTTGCCAGGCACGGCGAGGCCGGTGGGTCCGGGGATGGTTCCGGAGACTCCAGTTGACTGTTCCTCTCGTATTGGCTCTCGGGGAGCCTTGACGGGGTGTTGACGAAGCTCTTGACGCGACGAACGGCCTCGATAGAACTTCGTGTGCTTCCGGTCCGGACACACGGGTGTCCCCGTCGGTACGACTTTCGGCACTGTGATTGGTGCCTCTCATCAAGACGGACCTGTGTCCGAAGCTTCCTTGCAGGATGGCATTGCATCCTGGGTAATTTCGCCTTGAACGGCGATCCATCGGCCGCTAATGGGCTCACTAGGGCGAGAAGCCGAACCCGTGTCGGGTGATCGGGATCTTCTTGCTGATAGAAACCTCCGGCCCCTTGTTGTGGATGGCCGTGGGCATTCTTCCTCTTTCGGAGAATCATAAGGTAGACCGTCGTCCTTGATCGGACGTCGGATGTGGGGTAGCGGCATGACAGAGTCGATGCCGATCATTGGGCAGGCTTGATCGCACTGCCGGTTGGTGCGGTTGACTTTGACTCTCCTGAGGTTAGGTCCCCGGTGTTCCCTTCAAGGTGGCTTGGGGCTTCGTCAGCTCGAGGGACCCTCGATAAGTTGATTTTCATCGGCTTCTGTGCTTCAGTGGGCCGTATCATTCGTCTTTGCGGCTTGGTCGCCAGGGATCATATTTTGATCCGGCATGTCAGAGTCGTTTCGGGCCTCCGTCTTTGCGGCTTGGTCACCTTACGAAATCCATTTCGCTTCAGGGGGTGCTGCTTCAGCTTCCTCCGTCTGCTTGAGTGAGAGTTGCTCCAGCTTCAGATTTTCATCCCATCCAACAGGGAAAAGCTATCCCTGTTCCCCGGCGCCGTCTATCCGGCGCGCAAAGACCAAATAGGGGCCTTCCCCGGCGCGTCTATCCGGCGCAAAGACCAAATAGGGGCCTTCCCCGGCGCCGTCAACCCGCGCGCTTCCTGGGGCGCCGTTTTTAACCCAAGGCTATATATAGCCTGTCGAGAGGAGATCAAGGAGATCCGATGGGGAGAGGAGGCGGATTTGAAAGAAAAAAAAAGAGAAACTCAATAGAAACCCGTTCGTGCATTGAAAAAAGTGGAGGGGACCAACTGTCCGTGAATTCCTGGGGATGCGCGACTTGTGCAAATCCCCCAACATTTTGTATATAAGGCATAAAGCCACGGGGCACAGGGACAGCTTCGTCCCCCAAGCCATCAAACAGCAGGGTAAATCGCCTCCGGCCTAATCACCGTCTCATCTCCTTGGGGAAGGGCGAATGAACAAAGCCAATATGTCAAATACGCAGCACAATGTGTAACTGCGTCAACTCCCGTGGGATTCGGGCCGGCCTGTCGCCCTCTCCCTGAGATAGCAGGATATTTGCTTGGCGCCGAGCCCTCTTCTTTCCGCGCCACCACTGTCGGAACCACTGTGGGGAAGTCCTCATAGTGCTGTTCCCCACCAAAGAAATATGAAGCCACGTGCCCATCCGCACGCGCCTCTTTTCGCCGGGCTTTCGCGCTTCCCGCGAGTCAAGTGTCAGGCGCAGCAGGGTGCGATACGCCTTCATCAGATAACGATAGGCGAAGCCCGTGAAGTAGTTGCCTTCACCATCTGTCTGGTCCTTCAGCCAATCTGCGAAGCAAACTTCTTCATACGGCTCTCCATCTATCGGCAGGCCGCTCAGCTGAGAAGGCTCCATAAATCCAATGAAGTTTCACACTTCTGCGTGTAGAAAAGTATTGTGCTCTGGGCAGAAACTTCAATCATCCCGCAGCATAGGCCTCGGGAGATCGGGTATCATACCGGGAAGCGTATACACTCTGATAAATTCCGGCGTGCACCAAGATGGGGGGCGTATTGCCGCAACACAAAGTCAGTGAATTCACCGCTCCCGGTCTGAAGGCGTGAGCATCGGTGGCTTTGAGCTCTCCAAACCACCCCACTGAAATTTGATGTTTGAACCGGACCGCCAAGCAGTCCAAAAGAAAAGGCTCGTCTCGATATCCCCAATGGAGCGGTGCGAGGAACAGACCATATATGGGTTTCTCTCCCTGTCACACGGCCGGCGTCTCATTCCAGCGAGCTGGTGTGTATTGCGGTGCCCTCGTCAGCATCCCGGCTTCGGGAGATAATTCCTGCACTCCGAGCACGGCCCCCCATTTCCTAGGTTCCCCGGGGATGTACATGGGCATACCATATGTGACTGACTCAGTCAGGCTGTCCCGCTCCGCCAGCAGCGCTCCTTCAGCTCGGCGGACCAGGATTAAATCACGCTTCCCACCGAGGTTTGAAGCGCTCGAGAAACGCCATCAGGTGCTTGTCTTTGGGGTGATCCCGTCTGATGTTGTCCCCTCGGTCATATCTGAATTGGTTGCCGTCGAGGATCAACAAATGGCCGGTGTCGACTGTTGTCGGTTTCTGAGTCCGAAGACTCAGCCACCACGGCTACACGTCGGAGCCCCCGATCAAGGGAATGGACGTTCCCCCATGTCACGGCGACCCGAGATACAGAGGAAGAAGAGCCGGAAGCCATGTTATCTGCAGAACAGCACCCGGCAAAGAACAAATAAAAGTCAGAATAAATGGATCGAAATAATATTCCTGACGAAATTTCGACAGCATCTCCTTAGCTCGAGGGTTTGCCAAAAAGAAGCGGAAGCCGTCCACAAAGGGAGCAGCCCCTAAAAGTAGCCATAGGCATTAAGCCAGGGCCGAATGGGACACCCGAGGGATCTAGCTCCGAGGACAAGTCCTACGAGAAGCCTCCCGGGGCCGAAGAATGGGTTCAAAACCCGAAGAACAGCAACACTCAACTCACCCACTCACAGGCGAGACCGCTCGAGCCCAAGAGCCACTCGGCGCCGCGGAAGGTGGAGAAAGGAATGAGGAGAGAGAAAAAATATCGCAAATGAAGACTGACGAAGAAAAAAACGAATGAAGAAGCCTTATATAGGGCCCCCCCCTCATCTCGTTAAAACGGCGCGCCCCGGAGCGCGCCGTTTTAAAGCAAATGGCGCGCCGGGGAGGGCGCGCCGTTTTAACTCCAAAAGGAGCGGGGCGCGCCGTAAAGGCCGCGCCGTTTTAACCCCGAAGGCCCAGGGCGCGCCGTAAAGGCCGCGCCGTTTTAACTCTCGAAGCAAAGGCCGCGCCGTTTTAAAACGCGGCCGAACAAGTTTCCCGCCTCGTCCGACGGGCATCCGGAGCCAGAATTGAGCGCCGTTCGAGCTCTCGTCATCACACGAAGCTCATCCGTAGGCACTGCTGCACTCCTGCCTCGCTTGCACCACCCACGTCTGGGGGGCATTTGTTGGCACTCAAAATATGATCCCTGGCGACCAAGCCGCAAAGACGAATGATACGGCCCACTGAAGCACAGAAGCCGATGAAAATCAACTTATCGAGGGTCCCTCGAGCTGACGAAGCCCCAAGCCACCTTGAAGGGAACGTCGGGGACTTAACCTCAGGAGAGCCGAAGTGAACCCGTGACCAATCGGCAGTGCGATCAGCCTGCCCAATGATCCGGCATCGACTCTGTCATGCCGCTACCCCACATCCGACGTCCGATCAAGGACGACGGTCTACCTTATGATTCTCCGAAAGAGGAAGAATGCCCTCGGCCATCCACAACAAGGGGTCAGAGGTTCTGTCAGCAAGAAGATCCCGATCACCCGACACGGGTTCGGCTTCTCGCCCTAGTGAGCCCATTAGCGGCCGATGGATCGCCATTCAAGGCGAATTACCCAGGATGCAATGCCATCCTGCAAGGAAGCTTCGGACACAGGTCCGTCTTGATGAGAGGTACCAATCACAGGCCGAAAGTCGTACCGACGGGACACCCGTGTGTCCGGACCGGAAGCACACGAAGTTCTGATCAAGGCCGTTCTCGCGTCAAGAGCTTCGTCAACACCCCGTCAAGGCTCCCCGAGAGCCAGTACGAAGAGAACAGTCAACTGGAGTCTCCGGAACCATCCCCGGACCCACCGGCCTGGCCGTGCCTGGCAAACAGGTAAAACGGCGCCGTCAAACCGGCGCGCAAAGATCAAATGGGGGGCCTTCCCCGGCGCCGTCTACCGGCGCGCAAAGAACCAAATGGGGCCTTCCCCGGCGCCGTCTATCCGGCGCGCAAGAGCAAATAGGGCCCTTCCCCCGGCGCCGTCAACCCGGCGCGCTTCTTCCTGGGGCGCCGTTTTAACCTAAGGCTATATATAGCCTGTCGAGAGGAAGATGAAGAGAGATCCGATCAAGAAGGGAGGCGGAATCAAAAAGGAAAAAAAAAGGGAATTAGAGAGAAAGGGGGGAGGTCCAGGAGTGTTGACATCCGACGAGTTCTCTGCCTGAGTGCTCGGCGGCCCTCATCCCGCTCCACCGGAGTCTCCCGAAATCGAAGCAGAAGAGCGCCCGTTCTTGTTCATCGAGGTGGGTTTGTCCGTGTTTCATCCGGCGATTTCCTCTGCTCTGTTTTGAATCTCTTCCTCCCGATACAATGTAAGTGAGAAAGGGGGAGGGCGATGATACGAGCCTTTCCTCCCCCTTCTCTCACCACTATCTATCCCCTTTTTCTCTTCGTTTGGAATGAGATTCCCCTCTTAATGCAATACGGCGACCGTGCGATCGGAATGAGATTCCGAGTTATCGGAATTTCCGGAAGGATTGTTGGCATGCTGCCGAACGCCATTTTTTAGACTCCCAGCAGGAGCCCATTCTGGATGTTGATCAGCAGCCTACTTGAAGAGGCTGAAATCTTGGTCCAATGCTGAGGTGGCGGCATGTAGAAGCCAGGAAAGCTGCGAAGGGCAAGTCGTCCCGAGCCGACCCGAAGATGCCAGAGATCCAGAGGGATGATTATATTAAGACTCACTGGGGGCTGTGCCGGGTTAGCAGTGAGAGGGTTTGCTCTCCAGACGATCCCCCTTCCGGTGGAAGAACCTCTTCCCAGTACGGCGAGCTGGCGCCCGTAAGACCCAAGAACATATTGCATAACACCTTAACTCTGAAACGCGACGAACCGACTAGTCACTGCTGCATCCTCCACAGGCGACCACCCTGGTCACCCCGTACCTGCAGCCAGCACACTTCTATCCGGAGCCAGTCGACCCCACGGTCGTGAGCCGGATGATGGTGGAGAGGATGATCGAGCTGAAGCTCGCAGAGAAGAGCGAAGGCGACTACGTCGCATTCGATGCCTACCGGGTGCCCTACCCGCAACACCATGCGGCTAAGCGACTTCCCCCGGGAGTCAACAAGCCGCCCAAATTTGACAAATTCAACGGGAAAGGTTCCCCAAAAGAACATATTGCATATTATATGACCGTTATGGGTGATCTGTCCACCGACGAGTCATATCTGCTGAAGTTCTTCGGGTCCTCGCTGACGGGGCTCGCATTTGAATGGTACTCCAGCCTCTCGGCCGGGTCAATCAATGACTGGTCAGATATGCAGAGGAAATTCAGGGAAAGATTCCATGTCACAGAGAGGGAGGTCACAGTGGCCGAACTCTATTCGACAAAACAAAGGGCAGATGAGACCGCCCTTGACTACATCAAGAGGTGGAGGAACCTCGGAATGAGATGTAAGCGGCCCCCGCATCAGGAGGACGCTGTGCAAATATGTAAGCAAAATCTCAGGAGGGAGGTCTTGGAAAAAATGATCGGGATGGAAATACGGTCGTTCGACCGGCTGAATAATGTGGTGGCCGAGGTAGAGGCTTTTCTAGCCAAGCCCGTCCCACCGTCAGCTACCAGCACAGCCCAGAAAGGCAAGGCGGCGGAACGGCGCCCCACACCTAAAGAAGCGAATGCGCTTGATATCAAGGCGTTTGGACAACAGAAGGAGAAAGGCAAGAAAGCGGCTCCCCCGCAACCTGCGAAAGCTCCAGATGACAAAGAAGGTCCTTCGTTGAGGGACAAAATGAAGAAGGCTTATTCCTTTCCTAAGGATAAGACCCGAATCCTATTTGACTGGGTAACAGAATACAGTGTGGTCACTCTGCCTGAGCCAAGAAGACCAGAGGACCTCAAAAGAAGAGACAGTCCAAGATTCTGCCCCTATCACCAGATGCTGGGACACTCAATCGAAGACTGTTATGTTTTCAAAGACATCATTGAAGGGATGGTGAAGAAAAATGAGATAGAGCTGGGAGAGTACAAAGTAGACCCTCCTCAGCCACATGAAGCTCCTCCCCGAAGAGCAGCAGTCAACATGATCTCCCTCTACCAGGCGTTACCTGAGGAGATCTCTGAAGCAAGCACACGGAGCACCTACGAAATCCATTTCCTGGAGCCCGTGAAGGAACAGCAGGGGTGGCAGCAAGTCCCTGTGAAGCACAATAAGAAGAGGGCACCCTGCCCGAAAGAGGGGGCACTTATCCGTGGCGTCACGCCCCGGCCTGCTCCGCCAGTGATAGCGCCTACGTGGATTACTCCATCTGCAGCTATCAGAATACATGCACCCAACAGAAGGAGACAGACTCCCCTGCCAGTGGTCAAGGAAACCAACCCCGGGGTCCTTCGACTGCAACACCTGATTGAAGGGCTAGATGAATATGTACAGCCCGAATTGAAACCCCTGCTCGTACGGGACTACGTCCCATGGCAGGAGCTGGAGCAACTCTCACTCAAGCAGACGGAGGAAGCTGAAGCAGCACCCCCTGAAGCGAGCAGTCTATTCTGGGGGCAGGTGCCCGCAGAAGCAAAAAGGAAAAAGAAGCAAAAGAAGAAGAAAAGAAAGGCCGTTGGCGCCAATAAAGCACAGGTTGTCTCCTGTAATACACTATCAGCCCTCTTCAACCTACCCGGGGAAGAGGAAGAAGAAGAAATATGCTTTACACCCCACACTGGGGAAAGCAAGGTCGAGGCCGCCACTGCTGCACATGCCACGCGGTCAGGCCGAAAATGGGGGCGCCAACCCCCACCCAACCACAATATTGTGTTCAGAGGGGAACAACCCTACAAGACACCTCCGCCGGAGGTCAAGGGAGTTCAAATCCCTCCTCCGTCCGGTCTATACAACAAGAGCGGGGGCAAGGCTGTCCCCTCATTTCTTGAATTTATGAAGATGTCAAAGGGGAAACAGCCTTGTCAAGACGCCAACCCTACACCCGGGGTCAATCACCCTCGGCCAGTGCAATCTACTGAGGATGCAAATGCAGATGGGGCTTGCCCTGCAGCAACCAATAAAGAAGACTCGACAGTCGGTGCCAGTCGAGAGGGTGCCGAGTCCGAGGAAGATGAAGCAGGTCCGTCTGGACCCACAAATCAAAACCTTCCTAAGCCCAGATGGGTTGAGGAGATGAAGCTCTCCAATGTCCGGGCTGGAAGCCGAATAATGAAGCTGCTCAAGAAGCTCCCTGCTCGTTTTACGATCTGGGAAATTCTCTCTTTGAGTGAAGAAACTAGACAGACAATCATCACTGCTCTGCAGACGCCTGCCCAGTTTGAAACCTGCATAGCTGAGGCTATACCAGAAGCCAGTATGACCTTCTCTCCAGAAGACATGCTACTGCCTACGGCCAGTCACAACAGGCCGCTATATATGAAAGGGCACCTGAATGGAAGAGAACTGAACCGGATCCTGGTCGACCCAGGTGCAGCAGTCAACATCTGCCCTACAGAATATATGAGAGGCACCACTTCAATGTGCATCTCGAAAAGGTCGGGGATATGCGTATCGCTGGCTTCAACCAAAAATGTGAAGTGTCTATGGGAGTGGCAGAGTTCACGCTAACCCTGGCAGATTTCACTACAACGGTGCAGTTTCACGTCATCGACTCTCGCACCTCCTATAAAGCACTACTCGGCCGTCCATGGCTGCATGAAAATATGGTGGTGCCCTCCACGCTCCATCAATGTATCAAATACAGTCTCCAAGGGAAGGAGGAGAGGATATTTGCCGACTCCACCCATTTGAGGTATTTGAATGCCACTTGGCAGACGCCAACTTGTACACGGGGTCTCCCCGAAAGGTTTCGGAAGCCAAGACATCCGCAGAACATCGAAGAATAGATCGGGTGACGGTTGGTATCCACCACCGCCGCGCGGATATATCAAGCCGAAGGTGGTCTCCCACATCACGGCTTCTGGAAATGTCGGCAGGGTGACACCCCCAGCATTATACCCCAAAGCTAAGGAAGTGCATGTTGACCGACAACACGACCGCATCGGAGTCCCGGCCGGCCTCACCAAGCCTGTCTCCGGCCTCGATGGTCCCACCGTCGAACCTTTCAAAGCTTGGGAAGTGGCACAGGAAGATGGGCACAGCAGCTTATTCTATACAGCTGAGGAGCATCCTACTCAGGAAGACACGGATTGCAGCCTCCCTGAAGATCTAGCCAACCCACGGGTTCCTGTGCAGGGCCTGGCATTCACCACTGATCGGACGGCCAGGATGTTTCAAAAGCAACACATCCCTCCCGATCAGCCTCAAAAACGCAAGGAAGCTTTCCAGAAGATGTGGTATCTTGTAAATCTGGACAAAGAAATGAGACGTGTCTCTCAACACCCGGGTCTGGGTTTCACCCTGGAAGACTACTATTACAGTGGGCGGTACGAGGTGGACACCATCTCCACCTTTTGTCCCACCGAAGATAGCCCTCTGGGGGCAACCTTTGATGAATATCCGGTGGAAGCCGAGCATGCTGAATTGGCTTCATCCAGGAATCAACCAATAGAGGCCCTGGTTCCCTGTCGGTGCTGGGAGCAGGTCCATCCTGAAGAAGCAGCCCTTCAAGCCAAATTTGATACGGCTAGCAGCAGCGAAGCCGAAGACATTCAAGAAGCAGGAGTCTCTCCCTCTACAGGGGCTCCACTAATCACAATTTCAACACCCTTTCTGCCAATCGGGGAAGCCTGGGACAACTCAATCAAGGGGAACCGGTTACCGGGAAAGAAAAAGACACTTCTGAAGAAGATGTAACTACCCCAGAAGGCGAGACTCCCTCAACTTCTGCTACAAGACCAATATGCTGTCCAAGCCCAGCAGCAAACAACTACCGGCCCGTCATGGCTGCAACCCCATCTACGAACACTGAAGCTATTCTCTCACCTTTGGGAGCTGCAGCGATAGGGATTTGCTAATGGAACGGTCTACACGGCCGCTGGCATATGAAACAAGATGACCTCATGAAGCTCTGGCAGTGTCCGACGAGGAAGTCGAAGTGCTCGACCCTCAAGATGGTGTTCCGGACTTCGTCGACCTCCAACCAGCACCTCCGGAGATAGAAGACGGAGGTCAGGCCACGTCGATGAACTAATAGAAGTCAACTTGGGAAATGAGGAGGACCCTAGGCCCACCTTCCTCAGTGCCCAACTGTCCCCAGAAGAGCGAAAGCTGTACATCCAGCTGCTGCTAGAATACCGGGATTGCTTCGCCTGGACTTATAAAGAGATGCCAGGTCTAAGCCCGCTGTCTCACAACATGAGCTAGCAATCAGTCCCGAAGCCGAGCCGGTGAAGCAACCGCCGCGGCGTATGAGGCCAGAGCTCATCACCCAAATCTGTGCTGAAGTCGACAAACTCATTGATGTGGGATTTGTTGAAGAAAATCAGTACACCACATGGCTGGCAAATATCGTCCCTGTGAAAAAGAAGAATGGACAGATCCGGATTTGTGTTGACTTCCGGATCTAAATAAAGCTTGCCCTAAAGATGACTTCCCAGTGCCAATAACCGAGGTAATGATCGATGCTACAACCGGCCATGAGCCCTGTCATTCATGGATGGGTCGTCCGGCTACAATCAGATTTGGATTGCGGAGCACGACCGGGTCCATACTGCTTTCCGAACTCCAAAGGCATTTATCATTACAAGAGAATGCCATTTGGACTGAAGAATGCTGGCGCAACCTATCAGCGCGCAATGACTAAAATTTTGATGAATTGCTCTACCACAAGGTCGAGTGCTACATAGATGACCTGGTGGTCAAAACCAGAAGAAAAGAAGATCACCTGCAAGACCTCCGGATTGTTTTTCAGAGGCTGAGGCAGCATGAGCTAAAAATGAATCCTATGAAATGTGCGTTCGGAGTGTCGAGCAGAAAATTCTTGGGCTTCATCGTCCGACATCGGGGAATCGAGATAGACCCCGCAAAGATCAAGGCATTCAGGGGTTACCTCCACCAAGGAACATCTCCGAGCTGAGATCACTACAAGGCCGCTTGGCTTATATCCGGCGGTTCATTTCCAATTTGTCAGGGCGATGCCAGCCTTTTCACAAGTTGATGATGAAAGATGTTCCCTTCTATTGGGATGAAGATTGCCAGACAGCCTTTGACAAGCTAAAGACTATCTGAAGACTCCTCCAGTATTAGGCGCACCGGTGAAAGGACGGCCGTTGATACTGTATATAGCAGCTACACACAACTCTCTGGGGGCAATGCTAGCCCAGAATAATGAAGAAGGAAAGAGCAAGCCCTCTACTATCTCAGTCGGAGACTGATCAGAACTGAAGAGAAATATACTTACATTGAGAAGATTTGCTTGGCACTAGTCTTCGCAGTTAAGAAACTCCGACACTATATGTTGTCGCATGAAATCAGCTTGGTATCCAAGGAGGATCCCCTGAAATATATCATGTCCCAGCCAGCACTCAGAGGCCGTCTGGGCAAATGGGCGGTGATCCTTATGGAGTTTGATATCTCCTACGTCCCGCGCAAGGCCATTAAAGGTCAAGCTATCGCAGACTTCTTTGCTGCGCATCCGGTACCCGGAAACTGCCCGTGGGAACCAGAACTCCCCGAAGATGAAACTTTGGAAGCCGCTCAAGTACAGCCGTCCCCGTGGCAGCTATATTTTGATGGCGCTTCTAGAATTGACATCTCTGCCACTGGATCGGTCAGAGTCAGAGCAGGGGCAGGCATAGTCCTGAAATCCCCAGAAGGAGAAGTGGTGCATACATCCTGCTCCATAAATAAACCATGCACCAACAATGAAGCAGAATATGAAGCCCTGATAATCGGGTTACAAATTGCTCTGTCCATGGGAATTCAGATGCTGGAAGCATTTGGAGACTCCATGCTAGTTATAAAACAGCTGGAAGGAGAGTTTGAAGTGCGAAAACAAGAACTCATCCCCTATCACCAGTTGGCAACTTGCCTGATGTCAAGATTTTACTTCATCAGCATCAAGCACATCAAGCGAGGCCAAAATGCTCAGGCGGACGCCCTCGCTAAGCTGGCTAGTTCGTTGGCAGTCCCGCCAGACATAAGCCTGAATATAACAGTAATCAACCGCCGACAGGTCCCCAGTGTAACAGAGGATCTGACCGACGAACGGGAGATAGAAGTAGCAGTCGCTGAAAGGGTCCAGCAACCCGATTGGCGGGAACATCTTCTACGCTGGTTTCAACACCAGCAACTTCCAAAAGAAAAAGAACAGAGAATGAAGCTCCTAAGGATCAAGGATTCTTACGAGATGAGAAGCGGAACTTTGTTCCGGATTATGGCAGACGCCCGAAGGAAAATCCTACTCCGTTGCTTGTCGTCAGCAGAAGCGGAACAAGTAATGCAAGAAGTTCATGCAGGATCGGCTGGAGCACACCAGGCCGGTCCGAAAATGAAGATAGAAATAAAGAAATTGGGCTATTATTGGCCCACTATATTCAATGACTGCTGCAGGTTTGCCAAAGCCTGTCAGAAATGTCAAGAACATGCCAATGTGGCGAGGAGACCTCCAGTGCCGCTGCATCCCACTCTACCAAGTTGGCCGTTTGCTCAGTGGGGCACGGACGTGGTGGGGCCACTACCAGCATCTTCATCAGGGTGCAAATACATCTTAGCAGCTACAGACTACTTTTCCAGATGGGCAGAGGCAGTAGCACTAAGAGATGTGACGGGAGAACTAGTTGCAAGGTTCTTCCGACAAAATGTAATATTCCGGTTCGGGATTCCCAGCCGAATCATCTCTGATAATGGCAGCCATTTCAGAAATCAGAAGATTTATCGGCTAGCCGACAAATACAAAATTGACTGGAGGACATCGTCCCCCTACAACCCTCAAGCCAATGGATTAGCAGAAGCCTTTAACAAGACTTTATGCACGTTGCTGGCAAAGACTGTCAAGTCTAATAAGAAAGATTGGGAAGAAAGGATGTACGAGGCACTTTGGGCCTATCGTACCGTCTATAAAACCCCAACCGGCTGTTCACCTTTCTCCCTCGTCTATGGGTCGGAAGCTGTGGTGCCGATCGAACTTGAGGTGCCTTCATTGCGAGTTGCCATCCAGCACGGACTAGTCAGTGGTGAGCAAAACAATGCAGAAAGAAGACTGGAAGAGCTCGCTGAGCTCGAAGGAAAACGCCTCCTGCGCAACAAAACATCCAACTCTATCAAGCTCGCATGGCCCGCGCTTTTGACAAGTTAGTCAAGGGTCGAGAGTTCAAGAAAGGAGACCTGGTAATGGTCAAAAGAAGAGAAGTAATGGCCTCTAACCCCAAAGGGAAGTTGGTCGAAAACTGGGTCGGACCGTATATCGTCCGCCGAGTATATGAAGGAGGAGCCTACGTCCTGGTGGACCACAAAGGAGTCATCCAGTTCTCTCCCCTCAATGGAAAACATATTAAGCTGTATCACGCAGCGCAACCAACCCTCCCCGAGTGATCGGACGGAGCTACCCTTTTCCTTGATTAGCGGCATTCCGCCCTAATCAAGCTACCTTTCCTTGGTTAATGGCATTCCGCCCTAATCAAGCTTTAGCGGCATTCCGCCCTAATCAAATTACCCTTTATCTTGGTTAGTGGCACTCCGCCCTAATCAAGCTACCCTGTCTCGGTCAGTGGCATTCCGCCCTAATCGAGCTACCCTTTATCTTGGTTAGCGGCACTCCGCCCTAATCAAGCTACCTCATCTTGGTTAGCGGCATTCCGCCCTAATCGAGCTACACATTTTCCTTGGTTAGCGGCACTCCGCCCTAATCGAGCTACCTCATCTTGGTTAGTGGCATTCCGCCCTAACCGAGCTACCCTTTCCTTGATTAGCGGCATTCCGCCCTGATCAAGCTACCTTTCCTTGGTTAACGGCATTCCGCCTTAATCAAGCTACCTTTCCTCGGTTAGCGCACTCCGCCCTAATCGAGCTACACTTTTCCTTGGTTAGTGGCACTCCGCCCTAATCGAGCTACCCTATCTTGGGTAGTGGCATTGGTTAGTGGCATTCCGCCCTAACCGAGCTACCCTTTCCTTGATTAGCGGCATTCCGCCCTGATCAAGCTACCTTTCCTTGGTTAACGGCATTCCGCCTTAATCAAGCTACCTTTCCTCGGTTAGCGGCACTCCGCCCTAATCGAGCTACACTTTTCCTTGGTTAGTGGCACTCCGCCCTAATCGAGCTACCCTATCTTGGGTAGTGGCATTCCGCTCTAATCAAGCTACCTTTCTTTATCTTGGTTAGTGGCATTCCGCCCTAATCCAGCTACCCTTTATCTTGGTTAAGTGGCATTCCGCCCTAATCAAGCTATCCCTGCCCTTGGTCAGCGGCATTCCGTCCTGATCGAGCTACGTTTTCCTTGGTTAGCGACACTCCGTCCTGATCAAGCTATCCTTCTTTGGCTCTCATTCCGAATAAAAAAAATAATAAAAATAAAAAATAAATAAATAAATAATAATAAAAATAATAATAATAAATAAAATAAAAATGGGGTTAAAAAAATAGAGATACCCCGCCAGACTGGCTCCTCTATCGGGACGAGTGCAAAAATGGCTATAACCCAGCTGTGGCGAAAACCCGAAAGGGCGTCGCAGGCAAAATCGGGTACCCCGTCACGTGAAAACCCGAAAGGGCGCGTGGGCAAAAGCAAGAGGGGGCTGGCTTCGGCGAAAACCTGAAAGGGCGCTTGAGTCGGTAAAGTGGTAATTTCCAAATCCCTCTCCTATTCTCCACCTAACAAACCCCGAGAGGGACAATCATCAAAGTCTCGCCGGTAATCCGTGAACAAACCATTTTCGACCCTCGTCATCATCGGCGAGATCGGTCGATCTCTACCCTCAACTTGGACCCTACGTCCCTGTTGACAACCCCATCCTTGTTTTGGCAATATCTCATGTCGACGAACAAACCCGTGGTCGACCCTCGTCATCATCGGCGAGATCGGTCGATCTTCATCTTTGACTCGGATCTTACATCCTTGTTAACAAACCATATCCTTTGCTTCGACATCTAGCCAGTGTCGACGAAATGAACCAAAATCCGAGCCTTGTCATCATCAACAAGGCCGATCAACACTCTCGCGGTCCAGCTCTTCTGCACCTCGAACTCAAAAAAAATAATAAAATAAAAAAAGGGGTTAAAAATAGAGATACCCCGCCAGACTTGCTCCTCTATCGGGACAAGTGCAAAAATGGCTATAACCCAGCTGGGGCGAAAACCCGAAAGGGCGTCGCAGGCAAAATCGGGTACCCCGCCACGTGAAAACCCGAAAGGGCGCGTGGGCAAAAGCAAGAGGGGGCTGGTCTCGGTGAAAACCCGAAAGGGCACTTAGGCCGGTAATGTGAATAAAAAGAAAAAAAGAATGATGAATAGTGATGAACCATCCTCCATCCGGAAGGCCATTCACAAGGTCAGGGCGAGGGTCTTCATCCGATATCCCACTTACACACATCCATCTACCATTTTCGACCCTTGTCATCATCGGCAAGATCGGTCGCTACCCTTCCGGTTTTTGTCATCATCGGCAAGACCGTCTACCTTTTCGACCCTTGTCACCATCGGCAAGATCGGTCGCTACCCTTCCGGTTTTTGTCATCATCGGCAAGACCGTCTACCTTTTCGACCCTTGTCATCATCGGTAAGATCGGTCGCTACCTATAATGGTTTTTGTCATCATCGGCAAGACCGTCTACCTTTTCGACCCTTGTCATCATCGGCAAGATTGGTCGCTACCTATAACGGTTTTTGTCATCATCGGCAAGACCGTCTACCTTTTCGACCCTTGTCACCATCGGCAAGATCGGTCGCTACCCTTCCGGTTTTTGTCATCATCGGCAAGACCGTCTACCTTTTCGACCCTTGTCATCATCGGCAAGATCGGTCGCTACCTATAATGGTTTTTGTCATCATCGGCAAGACCGTCTACCTTTTCGACCCTTGTCATCATCGGAAAGATCGGTCGCTACCTATAATGGTTTTTGTCATCATCGGCAAGACCGTCTACCTTTTCGACCCTTGTCATCATCGGCAAGATCGGTCGCTACCTATAACGGTTTTTGTCATCATCGGCAAGACCGTCTACCTTTTCGACCCTTGTCACCATCGGCAAGATCGGTCGCTACCCTTCCGGTTTTTGTCATCATCGGCAAGACCGTCTACCTTTTCGACCCTTGTCATCATCGGCAAGATCGGTCGCTACCTATAACGGTTTTTGTCATCATCGGCAAGACCGTCTACCTTTTCGACCCTTGTCACCATCGGCAAGATCGGTCGCTACCTATAACGGTTTTTGTCATCATCGGCAAGACCGTCTACCCCTTTCGACCCTTGTCATCATCGGCAAGATCGGTCGCTACCCCTTCCGGTTTTTGTCATCATCGGCAAGACCGTCTACCCTTTTCGACCCTTGTCATCATCGGCAAGATCGGTCGCTACCTACCCGGTTCTTGTCACCATCGGCAAGACCATCTACCCTTTTCGACCCTTGTCATCATCGGCAAGATCGGTCGCTACCCTTCTGGTTTTTGTCATCATCGGCAAGACCATCTACCCTTTTCGACCCTTGCCACCATCGGCAAGATCGGTCGCTTTCCCCCAAACCTGGCAAAGGCCCTGTCCCAGGAACGGCTACACCGCGGTGGAGCGAACACCTCATCCCTTCCCTGAAGGCGTGAGCGCTCTCCTGCGTTATTGGCACTCGTTCCCGGGTTCAGGTGATTAGCCGAAAGAAAGAAAAGACGAAAAGAAGTCGTGGTCAAGACTACGAAAAGAAATGCTTCCATTTAATAAAAGTGGAGAATACATTCTTTTGCCCAGGGCATCCCCCAGGGTACATAAACTCCAAAGACAAAAAAAAAAGGAACAGAGCTTCCAAAAGGAAAGGAAACAAAAAGCAAAGGGAAACCAAGACTACGGCAGAGGACGCCGGAAGATGTCCCCTAGTTCCAAAAGGCCCAGCGAGGGGTACTGGGTCAATTCCTCCAGACGAGTCTCGGTGGCTGTCAGCTGCAATAACCTCTTGTCGAGTGAAGCAAGTCGTCCTTCAGCCAGGTCGGCCTCCTCTGTCGTCTGGACTTCTAGGCGCTCGCCTTCCTGCAGCTCGGCCTCGACCTTAGCTAGTTCCGCACGCAATTCATCTATCCGTGCCCTGAGGAGCAGCTGACGTTCCAAGATATTCTCAGCGGCGTCCCTCAGCTGTCCCACCGTCACCTTCAGTGAACTGACGGCAGTGCGGCAATCTGCCCTCTCCAACTTCACAGCAGCGAGCTGATCGGAAACCTCCCGATTCAGGAAATCCCGCCTATTGGCGTGCTTCAGCAACATCACAACCCGTGGGGTCCAATCATCCATGGGGCAACCAAATGCCAGTAGCGGCCGGGAGAGGTGGTCCACCAAGCTTCTCAGCTGCGCATAAGTCAAGTCTGGAGAAGCTGACATGGCCCGCTGGAGATTATCCAGAGATTGCCATACCATGTCTCCAGAAAATTGTAAGCCCAATGGCGAAGTCTCGGGGAGCCGAAAGTCTACCCTGCTGTCCACCTCAGCCCAGATGTCGTCGGCCACCCCGAGGGACGTCGACGGCATAGTCTGCACGGCACCCACTCCCGGTCCGACCACTGCAGCCATATCAACTGGAGGGATCTCCATAATAACAACTTCTTTGCCCGCCCTTTGGGGTGAATCTGCAATAGCCGTGTCGGCAACAGAAGGCACATGCTCCTCTTGAGTAGTTTCGCCAGCCGCCAAGGGAAGAGACCCCTCTATAATGGACAAGGCCTGAGTAACATCGGCCTCATCCGCAATAATTTCTCCGGCCTCTATGTCTGAAAGACCACTAGGCAACGACAACGATTCTGCACCAGTTGCCAAGGCTTGAACCCCTGCAACCTCAGTCGGAGCGCTAACTTCGGCAGCCACGCCGGACTCCTCTGATACCGCTGCAGCAGCATAGGTCCGTGGAAGCCGCAGGGCAATGGGCCGCACAACAGGCGGGAACGCTGGCTGGCTCATATCCACGCCAGGAAGAGGCATACGGATCATTATAGCTGGCGGTACCACCTCAGCCTGCAGTACATATACAAACATCAGCCAGCTGGCTTGGAAATGAAAAGAAACGTTGCAGGCGGGAATCAAAAGGTTTCCTACCTCGACCGGCACTATGTTCAGGCCTCCCAGAGTTGCCTCTGAAGATACTGGCCCTTCTCCTGCAATCGGGTATGATAGCCCGTGCTCGGCTACCAATAGCCTCGGAGGGCTAAACGTTGAGAAGTCGCTCTCGTAAGCTGAAGAAGCCCCGGCATCCTCAGCCTCGGTTTCCGCCATCAGGAACCCCTCATCATCGCCGGAGCCGCCGCCATAATCAACTTGTTCGGAGGAAGAGGAGTCTTCTGCTTGCTCTCGAACCTCTGATACCAGAGCGGGAACCAGGCTGCTAGGAGGATGCCCTCTAGCCTGAACCTCCTCAGGGGTCTCCGCCTCGGGGACATCCGTTGGCGGAGTATCTAAGGGTTGGTCCCTCGGAAGCCCTTGCTCGCCGACGACAATCCTTGCTGCGGCACCCACCTCGGGAAGTAGCGTGGGTCGAACATCGACTGAAGTCAAAAGATAGCAAACAGTCAGGCCTTGACTGAAAATAGAATATGCCAACAAGCCCTGCGGGCGAACTACAAATTACCTTCTACTTCTCGATGGGGCGTCGGCGAAGGCAAGTCGCGCTCAATAGGGAGCGAGGGGGCCTCTTCCCCTCTCTCCTCAGTAGCAGCTCCAGGTGCCGCCTCCAACCCGACAACGGCAGAGGTAGCACCAGCAGCTATTGAAAAGAAGAATGATCAGCCACATTGGTGAAAGTAAACAAACAAGCCAAGCAAGAATAAGAAATCACCTTCGCCCTCGGACCCTTGCGTCCGGGCGGCCTCAAATTCAGAGAAAGATGGAACCCGAGGAAGCGGAGTGGCGGACTCCTCCTCAGCAACCTTCCTCCGACGAGCTCTAGTAGCACGGGACTCTGCTCTCTTGGCCTTCTTGGCCCTACCAATAGCCTCCCTGACCTGGGATCTGGTTCGTTTTCGCGAGTCCCCAGGGGGTAATGGCGTTGTAGTCGGAGCTGGCTCCGGAATATTAAAATACGAAGGCTTCTGCGCCTTCGATATCAACTCCCTGCAATGCCGGGTCCCCTCCACTGAGAGACGAGCTGCAGAAAGCATATAAGTCAGAAGATGCACACTGACTGCAGAGAAAACAGCCCCATGGCTGAAGAAGAAAACAAACATTACCTGGCAGCCCCGTATATCGAGGACTAAGCGGCCAGTAAAGCAATACTGGCGCCTTGTCCCGGGAAGCCGCTTCATGGATCAGCCAGCACACGTCCCCAATTGTTTCACTCTTATCCGCTAGCTGAGCCAAGTCCTCATGGCCACAGGATGATAAGTGATGATATAGACTCAAGTAGTCGAACCCCCAGCCGTCGACATACTTGAAAGATATCAGTAACTGATGGCTCCAGATGGCTTCTAACGGACCAGAAACTGAAAGCCCATGAGAATGAAGCAGGGCGAATATCCAGGGGGTGTTGGCATACAAGTCAGCCCGCCTGTCTTCCCTCCTAATGAAGGTCCGATAAGGATGAAATCTGTCAATCTCCGGGCGCCAGCTCGCCACAGTAGGAAGAGGTTCTTCCACTGGAAGGGGAATTGTCTGAAGAGCAACCCGGTCACTGCTGACCCGACACAATCCCCAGAGGGTCTTCACATAGTCATCCTTCCTGATTTCAGGCATCTTCGGGTCGGACTTGGATGACTTGCCCTTCACAGCTTTCCTGGCCTCTATATATGCCGTCACCTCGGCATTGGACCAGGACTTCAGCTTCTTCAGATATGCGGGATCAATGTCCAGAATGGGCTCCCGCTGGGAATCTAGAAAGCGGCGTTCGGCAACGTGCCAGCAGTCTTTCCGGGAATTCCGATAAAAACCCGTTCGTGCATTCCACCACTTGATGAAGTCTGGAGTCACTCGGGGAAGACGAGCCGGGGTTGGCACCCTGAATGATACATCCTCCCGGCGATGAAAGTAATCCCACCATGTGCGGGCTTCCTCTGTAGTCGTCTGACCGGCCCGGTGCCTGTTTGGAAGATTGAACTGGGCCGCCGAAGAGGGAATTTGTTGGTCATACCCAAAATTCCGACTGAAGCGGAAAGGATAATACGGCTCCAGCCACAGCAAGCCGCTCTTTCTAAAAACAAGAACACTCGGGCGGATAGACAACGCCCAATCAACCAGTTCCGGTTCCAGGATGGGCCTTGTGCTCTTGCGCCCAGTCAACTCATGAATGAACTCCTCTGTCTCAAACAATCGGCACTGCCGCATCCTGTTTACCAGAGGACTAGAGCTGGCAGCCAAGCTCCAGAAATGAAGAACTCCCGGGGAATCTACTGGAACTGTAGTCAACTTCCCCCTGATGGCAAAAAGCTGATCCGCCAGTGAGGATGCTTCAGCACTGGCAAATTCAATCATCCGCGGCAGCGGGCGATCTGACTGCATTGACCGGGGAGCCGCTTCCGGGAATAGGGTACAGACCCAAGCATTAAAGAAGTGGAGGGGACCAACTATCCTCGAATTCCGGGGAATACGTGATTTGTGCAAATCCCCCAACATTTTGTATATGAGGCATAAAGCCACGGGGCACAGGGACAGCTTCGTCCCCCAAGCCATCAAACAGGCGGGGTAAATCGCCTCCGGCCTAATCACCGTCTCGTCCCCTTGGGGAAGGGCGAATGAACAAAGCCAATATGTTAAATACGCAGCACAATGCGTGACTGCGTCAACTCCTGTGGGGTTCGGGCCGGCCTGCCTCTCTCTCCCTGCGACAGCTGGATACGTTGCTTGGCGCCGGGCCCTCTTCTTCCGCGCCACTGCTGTCGGAACTACCGTGGGAAAGTCTTCATATTGCTGCTCCCCACCAAAGAAATACTGAAGCCACGTGCCCATCCGCACGCGTCTCTTCTCACCCGGCTTTCGCGCCTCCCGCGAGTCCAGCGTCAGGCGCAGCAAGGTGCGGTACGCCTTCATCAGATAACGATAGGCGAAGCCCGTAAAATATCTACCTTCGCCGTTCGTCTGATCCTTTAGCCAGTCTGGGAAGCAAACTTCTTCATACGGCTCTCCGTCTATCGGTAGGCCGCTCAGCTGAGAGAGGCTCCATAAATCCAATGAAGTCTCACCTTCCGCTGTGTAGAAGGTGTTGTACTCTGGGCAGAAGACTTCGATCATCCCACAACATAGACCTCGGGAGATCGGATATCTATACCGCGAAGCATATATGCTTTCGTAGACCCCGGCATGTACCAGAATGGGAGCATACTGTCGCAGCACAAAATCTGTGAATTCAACTGCTCCTGGTCTGAACGCATGAGCATCAGTGGCTTTGAGCTCTCCAAACCACCCCACTGAAATCTGATGCTTGAATCGGACCGCCAAGCAGTCCAAAAGAAAAGGCTCGTCCCGGTATCCCCAATGCAGCGGGCCGAGGAATAAACCATATACAGGCTTCTCCCTGTCAACACGGCCAGCAGTTTCGTTCCAGCGAGCTGGTGTGTACTGTGGTGCTCTCGTCAGCATCCCGGCCTCCGGAGACAGTTCCTGCACCCCTAGCACCGCTCCCCACTTCCTGGGCTCACCCGGGATGTACATGGGCATACCGCAGATGACAGATTCGGCCAAGCTGTCTCGCTCCGCCAGCAGGGCCCCTTCAGCTCGGCGAACCAGGATGAAGTCACGCTTCCCACGAAGGTTGAAGCGCTCGAGAAAGGCCATCAGATGTTTATCTTTGGGATGATCCCGTCGGATGTCGTCCCTTCGATCATACTTAAACTGGTTGCCGTCTAGAATGAACAAGCGACTGGTGTCAACTGTGTCGGTCTCTGAGTCCGAAGATTCGGCCACTGCAGCTATATGTCTCAGCCCCCGCTCAAGGGAATGGACGTTCCCCCAGGTCACAGCAACCCGGGATGCGGAAGAAGAAGATCCAGATGCCATACTATCTACAAACCAACAAACAAAGGTCAGAAATCAGTTGATCAAAACGACATTTCTGACAAAATTTCGGCAGCACCTCCTCAGCTCGAGGATTGCCAAAGAAGAAACGGAAGCCGTCCACAGAGGGAGCAGCCCCTAAAAGCAGCCATAGGCATTAAGCCAAGGCCAAATGGGACACCCGAGGGATCTAGCTCCGAGGACAAGTCCTACAAAGAGCCTCCCGGGGCCCGAAGAAAGGATTCAAAACCCGAAGCGATAAGCAAACACCCTCAGCTCACCCTCTCACAGGCGGAATCGCCAAGGCCCAGACCCACTCGGCGCGGCGGGAGGAGGAGAAAGGGAGGAGAGAGAAAAAAAACTTTTCCAAATGAACAGCAATGAAGAAAAAACGAAAGAGAATGGCTTATATAGGGAGGCCCCACCATGTTAAAACGGCGCGCCCCGGAGCGCGCCGTTTTAACGAATTGGCGCGCCGCTTTAAGCGGCGCCGTTTCAACATAACAACCGGAGGGGCGCACCGTTTTAACCTCCTCACGGCGCCGTTTTAACCTCAAAAGGTTACCAGGCGCGCCGTTTTAAAGCCTCAGGTCGCGCCGTTTTAATGGCCACGCCGTTTTAACGGCCGTGCCGTTTTAACAGGGCCGAACAAGCTTCCCGCCTCGTCCGACAGGCATCCGGAGCCAGAATTGAGCGCCGTTCGAGCTCTCGTCATCACACGAAGCTCATCCGTAGGCACTGCTGCACTCCTGCCTCGCTTGCACCACCCACGTCTGGGGGGCATTTGTTGGCACTCAAAATATGATCCCTGGCGACCAAGCCGCAAAGACGAATGATACGGCCCACTGAAGCACAGAAGCCGATGAAAATCAACTTATCGAGGGTCCCTCGAGCTGACGAAGCCCCAAGCCACCTTGGAGGGAACACCGGGGACCTTACCTCAGGAGAGTCAAAGTCAACCCGCAACCAACCGGCAGTGCGATCAAGCCTGCCCAATGATCCGGCATCGACTCTGTCATGCCGCTACCCCACATCCGACGTCCGATCAAGGACGACGGTCTACCTTATGATTCTCCGAAAGAGGAAGAATGCCCACGACCATCCACAACAAGGGGCCGGAGGTTCTGTCAGCAAGAAGATCCCGATCACCCGACACGGGTTCGGCTTCTCGCCCTAGTGAGCCCATTAGCGGCCGATGGATCGCCGTTCAAGGCGGAATTACCCAGGATGCAATGCCATCCTGCGAGGAAGCTTCGGACACAGGTCCGTCTTGATGAGAGGCACCAATCACAGTGCCGAAAGTCGTACCGACGGGACACCCGTGTGTCCGGATCGGAAGCACACGAAGTTCTGATCAAGGCCGTTCGTCGCGTCAAGAGCTTCGTCAACACCCCGTCAAGGCTCCCCAAGAGCCAGTACGAGAGGAACAGTCAACTGGAGTCTCCGGAACCATCCCCGGACCCACCGGCCTGGCCGTGCCTGGCAAACAGGTTAAAACGGCGCCGCTTAAAACGGCGCCGTCAATCCGGCGCGCAAAAAGCCAAGGGGGCTGCTCCCCGGCGCCCTCAACCCGGCGCGCCCTTCTCCACCGCGCCGGACTAACCACATGCCATATATATGGCATGCCAAAGGGGGATTATAAAGAGAAGGGAGGCCAACAGAAAAACCAGAGGGAAGAGAAAAAAAAGAGAGATCCGAGAAGCCTCGGAATCCAAAAAAGAAAAAAAGAGAATTAGAAGAAAGAAGAGGGGTCCAGAAAAAGGTCTTCGGGGGTTCTTTTCTGTGGGCAGAAGTTTCCATCCGAGCCTCCCGGCGGCCGCCACCCTGCTCCACCCGAGCTCCCCGGAGCCGAAGAAGAAGATCATCTTTCTGGTTTATTTAGGTGGGCTTCCCGTGTTTTCTCCCGGTGGATTCCCCCCTTTGTTTTCATTCTCGTTTCTCTCCGATACAATGTAAGCGAGAAAGGGGGAGGGGCAATGATACGAGCCTGAACTCCCCTTTCCCCACCATTTTCCTTTGCTCCTCCTGGCTTCATCCGAAATCGTTGCTTCGTCAATGTAAACGGCGCCCGGTGACAACACCGGCACCGGGATCTATGCCTTCTGCATATATATGTATCATGTTAATCTTGGGATGAATGAAATGATGTTGTGGCCGATATCTTTTACCTCGTGCATGTTCTCTTTCACCCCCCCCCCTTTACGAGTGTGCATTTAATGGTTCTTTTTAATATATGTCCGCATTCCCGTGTAGCCGGTTTCTCCGATGCTGGGTGTGCCTTCGGGCTACAGAGACCATTCAACCCCCCCCCTTCCCTGGGGCTCTCTCTTGCTTTGAGTCCGATGCAACGGCCGAATTCTGTGTTGAATGTTCCACCGGCCGGCGAACAGAGACGCACCTGTGTGCACCTCTCTGTTTGTCTTTGGCGTTTCAATGGCAAACCCCATATGGGTTTCTTTCCGAATACCATGTGAATGTACATAGAACGGTGCCCCGGGCTATGCATCGATCCTGTACTATGACGGTGAGCAGCCTGCTGGACACGGGGGATCTATTGTTTTGACACGTTCTAACGCATTCTGCTTATCTGTCAAACGATTCCATACCGCTTCCTGTTGTGTTAATAGCATTTTGATGGGAGTGTGTTATATAGCATCACTCCGGCATCCGGGGAGGGGGAACATTCTACTGATTTCTCATAATAACTCGCTCGGTCTGTAAGAGCCCATTTGCCGGTAATGGGTCTCTGAGAACCAGTGAGCGCACATCAATTGGGTTAATCCCCTACACTTTAAATCCACGGTCCTTTATGGGCTTTGTGGTGGCCGTGGGTCGTGTGCCCCTCGTAGGCTTGCCTCGGGGTTTTCCTCCCATCTCGGTCGTCCCGATTCGGGTGTTGTGGTGACTCGGGTCGCGTGCCCCTCGTAGGCTGGCCCTCGGGGTTTTCGCTCCCAGAAATGAGTCGTCTCACTCACTCACTGTTACCCACGGATTCGGTGCCCCTAGCAGGCTATGCCTCGGGGTTCTCCCTTTCCGTCGGGTCTTCGCCGGCCGCCGTTGTGCCACCCGGCATTTAGGGGTTTGCTCCGCCACGTGAGCATCCTCCGCTTCTCCCCGACAAATCCTTTAGGATGGGGAGATGCTGCCGAAATTTCGGCTCAAACGAGTGTAAACTCGGAGCAATTGCTGCGCTCGAGTGTGAACCTCGCGCGAACCCGTGACTTGGCTTTGAACGGTTTGGGACCGATCCAATGAATAATCAATTCAATAAAGTCCTCAAAACCCCCAAAATAATCTAATAAATCCATAAATAAATCAACAGAATCTCGGTTTCCGCGAAATCGGGCTAAAACGGCGCGATCACGCGTTAAAACGGCGCGGCCTAAAGCGGCGCGCCCTATCCGGCGCGCCCTCCCCGGCGCGCCCCTACCTTCCACCGCGCCGTTTTAACGGCTTTTCCCCCTTTTACCTACGTTTGACCGCGCCGTTTTAACCCCTTTTACCTACGTTTCAGGGCGCCGTTTTAACCATTCCAACCCGTTTCTTCACATGCACTGCACCGGTTTCGTTCCGAGTCGTGTCATCGCATAATTCTAATCCTTTTTCCTATTCATGGGATGATTTCTCATACTAATCATGGAATTTCATAAGCTCTTTGATTGAATAAATTGAATAAACTAGCTTTTCAAGCTTGAATTGATATGTCTCGAATCTTTGGCATCATGATTTGGCCCAAGCATTCGTGTCTCATTAATGTATGCCCGAGTGGGTGCACCCTTGGTATATCAAATGACATTGTCAGAAGGCCGGGTTATACCTGACCGGAAACCTTGTCACGCGTGAAGGCGGCTTTCGGGCCTAAGTACTCCGCCATGTACCAGGCCCCACCTCAATAAACCCTGCGTATTCGGTCATGACATCTTGCATGATTGTTCGCATGCTCTGTATCTTTTATTCCGGCTTCGACAGCCCGCTATCTCGGCAACTAATCAAAGGTCTTCCCTCCTCGTGGGGGATGTAATTAACGCCATAGCCTTTACGGTATGGCGGACTGCTGGTCCCGACCGAACCTCACTCTCTCCCGATAAGGGTCAGAATGAGCGCATCATAAATCGTCACTCATGTGACTAGCACGCCCGTGTCGTCAATCAGTCAGTTGATTACTAGTTAGTCAATTGATTGATCGACCCGCGAAATAAATGAATAAAAAAATACCAACGAAAAGGAGCGAAGGAAGAGACGGTCGAAACAGCGGGTTAGCGAGACTGGAGCGGAGTTCTTGGCTCGATTGGAGGGGGATGCTCGTGCAGCTTTCACCCAGGACCCGAGCGAGCGGGAGCTGGTGGATCTAGACCTTCGGAGGTTTCTTTTCTTCTTCCTGGGCCGCCTTCTGCTGGGGACGAAGGGGGATGGCATCCACTGCCGTTTCCTCGGGATCTTGGCGGATCTGGACAGAGTGGGACACTACGCGTGGGGAGCGGCTCTGCTTGCCCATTTGATTGCTGATCTCTCCCAGACTTCGGAGAAGGAGACAACAGTCAGCGGCTTCGCACCTTTTCTCCAGGTAAACATTTTATTTATGCATTCCCACAGTTAAATATGGATGATGGATGCAGGTGTGGAGCTATTACTATTTCCCGATGGGGAGGGCTAGGCATGGGAACAGGAGGGCCGTGCCTCTGGCGCGGCGGTGGAGGCCGGTCGTGGTTGCAGCACCCCACGGCTACCAGCTGGCGTCGCTTCGTCGGGAGCTGAGCGAGTATCCCGAGGCCATGGTATGATGCGTATGATTTTTTTATGTTTATGCATGTGACTGAATGGTAACTAACATGATGTATGTATGGTGATGCAGGTGGTGTGGAGACCCTATCTGGGCATGGGCGACGCTGGCCAACCTTGGGTTGTAGCGGGTCTTCCTCGTTTCAGGCAGGACGTGTGGGTCCATTGCCTGAACGAGATCGAGCCGCTTCGGCTGAGGCTGGTTATTAGGACGTTGGGGCTAGCCCAGGAGTGGGTTGATGTAGAAGAGCCGGCCCGCATTGGGCGGAAGACCAAGGGGAAGGCGAAGGTTGTGGACTGGCGTACGCGCTTCCCAGCACAGTACCAGGACTGGCAGCAGGGCGGGGTCCCAGTGGTGTCCCATGTACAGGACAGTACTGATTACCTGAGACGGTACCGGGCTACGTATGGGGACCGCCTCTTCCTTGGTGGTATGGCAGGGGTAAGTGAAATGAGAATGCTTCACTCTTTTATATGTATTTACATGTGGTACTAACTTACGTGCAATGCAGGATGCTCGTGATACCATGATCGCCGACCTGCGGGCCCAGTTGGCGGACGCCAGGCGACAGTTGGTGGCCATCCGACAGGAGTTGGAGATCCTGGTGAGTTTATGTGATGCATTTTTTTTTTGCGACCTGGATTTTTGATGCTTAGCCTTTGACTGACGTTTGCCCCGTGTTTCAGTGGGCCCACCAGACAGCGGCAGCCGGGACGGCTGGTGGAGCGGGTTCCAGTTCGCGGGGCCCTCCTCCGGAGGTTTCTGCCCTCCAGGAGCAGCTGACGTATGCGGTGGCTCGGGCTGAGGAGGCCGAGCGTGACCGCGAGGCTCGAGTGAGTGCTTGCATGACCTTGACTCTCTTCTGGCTGCTTTCCTTCTATCACTGTTGTTCTCTTATGGTGCATGCGTGCTTTGACAGGTGGCCGAGATTCGGGAGGCCCTGGCGCGTGCTGTTCGTGCCGAGCAGGAGCGCGACGCTCGGGTGGCGGAGCGTGACGCCCGGATTGCAGAGCTGGAGGAGGAGCATCGACGGGAGGCTGAGGAGCTCCCTCGCGACGTAGTGGATCTACGGATCGCCCTCGAGCTGTCGAGGAGAGAGGCGATGAGGGAGAGAGAGGAGAGGGAGAGGGATAGGGAGAGCGTGGAGAGAGAGAGAGGGAGAGGGATAGGGAGAGAGAGAGGGAGGAGCGACAGCGGGATCAGACCGAGAGGAGGGCTCTAGAGGCCCAGCTGCTGGAGCTCCGATTGAGTCTCGGCACGGCGGAGGGGAGGCTTCGGGAGAGCGAGGAGCGGTACCAGAGGGCGAAGGAACGCGGGGCGCGACTTCGTCAGTCTGGTTCTTTTTCCATGGGCAGCTATCTGGTTTCTTCGGCCGAGGAGCGTCGTCGCGCCTTCGAGGCTGGAGTGCCACCGCAGGGCGAGGCGAGCACGGCTTCTCAGGGTTCGCAGAGGCCCCCTAGGGATCCCCGGCAGAGGAGGGAGGAGAGAGATGACCAGGAGGGTGATGGTGAGAGTTAGAGAGTTGCTTGTACACGTCACCCTTCTCACTGTATGATGTACTTTCGGCTATTATATGAAATGAAAATGGCTTTCTTGTGTTGTGTGTACTTTTCTCTCTCCCACACTTTCTTCTTTGCACTGAGTTGTCCTTCGAGGCACGCTCCACGAGACCTTGCCCTGAACAGCGGGGAACTACGCTTTGCACGGGGGGATTCTGTTTCCTTTCTCCCCCTTTTGGGCGCGTCCAGGCGCGAGGACGCGTCTTAATCCTTGAATTCAAATTTAAAGCGTCGGGTGGCCTTTCTTCTCCCGTGCCTTACCTGCAAACGAGCCCGCCTTCCGCCGAAACTCGCTTGCCCCTTTTTCATCTTCCTCCTCTTTTGATTGATGGAGTTCGGTGGGCCCGATCATGGTGAAGGTGGAGAGGGACGAGGAACTCCTCGCCCGAGGAGGGACGCGCCAGAGCACGGAACGGCGTCTATGGAGGAGGAAGGGCCGCTTCGGGCCCCCGAGGGACCCGAGGGGCCCGATGTCGCGGAGGGAGGTGAACACGGTCTGGTAGGTCCTCCGATCTTTTCCTCTTTTAATTCATTTTGAGTTTTGAAGCGAGCCGCGCGAGGGGGGAAAGGGTTCGGCGAGTGTTGCACTTAAATGATGGATGCGTCCTAGACAGGGGACGCGTTCTTTGTTATGATGCGAGGCCCTTCTTTCTTGGTGCAGGACACGGCGAGGACCCTGGGCCTGGCCGATGAGTGGGCGAGTGCGGACGAGCCGAGCCGCGTCAAAAGGGAGAGTCGCGGCAAGGCGAGGCTCGAGGACTGGCACGTACGTCTCCCCGGACAGCAAGGGAGTGTATTGGTGCAGGACAGCGCCGACTTCCTGCGGCGGCAGAGAGAGAGTTATGCGGGGCTTCCCCAAGCTGGGGACACACGTGGCATCGGCGGCTCGCGCGCCCAACTATCAGAGGCTAGGCGGCAGCTGGCCGTCGCTCAGCATGAGCTGTCGCTCCTGTTAAGTTACGTGTCGCACTTTTATCTTCAGATTTGGAGTTTCACTGACGGCCGCTGTTTATTTTGTTCCAGCGTGCCCAGCAGACAGCGACGGCGGGGATGATTGGTGGCGCATCTTCCAGCTCCTCGGCCCCTTTTCTCGAGATTGCCTCCCTCCGGGAGCAACTTACCGGTGCGGTGGCCCGCGCGACCCGGGCGGAAGAGGAGCGTGATGCCTGGGTGGCGACTGTAGCAGAGCTGCGGCATCGTGGTGAGGAGAGGCCTTCTCCAGACATCCTAGAGTTAAGGGTTCTTCTGCAGATGATGAGGAGAGAGGCAGAGAGGGAGAAAGCCGAGAGAAGGTCCGAGCGACAGCGGGATCAGACCGAGAGGAGGGCCTTGGAGGCCCAAGTGAGGGAGCTCCAGCTGCGCCTTTAGGCCGTCGTGCAGAGGGTAGGAGGGATGGAGACGCGCTACGAGAGAGCGCGAGAGTTCGGGGAGCGACTCCGCCAGTCCGGTCGCTTTGCCGCTAGTGGCTTCTTCGCCACGCCAGGGGAGGAGCAGCGAGTCACTGCTGCGGAGCAGGCGCCAAGAGGCGAGGCAGGTGCTACTGCACGGGGATCCCGGAGGCTTCTGAGGGACCCTCACCTCGGGGGAGAGGAGAGGGACGCCTAGAGGGACGAGCATGGAAATAATGGCAAGAGCTGGTGAGCTAGTGGACCCGCCACCTCTCTATGATTGTAGTGTTTGTGACAGCTTATGTAGAATTATGAATGGAATGATTTGATTTTCTGCTGCTTGTTTATTCTCTTGTGCGTTCCTTCTTCCCTACACTTCCTTTCCTTTGCACTGTTCCCATGTGATGGGTCTGCCGAGACTCCGCCCCGAGCGGAGAATCGCGTCTTGTTGTGACCATTTTCCACTGGAATCTGCCGTCGAAGTCAATAATGACGGCCTTAGCCCCTTTCCCGAACGTTGTGTCAAATTTTGCGGACGCCCTCCAAATCATGATAGGGTATCCCTAGACAACATAGGGGGCTAGTCGTCATATTCTTCGTCCAGTCAATCACCCCGTGCGAGCGGTGAAGCGACACACGGGACCGCATGGCAGATGCCTCATTGCTAGGGCTATCATTAACAGGTGATGGAGGCAATCTTGGCCCGCACTCCTTTCATTTTTTTAAATTCTTGTCCCTTTTATCTTCCCAGGTATATCGAGGACTAACTCGAGGAGCACAAGTTCTCACGGGAGAGGAGGAGTTCAAAATTCTGAGAGTTGGATGGAGGGCGAATCTTCCCACTCCTCGAAGAGAAGCAGATCTAGTGGTAGTAGTTCCAGGAGGCTTTCGGACCTCGAAGGGCACTTCAGTGAAAGGGCTCAATCACAACTCGTAAGCCAAGTTTTCCTGCCCCTCTTCTCATTCTTTCTTCCTTTCTTCTGACCAAACTCCACCTCCATTCCTTGTATGTGTAAGTTGTGATGAAATCACAAATCTTATGGGAGTTGGTAGTAGCAGCGTACAGGGGCCTCCCAGATTTTCAGAAGGCGAGACTAGACGTGATGGGATTTGGTACCTTTCTTCGGATCGAGCCGATCAAGCCCGACCTGGTTCTGATCCAAGCCTTGTGTGAGAGATGGGACCCAGTGAGTCGGGCATTCCTGATGCCCTGGGGGCACATGGTGCCTAGCTTGGAGGATGTGGTCCGGATCACAAGCCTGAAGGTAGAGGGCGAGGCAGTGACTGGGGTCACTTATGCAGATTACCGAGAAGGTGCTCGGAAGCTACTGGGTTTGGACCTAGATGGTCGAAAAAATAGGTCGGTAGCTAGGGCGTCCCTCATGGATGTATTAGGGCTCACCGACACTCGTCGGCGGGACGATGAATCCTCAGAAGAGTTCATGGAAAGGATGGAAATAGGATGCCGTGGCGTGTACTGTACAGATTTCGGCAACTGGGAAAGATGCAACATAGATTTGAGGAGATTTCTCCTCTTCCTTTTGGGGAGATTGGTACTGAGCTCGAAAGGGGACGGTATCCAATGTCGCTTCCTGGAGCTGCTGTCAGACCTTGAAAGAGTAGGGTACTATGCCTGGGGAGCTGCCATGCTGGCACACTTGTTTGCTGACCTGTTCCAAGAAGCGGATCGTGAGATGACTGTGAGTGGTTTCACACCATTCATCCAGATATTTTTGGTTTTACTTGTTTTGTATGTTTTTGTGTTTTTGTTTTTCGTAGGATGTTGACGACAGGTGCAAAAGCAGTTGTGGAGCTATTATTACCTCCCCATGGGGAGAGCTCGACATTGGCGACCCGCGATGGTGCCCCTAGCCAGGCAGTGGGAACCCATCATGAGTGCGGCACCCCTAACCTACCAACTGATGGTGCTAAGGCGGGAGCTACAGGAGTTCCCTGCAGCGATGGTAAACTGGAGACCCTACTCGGACATGGTCGATGCCGACCAGCCGTGGGTTCTAGCAAGTTGTGCCCGGTTCGGACGGGAATTGTGGATGCACTGCCTGAATGAAATCGAGCCGCTTCGGCTACGATTGGTTATGAGATCCTTGGGACTGGCTCAAGAATGGGTGGATTCAGCTGCGCCACCTCGCGTTGGGAGAGAGACGCGAGGGCCGGCGACCTGCATTGACTGGCGCGTGCGATTCCCCGAACAGTACGAAGACTGGCAACGGGGTGGCACGATTGTAGAATCACAGGCGCGGGATAGCGAGGACTACTTGCGTCTATATAGGACAAAGTACGCAGAGCGGTTCCAACCCCGGGGACTTGTGGAGGTAGGTTTCCCCTTTCCTCTTTTCTTCTTTCTCCCTTTTTTGGTTTTCTGGTGGAAATGCTGACTCGTATGGCTGCAGGATATCCGTGATACCATGATAGCGAATTTACGAACTCGCTTGGCAGAGATGGAGCAACGGTTGGGCGATGCCCACGGAGCTACGAGCGCCTTGGTAGGTATACAGTGCGTTCCTAATTAAAATCCCAGATTCCAGATGTTGGCTGCTAATTCACGCGGTCGTAGCATGCCCAGATTGGCGCGGCTTCCCCAGCGATGGGAGTAGGTGGTGCCTCTTCCAGTTTGTGGATTCCCACCTCAGAACTTGACTTGCTTCATGAGCAACTTGCTCACGCCACGCAGCGTGCCGCGGAGGCAGAAGGGATGCTCTGTATACAGGTAAAAGGTTCAGTGTTGAGTTCTCTTGGTTTACGCCTTATCGCGTATCTGAGATGGTACACTTGGCAGGAAAAGGAGACGGAAGAAGCGCTTGCCAAGGCTGCGCAGAAGGAGGCTAGGATAGCAGAACTGGAGAGGGAACTGCGGCATCATTCTGATGATGACTCCTCTAGGGATGCCGTAGATCTGAGGATCACTCTCCAGTTGGAGAGGGAAGACCGCGAGAGAGAACGTGCAGAGAGAGAAAGAGACGCAGAGAGAGAAAGAGTCAACAGATTGACTGAAAGGGAGGAACGAAGGGCCATGGAGGCCCAACTATTCGAACTCCGAATCAGCCTTGGCCTTGCTGAACAGTGGCTGAGAGATGGTGAGGAGCGCCACCGAAGAGCACGAGAGTGTGGCTTTCGTGTTGGTAGCTTCTCTGCTGCTTCCGTAGATCAACGCCGGGATGCGGGAATAGGAAGAGGAGTACAGAGCGGTAGGAGTACCGCTTTTCGTAGTTGGGTAGCACCTTTGAGAGCGTTTTGCCCGGAGAGTAGTGGGACGAGTAATGCAGAGAGAGAGGGCGGAACTTGATGTAATTTTTTTTAGTTTTTGGAATAAAACACAAGGTTTGGTTTGTTTGGTTTTCACCTTTGCTTCTGTTGCCTGAATCCCTGCACACATCACTAAAATAAACAAATCAGAATTTCTGTTCTGACTTGGCCCCTTGCTCAATAAGCAAATGGTCACTATGACTGTCCTTGATAACTGGTCAAGTGGGCAAGCCTTTATTAATGAAGGCAAGGGAAAAAGTGGTGATGATAAATGCGATAGGCAAGCACACGAATGCAAGTGGTATTAAAGTGAGATGCTGCACGCAAATGTAATCATGCAAAATTGATTTATTTTCTTTTTTATATTTGATATTTTTTTTTGTTTTATCATAAAAAAAAAATTTTGTTTGCAAATATGTACATTTTCTCTTTTTCTTTTTTTCTTGTTTTTATCATTTTAATTTTTTTTATTGCTAACGCCCGGCAAGCACCCAAATGGCACCTAACCTACGTGAGAACAGGGGTTTCTTACTAACCTCCCAGGTATCCTAAGTGTACATCTAGGTTGATTTGGGCCTCTAGACCCCTCGAATGATGATCCCGCCGGCTAAGACTTACCCTGATGACAATACCGTCATGCCATGCTTAGGCTCCCAGTTGCTTCCGACCACAGGGATTCACCCAAAAGATGTTTGAGGTAAAAGATTTGCCCGACCCGGGTCTATTTCCTCACAACTCTAGATGGTATATGATGGAACACCCTGGAACCCTAACGACCAACCGCGCGGCGCTGACCCGGAATCAGACGCCGTCGCACCCATAGGTGACGCGCTTGCATTGGCCTAAGCCCGAGGTTAAGCAAGAAGACATCAAGGTGGTAAACAGGGGTCTTGACCAGCCAGAAACGCAGAGACTCCTTCGCGGCGATAGCTTTTACTTTTCAAAGTAGGCAACCAAATGTGTATATTAAAATAAGGTCGCAGACCCTAGGCAATTTTCACCCTTCAGAAACTCCATCGAACTTTCATCTTTAGAGGGAGAAGGAAGAGTGTAGGGGATAAACCTCCTGAGAGGACCGGCAAAGCCGTTAACCTGGTGAGCGAATAAGGGCCCATCAACTCTTTCCTTTCGGATAACTTCGGACCAAATCTCGAGCATTTACATTCCACGGCCCCCTTTGTGGATTCAGACTTTTACTTTGAGGGGTTCCGTTTATCGCAACAGGCACGGTCACGACCAGGCTTTTCACTTGACTTTTGTATTTCTTTTTGTGAGAGAGATAAAGTCATTTGTGTGGCTCCCTTTTCGTATGCCTGCGGGGACACTGCCCTCTTCTCGTGCTCTGATCGATGCTCGAGGAAATGGATCCTACTTTTGCCTTTGGGGTTTGAGTTTCGGTTTCTCATGCTCAGCGTTTTAAGGGCGCCGACTGTCTCATTTGGTCGAAGAGAAAAGAATAAAGATTACAGCTTCCGGAGATCTTCTGGGTGGGGCCCCACCGTAGGTGATGCTACCGACTTTTTTGAATAAAATACATAAGTGAGCACATGTTAGCTTCCTTCGAGCGAGCATAGGCCGACGTGGCCGGACAGGGATCTCCACGGTTCTGGCAAATCAAGACCCGGTGCCTACCAAGCCTCAATGGGCCCTATCCTAACATGAAGGTTAGATGCAGGGACTTAACTACATGGTGACTGCCAGGCATCGGCATTTTGAATCTTCCATATTTTTAGTGGTTTTCAATATTTCTTTGTTTTTGATGTTTTTTATCTTTTCATCATTTTTTTTTGTTTATTTTGTGCTAAGGGTAGTATTTCTTAAGATAAATCCCATTCCAAGGGTGGGATAACTCGGTCCCTTCGGCGTTGACTAGCTTGTAGGCGTTGCCAGGGTACACGGCTTGAATTACAAATGGTCCTTCCCAATTGGGTTGGAGCTTAGAACGCGGACCTCCAGGTTTGACAAAAATTCTTTTTACGACCATCTCACCGACTTTGAATTTTCTCTCAACGACCTTCTTTTGGTAAAAGCGAGCGAGTCTATTTTGATACACACGTGCGTGTTCGGCAGCGGCCAGTCGCTTCTCATCCAAGAGTTCCAACTGGGCGAGGAGTGAATTACGACGATCGTCGAGGGGAAATTCCTCGTCCAATTGTACCCTGAGAGAAGGGATCAGAGTCTCATACGGGACTACCGCTTCCATACCATAAGTAAGGGCGAATGGAGTTTGCCCAGTGGGGGTACGGATTGAAGTGCGATAGGCCCATAGAGCTTCGATAAGTTTTTCTGGCCAGTCTGAAAACTTACTAGACTCGCAGGTTTTTTTGATGATTTTGAGCAATATTTTATTGGTGGCCTCCGCTTGGCCATTACCTTGTGGGTAATAAGGCGATGAATGGTGCAATGCAATTGCGTACCTTTTGCAGAGGTCCTGTAGGTCCTGAGAAATGAACTGTGGCCCATTGTCGGTGACGATTGTACTTGGGACGCCGAATCTGGCGAGGATGTTCTTCATGATGAATTTGCAGACTGTTGATGCCTTGATTTCCGCGTAAGCTTCGGCTTCGGCCCATTTGGTGAAGTATTCCGTCGCAGTAAGGATGAAAGATTTCTGCTTAGTGAGAGAATTGGGATCACCTAGGGGACCAATTATGTCGAATGCCCACATGGAGAAAGGCCATGGGGAGGATATTGGATGAAGTGAGGAAGATGGTGAATGGATTTTATCGGCGTGAAGTTGACACTTGACACACCTACGGACATAGACAGCACAATCCTCTTCCATAGTGGGCCAATAAAAGCCTTGGCGAATGATCTTCTTGGCGAGCATCTGACTATTCACGTGACCACCGCACACATCCGAGTGCGTCTCCTCCACATATTTCCAAACCTCATCGTCACCAAGACATCTTAACAGAATACCAGTAAGGCTCCTCCTATAGAGTAGACCTCCAACCAAAGTATATTTCTGAGCTACCCTTCTTATGGCTTTCTTGTCCTCTGTGGTGGCTCCTTCAGGATAAGACTGATCTTGGCAGTATTTGATAATTTCATAGAACCATGGTTTCTCTTCATCAGCCAGTTCTTCTTCGGCCTCTGCCAACATGATTTCTCTCTTCTCAAGGATATCTTCCTGCAGGATCTTCCTTGCTATCCTGTCTTTGATATTTACGTAGGAAGCATCATCGATTGCAGGGGCGTGAAGTTTATAGATGGAAATGGACTTAAACCATCTTCCTAGAGGGAATCTTATGGATGATGCCAACGAGGCGAGGGCATCGGCGAGAATATTCTGATGACGAGGGACATGAACAAAGATCAGTTTGGCGAACAGTTTGGCAAAGGCAGCAGTGAGTTCTTGGTATGGCTTGAGTTTGGGATCGCGAGTGCGATATTTAGTGAGCACTTGGCGAAGGATGAGTTGACTATCACCTACGACTCGCAACTCAGTGATACGAAAAGAATGAGCGAGTTCTAGGCCAGCTAGAAGAGCTTCATATTCAGCTATATTGTTGGTGACTGAAAATTTGAGCTGATATGCCAACGGGAATGTGAGACCTTCAGGCGACAGGAGGGCGACGCCGATTCCTCTCCCTTGAGAATTCAGAGCTCCATCAAAATATAGTGTCCACATTGGCTCATCCGATTAGTTGACGGACATTAGTTCCTCATTTGGAAACTCTGATTGGACGGGATCGAACTTGGGAAGAGGATGGTGAGCGAGATGCTCGGCTATGGCATAACCTTTAATCGCCTTTTGCTGGATGTAGGTGATGTCAAACTGAGAGAGAAAACTTTGCCAGTGTGCTAGCCTATCCGTAAGGACGGCTTTCTCCAGAATGAATTTGATAGGATTCATTCGAGCAATCAAGTGGACCTCATGAGCCAAGAAGTAGTGTTTCAATTTCTGCACTATCCAAACGAGGCCAGCACAGGTTTTCTCCATGACGGTGTACTTCTGCTCACAGGGATTGAGAAGTTTAGACAAGTAATAGGTTGCCCCTTTCTTACCTTCTTCATCAGCTTGTGCAAGGACGGCTCCCACGGAGTCATCCAAGACTGAGACGTAAAGGATCAGAGGTTTTTCTGGTTTGGGTGGAATGAGAACGGGTGGACTAGCCAGATATTCCTTCAACCCTTCAAAAGCTTTCTGACATTTAGAATTCCAGTGGAATTCTACTCCTGGCTTGGTCAACTCGTAGAGAGGTCTACACCTTTGTGAATGTTGGGACACAAACCGACGAATAAACTGTAACCTCCCAATTAAATCTCGGACTTCCCTCAAATTCTTGGGAGGTGGCATATCCCTGATAGCCTTGGCTTTGTCGGGATCTATCTTGATCCCTCTTTTACTCACGATGAACCCCAGCAATTTACCTGACGACACACCAAACACACACTTCTTCGGGTTCATTTTCAATTGGAACTCTCTTGACCTTTGCAAGACCTTAGCCAAAACTTCTGGATGTTCCATCCTGGTCCTTGATTTCACCAATAAGTCATCCACATACACTTCCAGATATATGTGCATCATGTCATGAAATATGGCCATCATCGCTCTTTGGTAAGTAGCTCCAGCATTCTTTAATCCGAACGGCATGACCACGTAACAATATGTTCCCCAAGGGGTAGTGAATGACGTCTTTTCCTGATCCTCTTCTGCCAAATGAATTTGATTGTATCCTGAAAATTCATCCATGAAAGAGAGGGTTTCGTAGCCTGCCGTGTTATCAATCAGCACATCAATGTGAGGTAAGGGAAAATCATCCTTTGGACACGTGCGGTTAAGGTCTCGGAAGTCGATGCAAATCCTGACTTTCCCATCTTTCTTCATGACCGGGACAATGTTCGCCACCCATTGAGGATAAAGAACGACTCTAATGAACCTGGCTTTGTGGAGCTTATCGACCTCTTCTTTCATTTTCAAAGCCATCTGAGGGTGGAAACGTCTTAACCTTTGTTTTACCGAGATGGACCCTGGTTTTAGGGTTAAACGGTGTTCGACCAAGGTTGAATCCAGACCCGGCATATCCTCGTAGCTCCATGCAAACGTGTCCTTATATTCCTTGAGAACCTCAATTAGTGCCTCTTCTTCAGAGGGTGGTAGGTTGTCACTTATGAGGATGATCCTAGGGTCTTCCTCAGTTCCCAAGTTGACTTCTTTGGTGGATTTTTCTACGGTGGTTGACGGCTCGTCGAATCTCCTCATTCCACTAGCGTATGCGCCCGCCGCATCCTCATATTCTTCACCCTCATCTTCAGTGGGGCATTCTTCATCCGTGATCTCGTAGACTCCATACCCTTCATCAGATGCACAGTCACCCTCGCATTCTATTTCGGGTAGCTGGATGAGATTTTCTAACAACTGGGGGATGGCAAGAAGGGCCTGACACCTGTCGGCCAAATCCAGAAGGAATCGACGAGGGATCTGCCTACCCTTGGATTTCTTCCTAGGTACTACCCTTGGCCTATCATTCCTAGATTGACTGACAATATTTACAGAAGAAGAGGAAGACGAAGAGGATGGTGTAGAATGTACAGGAGAAGACCCCTCAGAGGAGGGGTAGAAAAGGTCACTCATCGGACCTTGGACGGGTGGTCCGCAAGGCGGTACGCACCCGTGGGAGATGTAGGAGGTTTCCTCAACGAAGATGTGTTGTTGGGGAGTTTAAAAATTGACGTTTTTTTTTCGTTTTCATTTTTTAATGACAAAGTAGTGAAAAGAGATTGGAGGAGAGAGAAAAGTGGTTATGGCTAGAGGATTGTGAGGCTCATAGAGCAGATCATGGTTGAAGACCTGGCGCGGGTTGAAAAGCCCGCGTAGGTGTGTAAACAGAGAAGGGGATCTGGGAAGATCATCAGACAATTGTCTGGCCCAGGAAGAAGATATCAGCAAAGGCTGAGACGAGTGGATGGAGAAGATGGCGGCTAATGAGCTGTCGACGGCAATGTTGAGGACGGATGGAGATCCGTCGATGACAGAGTCCTTCTGGCGAGGACGAGGATAGTTTGGAACCTTGGCAAGAGTGGTAATATTCTCTGGTATTTCGGAGATCAATGGTGGTCCTTCAAGCTGCGGAGACGAGAACATCCTTTCCAGTGCAACGGAAATGTCCCGTATGTCGAACCATTTGTCCCACTCGCATTCCGGATCTTTGATCTTGCCTCTTTTGGTGATCCTCGGATATTTTTCAGCCAAATATACAGCATGTGATCCCCCATATGCTTCTCGTGGGTGATCTCCCATCTGAACAACGGGCCCTCTGTTGAAGTGGTTTGATAGAGTCCACGTGAGGGGCTTCCAATCTGCCTTGAACGGTCCTTTGAAACCCAGGCCAAACCTACGGTTCGGCCTAATTTCTTTTGGCGGCTTGAGCATACCCTGTAACTGTGCGCCCAGACCTTTTCCCTGTTGATAGCCGATGTTCCTCATAATCTCCCAACCTTTGGAGTGAAAAGGGAGACATGATGTTGTGGTTGCCCTGACCGGCTCCTTTGGTGCTAGCGGAACATGAGATGGATCACGTACGTCCAGCAGTGACAATATGGGCCGATGAGACGGCCAAACAGAAGGCAGAGAGGTGTTGATAGCATCCACTGTGTGAAGGACAGGTGTACTGACCACTTTAATAATTCTCCCATTGTAAGGAAACTTCAGGCACTGATGGTTGGTGGAAGGCACAGCGTCCATGGCTTCGATGTAAGGGCGACCCAGTATAGCCTTAAATGTGGGGTCCATGTCGAGGACATGGAATTCCGTGGGAATTGACATGGGGCCTAGTTCTGCCTTCAGGATAATCATCCCCTGCGGCGGCCTTTTGCTATTGTCATAGGCCGTGACCGTGATCGAGGAAGGTCTTATTTGTTCCTCGTCGATCCCACACAACTGAAGAGTGCACATGGAGATCACATTTATGGACGCACCCGTGTCCACAAGACACGGGTTTATGGATACCCCATTGATTTTTATTGAAATGCACAATGCATATTTCCGAGCTTCCTTGGGAGCGAGCTCGTAGTTGTGAAACATGATGGCTGGTTGTGTGTCTGTTGGGGTCAGGACGGTCGAAATCTTCTCCACGGGGAGGTCTTTATTAACCATGACCTTTTGAAGATATTCCATCAAGGCCACCTGGTGGGATGTGGATCTTTGAAGTAGCTCCAGGATGGAGATCCGGGCAGGTGTCTTGTCCAAGTGTTTCAATAGATCATACTGTGTTCCAGGGATAGCTCTTTCTGGTTGTTCTGCATCATCCTTCTCTGGCTGAGATTGCTCGGGATTCTGACTGTTGTGGGGGAAAACCCTGTGGAAAATCCTTCCACTCCGGAGCACCATTGCCTGCGGCTTTTGTACCTCTGTGGGGGTAGCAGTGGGTTTTAACAGAGGTTTGAGGGGTAGTGGTGGAGGAATAGTTGATGAAGCAGGGGTGATGACGGGAGTAGGGATTCTGATGAGGGGTTTGTTAGGTGGAGGCATGGTGGAGGTAGAGGGGATATCGCGCGGATTATGAAGGATAAGGGGTCTGGAAGGTGGAGGTATGGTGGAGGTAGAGGGGATATCGCGCGGATTATGAAGGATAAGGGGTCTGGAAGGTGGAGGTGGAGACGAAGTAGAAATGGGTAGGGCTTGAAGCGGGGAATGATTTTGAGGTGGTTGATGGGTAATGAGTGATTTTGAAGGCATTAGTGGTGATACGGTGGAGAAAGACGGGGTTATGTATGGTTGACGGATGATAAGGGGTTTGGAAGGCGTAGGGGTAAATGTGGTAGAGGTGGATGGTAAAGTGGGGGAGTGGGAGAAGATGAGAGGGTGTGAAGGCGTAGTGGAGAGTGTCGGTTGATAGGGGATCGGGGTACGGATGAGAGGGCGTAATGGTAGTGGAAATGGTGAAGGTGATACTGACGCGAGTTGATGAGAGAGAGGTGCTACCCGGGCAAGGCAAGGGTGTTGCGTGACGATAGGATTGGCGGTAGAAAGAATGGAGGTACTTTCCTGCTGCCACACCTGCTCTCGCCCGACTTCCGGGAAGGAGGAGATGGGGTTAACCTGATGATTGGGCTGTTGGTGCTCCGGTAATGGATTCTGGATTATGCCCATGTCGGACTGTTGTTGTGGGGCCTGCTGAGGCTGTTGTTGTTGTGGTGGTTGCTGCTGCTGCTGCTGTTGTAACTGCTGCTGTGGCCTATGAGGAGGTCTTCTAGCCTTAAGAGTGGCGACGTATCGCCTCATTTCATCCCAATCTATTTGATGTTCATCATTCATATCGTGGATGTAATCTTTGAAATGGAAGCAGTAATCTACTGTGTGTCCTGGCTGCCTGTGGTAGACGCAGTATTTGGAGGTATCAACATTGGGGGGCCACACGGGCCTTTCTCTGGGTAGGGCGAGTTGGTTTGATGCCATGAGGGCATTAAAAATGTCTGCTAAGGTTTCCGGCAATGGTGGATAGTAGGCTCTCTTGGGACCGAGCGGCCTCCTTTGTTGCTGTTGGGGACCATAGTTCCCCGGGGGTGGAACTTGGTTGTACTGAAGTGGTGGTTGTTGTTGCTGAGGTTGTGGTTGTTGTTGCTGGGGTTGGCGTAATGGAGGCATATTATCCTGGGGTGGATTATTTTGGGGTGGAGGACGAAGAGGGAAAGGACCTGGTTGAAGGGGAAATCGGGGCATTTGTGGAGGCCTTGGGTTGACTGCATAGTTGGCATTGTTGACCGCACTGACTTGCTCATTTGTCACGACCCCTTCTGTGGCTCCGCCCGGGACACCAGTGCCTGTCTTTCTGACCACTTTGGGCTTCGGCGACTCAAACATGTTCATGATGGGGGAGTCTTTTAGCTGGGTTTGGATGTATCGGGCCCTTTCATAGAGTTCCTCCATTGTAGTAAGTTTATTCATGACCAGGACGTGTCTGAACTGTGGGGTTGCATTAGACACAATCATTTTCACTTGTTCGGGCTCAGAGAGGGTATCCCTTATTCTTTCCGCCAGAGACCTCCATCTATCAGCATAGCGGATAAAATCCTCGTCGGGCTTCATCTTTTCGGCCACTAGGTCGGTAATGGAGAGTGAGGGACCGACCCTATCCCTATATTTCTGCAAGAACCTTCTCTGTACTATTTCAAAATTCTCGGCCTCGCGGGGCTCCAAGGAATAGAACCACTCAAGCGCGGGACCATCCAATGATCTCCGAAAGAGGTATGCCACGGACCTCTGATCGTTTTGCCAATAGGAGGATTCATACATGAAATCCTTGAGGTGAATGAAGGGGTTGCCGGTACCATTGTATCTGCGGTACATGGGCATTTCGGAGGGAGGAAGATGAATGACGGGAAGGATTGGCAAAGCAACCTCCGGGGTGGCTTTCACGTCCACCATTCTTCTTAGATTTTGAAATTGCTCGTCCATGCGATTGAACCTATTGAGGAGCGATTGGGCGAGCTCCTCTAGAGGTGAAGGTGGAACCTGCCACTGGGGGAGAAACTGTCTCCCGGAGACTTGAGGGGGGAACCCCGAATGAGAGGGAGCTGTCGGACCGCCGACAGTTGGCCCTGGCTGGAGCGGTGTGTGGGGAACAACGGGAGTTTGAGATTGTGACGGGAACTGGAATGAGGGTGGTTGTTGGCTCGCTTATCCTTGAAGCGAGGGAGACTGGATGGCTTGCGCCAATGAGGGAGATGGAATGGCCTGCACGGACTCTTGGAGAGGTGCGATGGCCGGAGTTGATTCCTGGGGCGTGGGGGAAACAGATTTCCCCTTTAGAATGGCCTGGAAGGCCCGGAGCTGTTCAGAGGTAAGCTCCATGTTGGCGAGGACGCCCAGTAAAGAAGAGATATCCTGTGGTGGGGACGTGTCCCCGGCAATAACCTGCACCTCATGCGAGGGGTCATGAGAAGGACCCGAGTCCATAGCATAGACTCGCGGGTCGGCTGACAAACCACGGCTAGGGTGGTTCTCCTCAAAAGACTCGTGAGACATGCTCACAGTTTTCCCAGAACGTAAAAACATACACTAGCAAGTAGGTAGCAGAGATTATCAAACAAGTGGATGCCTTTACACCCTTTTTTGTGTTTTGATTTTGATGATTTTTTTGTATTTTTAGCGAGATCCGAAGTTCACACAAAATGGGGACCCTAGTTTATTTTTGTTTCACCGCCGTGTCAGCTAGGGTCTCTCGTCTCACCACGAATAAAATGACTAACTCCGGGGAACTTCAATGGTACAACCAGCCCAGTGAACGAAGAGGAGATTCTTCGATGTCGGGGACTTACGGAGGTCCCAGTGTAGGAGATTCTAGTCCGTTGAGAGGAATTCTCAAACGGAGAGTCCTTCCTTCACCGGGAAAGGGTGATCCTAAAAAAAATGAAAAAATGATAGAAAAGAGGGATGGATGCATGCAATGAAATGCTGACAGAGATATGGAGTGGAAAAACAACAGAAATAACAGACATATAATAAATAAAGAACCAATCAAAACTGACGGTGCTGCCGTGAGCACAATGGGGGCGCGCGCGGGCGTGAAGGTGGAGAGGCACGGGTGGTGCCGAACTTGCAAGGGTAGCCGAAAGAAAGCAGTAGACGTCCCACCGTGATCGCCAATCTGTGAGCGACGTCACGCGGTTCGGGGAAGAGCGGAGAAGACGCGGAGTGCGCGGGCTCCTTTTTTTTTGGTGTTTGTTTGCTGCAACACAGAAATAAGAGAAGAGAGAGAAGGGGTCTCGCAGACGGGAAACGGAACCCGGAAATAGGAGAGTCACGTCGCACGTGATAGGAGTACCTACCCACCAGAAGCAAAGCCGGATGCATCCACTGACGACTTAGTCCGCGCCTCAAGTGTCTCACTGCGGCTCCCCAGGCGGAGATAGAGACACCGTACCAGTAACCACAGAACAAGGGTCTAGTCGGGATCGTGCTCGTTACCACGCGTCCGAAGTCCCCGACCACGTGTGAACACACTGACTCACTGCGCTATGTCAGGCCCTCTATCTGGTATTCCTCCCGGCCCAGACTCGAGCCGCCACAGTAGGAGGCCATACGGCAACCAGCCTAAAGCCGTCTCTCTCGAGTAAAGCCTTGCCACCACTCCCTGGTGGGACCACACGTGTGTCGGAAGGCTACGACTAGTGGGGAGTCACTGATGTGACCACTCTCCAAGGAGAAACTCCGAGAAACACGCACGCACCCAGCGCGAAAGTCACGAAGGACCAAGTGGCACCGAGCCACTGGGCTCTGGATAGTCCTCTAGACTCACTAAATCCAACGGTCCTTGAGTCACAAGACTCAAGGTCAAGATCGTTGCACCGAACGGCTCCACGCCGTCAATCTGCCCTAGCCCTAGGGTCAGAAACATTGGCACGATGACTCACAAGGCAGTTCACAACTGCTGAAAGCATTCCCTCAAAAAGGGGACAAGAAACCCTCCAGTCCCAGGCTGGGTGATTGGACTTACAGTCCACAGGCCACACACACGGTCCATGCGAAAAACACAGAAGCACGGTTCCCAAGGCAACTCACAAGCTGCCATTCCCATCCCAGGGAAAAGCGGGAAACCTCTAGCCCCAAGCTGGATGACTGGACTCGCAGTCCAAGGCCTTATGCACGGCCCGCTCAGAAACTACTTTTCGGAAGAACTCACAACATGCGGGGGAAACCCCACCGCACTCACACCGCTACACGGTGACTCGATCAAGCGTAACACAAAAGCTCGGAACAAATGGGGTCGCCCGGACCCACCACACCTACGGGCATGCTAATCGAGGTAACACGGTACCTCCAGACACCACAGAAACACGGTCACGGAACCCATGGGATGTCCGGGACACTCCCGACGCTAATGGTCGACCACTGGGTCACAACCGGGTCGACCGGAGACCACACGATGCAAAATGGACAAAGTGAGCTCGAAGAATCACCTAGTGGTCTACCCCTAGACCGCCAAGAAGGCTAGCGGTCCACCCTTAGACCGCTAAAGGATGGCTAGCGGTCTACCTATGGACCGCCAGGCACTGGCTAGTGGTCTACCTCTCGACTGCTAAACCCCCGGAACACACGAAACTCAAGCAGTCCTAGCGGTCTACCTCTGGACCGCCAAAGACCCTGGCGGTCTATCGCGTGACCGCCAGCCTTAAACCGACATAGGGGGACCCTTGGCGGTCTCCAGAGGACCGCTAGGTGGCCTAGCGGTCTCTGGAAGGACTGTTAAGGCGTCCCGAGCCCGAAAACGGTGAAAACGGCGGGAAAGTCCATTCCACGCCCCAATCACCCGGATCGGGAAACCCTTCCCCAAGCCCCAAGACATCACACGGTGCCCAAAAACCACCAAAAATGCGATCAAAACTCTAGATCGGGCTCACACCCCAAAATCATGCTTTTTCCCCAAAACGGCAATAAACCCACGCTCGGCTCACCACGGGCTACCAAACTCACGGGAAATGAAATACGCGAGTTGGGGGTCCATCTCCCTACCTCCACCGAAGATTTCACGCCCCGAGGACGCCGATCCGCAAAGAAACGCCGTTTAAACCCTCGCCGGTTCACGAACGCACCACCGAGCTTCCACGCGCCACCGGCCCTCGATCCTCGACTCGTTCCTCATTCCTCGCCTCCCACCATCATCGCCTGGCCCTCCTCCCCCACCGTCGGCCGCCCGAGGAGAAGAGAGGGGGAGAGGAGGGAACGTGAGAGAGAAGAGAGAGGGAAAGAGTGAGAGAATGAGAGGGGAGAGAGAGAAAGAGGTTTAATATATAGAAATTCTAGAAATTCTAGAAATTCAAAAAAAATATGAAAAATTACATCTACGATCCTCGGGAGGAGCACAACGCGTTGGTCACGTCCCGGAGTCGGAGAACGCAACAGTTCACCCTACACAAAATTCCAAAGACATATCTGGGAAAAACACACGTAAAGCACAAAACACACTCCGGGACCCACGAAAGCGATCTGAAACCCACGAATCCTGATCCGATAAATATCCAAAAAAATAGAGGCATTACAGCCCTCCCCCTTAAAGAAATTCTGTTCTCAAAATTCAGGACTAGCACCAAGCCACAGGGGAACAACACCTTAACCAACTGACAACGCTGTTAGAGCCCCAACACAGAAAAACCTCGATTCTCACGAAAGCTCCTATCCTGAGGGACACAGCCAGACTACAATCACGAATGACACCTCGCTCTACACGCCGCACACACCGGGCATCAGAGTAGGCGTACACCAAAGGACACAGTCCGGCATCACCTCAGACAACAAGGAAAAATGATGCGGGACGGGACAACGGACACGACAAGCTCGCGATCGTCCCTTAACGAGGGAAGCGTCGGACGTGCGCGGTTGAGAAACCGGCAGTGAGATAGGGTGGTCGGCTCTCTTTTTTGTGCCCGGATCGGGTCACGGGACGGTAACGCTCTCTCTCGCAGCAGCGGTGATATAAATAGAAAGTGAGCTAATTACCCTATCATGCTCTCTAGCAGCGGCATAAACAAACATATATGAAATTAAGCAAAATGTCAAGTAAGGAGCGAGGACGATACCTCCACGCGCTCGGCGTGGGGACGACGGACCCGACCGAAACTCGTACTCTCGGAACAATAATACACAAGATTACAGCAATACAAATCGCTGCCCACTCCACGCAGGGAGGTAAAGGGCTACACAATGGGGTCCGGGAGGACCGAATTCGGGTTGACGGGCGGCATCTCGCGTTGATTCGGCAGCACCCGAACACGTGACGGTGGGGCCCACGTGCTGTCCGGAGGGACCGTGCGGGACCCGGTGTCACCACTGTGGTGGGGACACTTGTGGAAGTGTTCCCTGGGCTGGCGGCACGCTGGTTCGCCGGCCGGAGGCCAGGCGGCTCCGTTCGGCAGCGGTCGGAATGATCGGCCACGGATCTGCCGGTTCTGTTTTCCGGCACGCGCTCCGACGAGAACGGACGCTGCGATCACCCCCGACGTCGGAATGCGACGAAACTGGCACCGTTGGAAAGCTGCTTCGAAGGGCTTCAACTCTCTGTGATTACAGAAAAATAACAAAGCATGCACTTCCAATTGGCGAATTTTTAAGGTTGCTGTTGTACAATGGCTTAACTCTCAGATCTGCAGGGCTGTCCTCTGAGAACTGTCATTGACCGCAGAGTAGATATCCGATTCAGCTCTTAAGGTCTTCATCAAAGGTGTAGGAAATTGAGCTAGGAAGACGGGAAAACTGGTTTGGACAAGTTTGGATGTGGCTACGAATTGATAGAGATTTTGCACTAACAGTGGGTCGGATCTAGAATCTGACTAAAGGCACTATAGCAGAGATAGAACACGAATTTTGAAAAATGGATAGGGCAGAACAAAAATCAGGAAAAATGGTGGATGTAGAGGATGATGGCAAGAACTCCCAGTAAAATTGGGAGGGTTTGAAAATTTTAAAAAGGTGGTCGGAGATGGGAAACTCAGAGTTGTTGTCACTGTAGATAAAGACAAAATAGATCTGGGAATGCAAAATGAACGAAAATGGAAAATTACTAAATGGAGGAGTTTGGATGTGAAAATTTACGTGGAGGTGGGGATTCAAGGCAAGAACACACCCTCAAAATTTTAAAACTATCTGAGCTCGTGGCTGGCAACAAGAATTCACGAACTACACCTCTATCCAGCAGGACAGAAACTTGAAGATGGCTCCGCGGTGGCTCGAAGGCGGCACGAACGGCGGCGGCGGCGGCACAGATAAAGATCAGTGGTTGAGAGGGGGAGATAGAAGATTGATACACTCTAGAACTGGAGGTTTGAGGAGAGGAAACCAGGGGGAGAGGGCTGGGGGCGCAAGAGCCTTCTTGGCATTCAATAAAATTTCTGATTTTTCACTAATTTTCACATGAAAATACATGGTTTTATATGCTTCCAACCAAATCTAACCTCCACCCTTAGATCTAGGGATGTGAGATGGATGGCCTGGATTGCATGCCACAAACACAAAAAAAATAAATATAATATACAAGGGGGGGCCTATTGACCAAGAATGGCAAGGGGGACAAGTTTGACATGGTAGGTAGCCTACCATGGAAATTCTTACCCCCTTGTCTACCCATGTGGCATATGACTAGTCCAACCTTCTAGATGTCCACCTAGGATAGTTGACCAGCCCCACAAGGTGACATGGACCAATGGGAGAGGGCTGAGGGCCCCCTTGATTGTCCTACTGACAAATTACATAGAAACCCACACAATCCGTGGGAATGACTCCTTGGCTTATAAAGTCTTACATTTGCGTACATACTTTCCCAAGGATATAAACACAAACTAAAAGGACATAAATGTAAAAGTAAATGTACATGCTCGGCGTCGATTCCCATCAACTCTCCCCAGGTGGGAGGAACTCGACTCCGTCGAGTAAAGGGGTGCGGCTGCTCGTGACCACCGACGGATCCGTCACCGTGCCAAGTAGCGCGGGTATGCTCCACTCCAAGTGATCGTCACCTGCTCATTCTATATATACTCGATATGCACGAACTGCCATGGGCTAAAGGTGGGCACTCCGGGTGGGGCACTCTCAAAAGGGAAGGAAGCAGCTCGAAGACTCACTAGGAATCACCGCTGAGTCCCTGTAGGTGACTGATCCGGGGCATAGATATAGAACTGATCCCATACTCATCGAGTGAGGCGACTCGCTTCACACTCATAAGGGACTGACATCGACGAGCTTGCACAAGACACATGCAGACAAATAAACGACACACAAACCATGCAAACAAACCACACAAAGAAGAGACAATACGGACTCATGCATGACTCGAGACAAACCTACTGCTAGTCCGACCCGTACATGGGTGACGACGGACCAGGACACCCGAACGTATGCCATGCATGCATCTGACGTAACCGGTGGTTGACGTCATGGAGAACTCCTAGACACCCAACGATGCACCAATCATGGATATTGGGCTTGGATGTGGGAAGTCCGGGAGGTGCGGGTGGTTTAGATGGATCGGGGAAACCAAAGTTTTCATTACCCCCAAATGAAGGTTCGGACCTATGGCTATGTGGAGTTTGCTTGGCCCGAGTGGAAAAGGTGGGATAGTGAACTCCGCGGAAGAAGGGTAGTGAGTATGAAAACTCGGGAGGTTCACTAGTGAAGGGGTCAAAAGGGTCGAAGAAGGTGTGACCCCATGAAGTGGGTTCCAACATGACATGGTCCCAATCGTGAAATTCTTGAAGGTGCGGGTGGTCACCTTCCTCCATCATGGTAGATGGGACCGTGTATAGGAAATATGACTCCTCCCTCGGAAGCAAAGTCATGAAGTCGGGCTCATCCGGTAGAGGGAGAAGTAGAAGAACCTCCGTGCTGATACAACCCACGGTGCACTCGGAGGTAATGGACCCGAAGGCCGGATGGGTGACGCTACGACTAGTGGGTTGGTCGAAGCCTCGGGCCAATAAATATGTCAACTTCCATTGTGAATCTAATCCCATGACAAGATCGTCCAACGTGTCAACATGGTGACTAGATCGAAATGTGGTATGGAATGAGTTGACCAGCACTAAAGGTAAGGTGGGGTCCATGGATGGGAAGAGATGTGGGACCAAGCCATCCTTGAGCCAACTAAGAAGCGGCTCGGCGATGAAAAGCGTACCCGTTAGAAACACGGGTGGCTCGGACTTGGGTGGCTCCAAATGAGAGGGTTTCGAATTAAGATCGGAAGGTGAGGGTGACAATGGAGCACTCTCGGGTGGAGAAGGAATTGGGTTAGGTAGTCCGATCGGCTCGAGACTCGGTTGGGAGGTAGATGTTTGCCAAAGGGTTCGACCTCTAGAGCGAGAAAAATGAGACTCAAATGGCTCGACCTCCAGAGCGACCTTATAAGATTGCGCCAGCGAGAACGCGTCGCGGACAAGACATTCAAGTTGGAAGTGAAACCGCAAACCTCTCCGGAACTCAAAGGCAATCGTGATGCTATCCTCTCCAACTCCATATTCCATCCGGTACTTATCATAGTCCCAAATATACTCGGACACGGACCTATCGCCTTGGACGGGTCGGCATGGGTTGGCCATAGTTGCCAAAATACGGGAATGGATCCCTAGGAATGGATATGAAAGGCCATTTGGACATGACACTAGACCGACTATGCAAGGTTGGGATACATGCACACTAAGGACAAGACACCAAGACTCGGTACGGGGCGGAGTTAATCGATCCGAAGATCACTCGCGCAAGTGTGCGGCCTTCCCGATAGGCGTAGCCTAACGTTCGGACAACACCTTTTTTTTATACCGATTAATGGTATGCAAATGCAACTCCTAAGACTGACTTAGACTTAAATGACACTCTTTTTTTTTGGACACCCTAGACTCAACTCGCTCTGATACCAAATTGATGCGGGACGGGACCACGGACACGACAAGCTCGTGATGGTCCCTTAACGAGGGAAACGTCGGACGTGCGCGGTTGAGAAATCGGCAGTGAGCTAGGGTGGTCGGCTCTCTCTTTCGTGCCCAGATCGGGTCACGGGACGGTAACGCTCTCTCTCGCAGCAGCGGTGATATAAATAGAAACCAAGCTAATTACCCTATCATGCTCTCTAGCAGCGGCATAAATAAGCATATATGAAATTAAGCAAAATGCCAAGTAAGGAGTGAGGACGATACCTCCACGCGCTCGGCGTGGGGACGACGGACCCGGCCGAAACTCGTACTCCCGGAACAATAATACACAAGATTACAGCAATACAAATCGCTGCCCACTCCACGCAGGGAGGTAAAGGGCTACACAATGGGGTCCGGGAGGACCGAATTCGGGTTGACGGGCGGCTTCTCGCGTTGATTCGGCAGCACCCGAACACGTGACGGTGGGGCCCACGTGCTGTCCGGAGGGACCGTGCGGGACCCGGTGTCACCATTGTGGTGGGGACACTTGTGGAAGTGTTCCCTGGGCTGGCGGCACGCTGGTTCGCCGACCGGAGGCCAGGCAGCTCCGTTCGGCACCGGTCGGAATGACCGGCCACGGATCTGCCGGTTCTGTTTTCCGGCGCGCGCTCCGGCGAGAACGGACGCTGCGATCAGCCCCGACGTCGGAATGCGACAAAACTGGCGCCGTTGGAAAGCTGCTTCGAAGGGCTTCAACTCTCTATGATTACAGAAAAATAACAAAGCCTGCACTTCCAATTGGTGAATTTTGAAGGCTGCTGTTGTACAGTGGCTTAACTCTCAGATCTGCAGGGCTGTCCTCTGAGAACTATCGTTGACCGCAGGGTAGATGTCCGATTCAGCTCTTGAGGTCTTCATCAAAGGTGTAGGAAATTGAGCTAGGAAGACGGTAAAACTAGTTTGGACAAGTTTGGATGTGGCTACGAATTGATAGGATTTTTTTCACTAACAGTGAGTCGGATCTGGAATCTGACTAAAGGCACTGTAGCAGACACGAATTTTGGAAAATGGATAGAGTGCAGATCAAAAATCAAGAAAAATGGTAGATGTAGGGGATGATGGACAGAACTCCCAGTAAAATTGGGAGGGTTTGAAAATTCAAAAAGGCGGTCGGAGATGGGAAACTCAGAGCTATTGTCACTGTAGATAGAGACAAAACAGATCTGGGAATGCAAAATGAACGAAAATGGAAAATTACTAAATGGAGGAGTTTGGACGTGAAAACTTAGGCGGAGGTGGGGATTCAAGGCAAGAACACACCCTCAAAATTTTAAATCCATCTGAGCTCGTGGCTGGTAGCAAGAATTCACGAACTACACCTCTGTCCAGCAGGACAGAAACTTGAAGACGGCTCCGCGGCGGCTCGAAGGCGGCACGAACGGCGGCGGCGGCGGCACAGATGAAGATCAGAGGTTGAGAGGGGGAGATAGAAGATTGATACACTCTATAACTGGAGGTTTGAGGAGAGGAAACCAGGGGGAGAGGGCTGGGGACGCAAGAGCCTTCTTGGCATTCAACAAAATTTCTGATTTTTCACTAATTTTCACATGAAAATATATGGTTTTATATGCTTCCAACCAAATCTAACCTCCACCCTTAGATCTAGGGATGTGAGATGGATGGCCTGGATTGCATGCCACAAACACAAAAAAAATAAATATAATATACAAGGGGGGCGGCCTATTGACCAAGAATGGCAAGAGGGACAAGTTTGACATGGTAGGTAGCCTACCATGGAAATTCTTACCCCCTTGTCTACCCATGTGGCATATGACTAGTCCAACCTTCTAGATGTCCACTTAGGATAGTTGGCCAGCCCCACAAGGTGACATGGACCAATGGGAGAGGGCTGAGGGCCCCCTTGATGGTCCTACTGACAAATTACATAGAAACCCACACAATCTGTGGGAATGACTCATTGGCTTATAAAGCCTTACATTTGCGTACATACTTTCCCAAGGATATAAACACAAACTAAAAGGACATAAATGTAAAAGTAAATGTACATGCTCGGTGTCGATTCCCATCAAAAAACCAATCATGGCGCCGCTGCCACCATCTCACTCACCGAGGAGACACAGTCCTCGTCACGAGAAACAGCTACCGATCCATCCTATGGTCGGCGGATAATTCACACATCAGCTTCACAATCAGCTGACCAGTTTCACGCCCTACTCAAGGGAACAACCAATACAAAGCCTTCATCAGCTCACACCTGGCAAGCCAAGCGCTTACAACAGCATGGGACCAACTCTATCAGAACTTAAACTTCGATAAAGCCCAGATCCCATCCGAAAAAAAGCATTACGAGAGCGACCACCAAAGGTCTCACTCATACACGGCTCTCACCATTCTCGATGCACAACCACCAGCATCTTCTATCTGTGAAAGACCACACGTCGGTCACCAGCTGCTTGTCAACGGGAAACCTTCCTCTTGCTCGACTTCTTCCATCTTTCCTGGTCCTACACCAAAACCGACGAACACATTCCAAACTTTGATGGGCCATCCGCTGACTCGCACACAGACCTATACCACTTCTCGAGCTGCACTTCTCTTGGACATCGCATCCGATCTCGATCCTCTCGCCAACTCAACCCTCGCAGGGGAGCACGGCGAAACCAATGGCAAGACTCAGGAGTCTTCGGTCATCACCTCACTCGACTCAGACTTACATGGGAACCATCCCATGCTGGTCACCAAACCAGGGATAACCACTTCAACGCCAACGTCCCATCAAGGACCTCCACGCACAGGCGTCACTTCCCGTCCCGTCTCATCGAAACCTTCGTCTTAATTAATCCAAGTGGACACCTGCCAATCCCGATTCCGCACTTGCCATAGAGCCACGGGACACCACCAAAATAATTCACGGCACACGTCTCTAGGGGAGGAAAGTGCCATCGAATCTTACGGCAACCTGGTCGACGACGCCGTGACCAACGCACACAGATTCTCGACTAACACAGATTTTCATCACAGTTGGGTCCTGTCCCCCACAATCCGACATGACCATAACCTACAGACGCCGCTGAGGTCGATCACATTGTTAGGCTCACCAGCCACTCACCGAGAAGACCCTCCGCTCACCTGAGCGCACCTCTCGATCAGAACACCCGCTCTGCCACCTTAAACCACGACCTTAACACATCAGGGGCTGGATAAGCCTTAAGCTGGAGTGGCCGGACTCGACAACAGCTCCCTCAAAGCACGCTCACGGCCACTTAACCACGAACAGTCCTCACCAGCTACCTGACCTCGCTGCAGATTCCTTGAACACAACAACGCAGCAACGCACCTGCCGGCAACCTCTGCCCAATGCAGCATAACTGGGGTCACAACCCATCGGAAAGAAATCTCTCCATCACATCCCTTGGGCCCCACACCGGCACGAAAGCCGCGAACAACAACCACCTTTACAGCGCCGCGTAGCGCACTCAAGCTCTCAAGTGAGAAACAAAACAAAAAACATGCACGAAACCCTATGTCAGCTGCCGACTGTACTGGACCTTACGGACTCTGATCATTGCAATATCTCGAATTCCCATGTACATCCACAACCACCGCTCTGATACCATCTGTAACGACCCAAGACCCGAATACCGGGAAGAACCCGATACCATTCGAATCCTGCCCCACCGCCCACGAGCCGGGAGGGCTCGGAAGGACTAAAAGGAGTGTGGAGGTACAAAGAAATAGAAAATAAGGCAGGACAATTCAACAATTAACAGAAATAGATAAATAACTACTATAACAGAGTCCAGTCCAACAGAAAGTACAGTCTAAAGTAGTAAAATGTGCTACATGCCAAGTGAACATTCGGCCCGGCAAGCTGGCAACTAAGAACCTCCGGACAGCACCCTCTAACCTCGAGGAAGAACCGCCACACCTGAAAAGTAGGGGTGAGCCTCATGTCACTGGCTCAGTAGGGATCCCGCGGAACCCCAACCGAGAACAACGGCAGTAACAAAAAGGAAAGCAGCGTTAACAAGAGCAACAATAACAACGGCAGAGTAACAACTACGGCGAAGGGAACAGTCGTACCAAAACACGGCAGCCGAGAAAACAACGACTCTACAGCTACTCCTACCGGTGACAGGAAAGGGAAACCCCGATCTCACAATCGGGAACCGGACCACTCTAACACCAGTCCTACCGAGGAACACTCACGGCAACCCTATCGTAGAGGCATGTCCTCCCAGACAGGGACAACCTGGACACGCTGTCCAAGGTGTGATCCCGACCACCGGGTCGAGGACACCGCACCAACAAGACACAACCTCGGTAAAGCCACTAGCACTCTGGCCACTACCTCGGGAACACCAGACGGTCCAGAAAACCACGTCTCGCAGACGGGAAACGGAACCCGGAAACAGGAGAGTCACGTCGCACGTGATAGGAGTACCTACCCACCAGAAGCAAAATCGGATGCATCCACTGACGACTTAGTCCGCGCCTCAAGTGCCTCACTGCGACTCCCCAGGCGGAGATAGAGACACCGTACCAGTAACCACAGAACAAGGGTCTAGTCAGGATCGTGCTCGTTAGCACGCGTCTGAAGTCCCTGACCACGTGTGCACACACTGACTGACTGCGCTACGTCAGGCCCTCTATCTGGTATTCCTCCCGGCCCTGACTCGAGCCGCCATAGTAGGAGGCCATACGGCAACCAGCCTAAATCCGTCTCTCTCGAGTAAAGCCTTGCCACCACTCCCTGGTGGGACCACACGCGTGTCGGAAGATTACGACTAGTGGGGAGTCACTGATGTGACCACTCTCCAAGGAGAAACTCCGAGAAACACGCATGCATCCTACGCGAAAGTCACGAAGGACCAAGTGGCACCGAGTCACTGGACTCTAGACAGTCCTCTAGACTCACTAAATCTAACGGTCCTTGAGTCACAAGACTCAGGGTCAAGACCGTTGCACCGAACGGTCCACGCCGTCAATATGCCCTAGCCCTAGGGTCAGAAACCTCGGCACAATGACTCACAAGGTAGTTCACAACTGCTGAGACCATTCCCTGAAAAAGGGGACAAGAAACCCTCCAACCCCAGGCTGGGTGATTGGACTTACAGTCCACAGGCCACACACACGGCCCATGCGGAAAACACAGAAGCACGGTTCCCAAGGTAGCTCACAAGCCGCCACGTCGATTTCCCATCCTAGGGAAAATAGGGGAACCTCCAGCCCTAGGCTGGATGACTGGACTCGCAGTCCAAGGCCTTACACACGGCCCACTCAGAAACTACTTTTCGGAAGAACTCACAACATGCGGGGGAAACCCCACCGCACTCACACCGCTACACGGTGACTCGATCAAGCGTAACACAAAAGTTCGAAACACATAGAGTCACCCGGACCCACCACACCTATGGGCACGCTAATAGAGATAACACTGTTGTGCCCCTGTGTGGTTTTGATGATGGCTGTCACACTATGAGTCACACTAAGGTGTGCTAATTAATTTAGATGACTGTTTGACTGCTTGAATATCTGATTGTTTGCTTGAATAGCTAATTCATGAATAGGGCTAGATTGGGTTAACGTAGTGGCTAATTGTTCACTAGCTGCGTTTACGAAGTGGATCAACTGGGTTGACGCCATGCTGCTTTGTCTACTTTTTGTTGCTCATTAAGTCTTAAAGTCTGTACAGGGTAGTTCACGCATCACTCTATTTGCCAAGTGTATACATCAGTCAGCATTGCATCTTGTTCACGAAGTCTATACACTGCTGGATGTTCATGTCTGCACATTGGTGCTTTTCCCTACGTTCTGGCCAAGTCTATACAGCCTCATCTTTACCTTCGTTCCAAGCCAAAGTCTACACATTCGTTTCCTTGGGCAAAGTCTATACATCGTGGCCTTGAACTCTCAAGTATGTACAGTCTTTATTTCAAAGTCTGTACATTGTTGCCTTGAAGCCGTTCCAAGTCTATACATCCAGTTGAACGCAAAGTCTACACATCGCCTCACATCATATGAAGTCTGTACGTTGGAAGTGTCTTTCTTGCTTTGTGACCACACTTCGTGTCTATTTCTATTTTCGTCTTCGAGTTGTTTTCAGCCTGTGTCGTCCTCGTCTTCGAGTCATTTTTTAATGTTTTCGTGTTGTTTCTGTGTTTGTGTCTTCGTGTTGTCATTTTTATGTCTTCGTGTTATTTTTGTGTTTGAGTCTTCATGTTATTTCTGTATTTGTGTCTTCGTGTTGTTTTTATGTCTTCGTGTTATTTTTGTGTTTGAGTCTTCATGTTATTTTTGTATTTGTGTCTTCGTGTTGTTTTTATGTCTTCGTGTTATTTTTGTGTTTGAGTCTTCATGTTATTTCTGTATTTGTGTCTTCGTGTTGCTTCTTTCTATCTTCGTCCAGGTTTTCTCTGATCGCGTGTTTTACTACCGTTTTACTCCGTGCTATTTCCTTCTCACCTCGTGCTGTTTTCATCTGACTTCGTGTCGTCCTCTTTGTAGTGTTAGCTTTGTTAGTGTGGTACCTCGTGTCGTTCTCTCTTCACCTCGTGCTGTTCTCATCTGACTTCGTGTCGTCCTCTTTGTAGTGTTAGCTTTGTTACTGTGGTACCTCGTGTCGTTCTCTCTTTATCTCGTGTTGTAGTCATCTTATGTACCTCGTGTCGTTCTCAGTATAGTGCACCTTTTGTTGTTCCTTCACACCTTGTGCAGCTTTAACTTGAGTGTCAACCGACTTATTTCAGGTATATATATATATAGAGAACCCTGAGTATTAATGGTTTTAATCTCTTTGCAGGAGAAGAAGAAAAAGAAGAAGAAGAAGGGTTCTGGTTTCAGGATCAAATCCGAACCAGTTTGCTGTATTGTACTGTTCGTGGAGCCTATGCAGAGTGGGCACGTGATACGAGGTTGGCATCTGGCACGTGATCCGAGATGCAGAGGAGCCTCCACGTGGACTGAAGCATTTGGGCGGGAATCGTGGAGAGCACACGCCGCCCTAATCTGCTGCTGCTATATATATGTGTCTTTTTCCTCTGAAGAAAGTGTGCGAGGGCAGAGAGTGACTGAAGTAGAAGCAGCCAGAGCTAAGAGAAGAAGTGCAGAAGAGAAAGAAGATATAGAGAAAGCTGAGAGCCAGATCGAGAGAGCAGAAGAAGAAAAAGAAAGAGAGACAGTGAGATAGAGAGAGTGAAAAGAAGGAGAAGGCAGAAGCAGTGAGAAGAAGAAGAAGTAAGAAAGAAGAAGAAGAAGAAAAGAGAGTTCGTGCTAGGAGAAAGAGAGAAGCAGTAGAAGAAGTTCCTACTGGACCGTGGATCAAATCCAGGCCAGCCAGCTCCTGCGAGAGCCACATTTGATTTTATCTTTTCAGCTTTCTGTTGCTGGGTTTTGTTTTTCCTTTGAACTATTCACTTGCTGTATTTCCGATTCTCTGTAGAGAGGTCGGGGTCCCTCCTATTGGTTCAGGAGAAGGGAGATTGCTATCTCCGGTTGCAAGTAGCTGGGTGCTACTTGTGGGTTCCCTCTGGTTAGAGGAAGGGAGGCTCGTCCTCCGGTTCTGGGCTTGTAAGGTTTCGAGTCCAGGGGTCCCTCCGATTGGGAGGAAGAGAGGTCCGAGACCTCTAGTTTGCAGGTGACTTGGTGTCACTCGTGCTTCCCTCTGGGTTTCAGAGGAAGAGAGACTTGGGTCTCTAGGTTCCCCTCCGGTTTGGAGGAAGGGAGGATTGGTCCTCCGGTTCTAGTCTTGTGGGTTGCAAGACTAGGTGTTCCCTCCGGTTTGGAGGAAGAGAGACTGTGCGTCTTTGGTTTCCAAGTGGCTGGGAGTCACTTGGGATGTCCCTCCGGTTGGGAGGAAGAGGGGAGGCTGTTCCCCTGGTCAAGCTGTTTGGCAGCAACTGTTGCAGACTGAGTCTGATGTGCTAGTGTTACTAGTGGAAGCCTCACTCCAGTTGGGAGTGAGGGGTGGACGTAGGTCTTTGGACCGAACCACCTAAAATCATTGTGCAGTGGTTTGTTTGATTGCCTGCTTCCGCTAGATGCATGCTAGGACCGTGATTTAATTGATTATCTATATCCTAGAGTTTAATTGAGTTTGCATATCTTGTTTGATCAATTGTCCACTGATCTAGTTGTTATCATCTCATGCGAATTTTAAATTGGGTAGAATTCTTTGAAAGATCCATTCACCCCCCCTCTGGATCAGTGTTTATCCATCGCACCTAGCTAACAATTGGTATCAGAGCGGTTACTGCTTCAAGATCCAACGATCTGCAGTTATCCCCGTGCTTCTCGGTGCTTATCCCAGTTTGCTGCTCCTTGATTCTTGTCTAATTGATCATAGCCTACAAATGGCTCTTCCACTGGTTTTCAATGGGTCTAACTTGGACTCATGGTTCAGTAGTTTGCGTAACTACGTCAATTTAGATAATCCCGATTTGTGGAAGTTAATTACTCATGGTCCTCATAGGTTACCACGAAAAGAGTCCAAATGGACTGATCATCATAGATCAATGCATAGAGAAAATCAGAAAGTTATAAATCTGATAAAAGCATCCATTAACAATGCCTTACACTTTTGCCTTCATGATTGCAGGTCTGCTAGGGATATTCTGGACAAGATGAAACTAACTTGCAGAACAGGGAAGGAAAACTGCATGATGGCTGATGAGAGCGACCATAGCAGCAGCCATAGTGATAAAGAAGAGAACGAAGTTCAGGTAAATCCCTTTGCGGACTATACCTTAGATGATTGGGTAGATGCTTATTCCAAGCTGTTAAGATCTAGCAATAAATTGAGCAAGAAAAATAGATCTATGAAAAAACGGTTAGATAGGTTTGAGAATTCTAAACTTACTGATGAGGACAGTGATACTCTGAAAACTGAAAATCAGATATTTAGAAGACAGCTGACTGATCTTGATTCTATTACTTCAGATCTGGAATATCTGAAATCTGAAAATGCTAGACTCAAAAAACAAACTGAGGAATCTGGATCTAAATCAGTGAGCCTTGAAAATGAAAATAGATTGATTTCTGAAACTTTGGAGACTGTCAGAATAGAAAACTCAGAACTTCAGAAAAGGCTTGAAAATCTTCAATCTGAAGATGAACAAGAAGTGTTTAGTGAATGTCAGACCTCCTTAAGTGTTTTGAAATTTGATGATGAAATCCTGGAACAAAATGGTAAAATGAGACAGGAGATCTGCAAGCTAAAACAGTTAAATACAGCTATGTCTGAGAGACTTATCACTCTTGAAAAAGGGAAGAGTGTTAGCCTGGATAGCTCTGATGAGCTAATGAAAGCTGAACAGGAAATTGAAAGTCTTAGGACTGTTAATCAAATGTTGAAAGAAGATGTTGTTTGCTATAAAAAGAAAGCTGATGAATATGAAATCCATGTATCAAAGCTTGGATCAGAAGTTACAGAATTGAGGAAATCTCTTGAGAAATTTGTCAGTGGAAAAGAAAATCTTGATAAAATTCTTGGATCTAAAGTGAATCTCCGAAGAGAGGGTTTGGGCTACAAACCAATAGATAAAAAGAGCTTTGAAAGTAAGCTTCAAACTTCATTCGTGAGTAGCTCTAAGTCTGGCAGCACATCGAATGTGCCTATTTTTGAATTTAGTGCTAAGAAGAATCAAAATTCCACTGACAGCCCTAAGTCTGAGAAACAAGTTCAAAAACAGAAAAAGACTGTTCATGTTCAGAACAAAGATTCAAGGAACTCTCATGATAAAACTGAGAATGCTGTGCCTAAATTGAACAAACACATTCATGCAAATAAAAAGAAAATTTCATGCCATTACTGTCATAGGTTTGGTCACTTGATGCATGAATGTAAATTGATGGAACAGGATGATAGAATGCATGCTAGGAAGTACAATAACAAAAACAGTCCTGTTGAACAGAAAAGAAAAAGTCATTGTTATCATTGTGGAAAAACAGGTCATGTTAGTGAACAATGTTGGTTTGCCAAAGGTAAAGGCAAATATTTTTCAAATTCTAATCATGTCAATTTGTATGAAAATCAGCATGTCTTTAAAAGGAACAAAAATGGGTCCAGGGGCCAACACATGGTGTGTTCCACCTGCAGCAAGTCAGGCCATAGGGCGGTTGACTGCTGGCTTAATGTTGGTAGAAGAAATTCCATCTTCTGCTATCACTGTGAGAAACCTGGCCATACAGTCAAAGACTGCTGGTATTCTCAGAGAAAGAAGGTCAACTCTAAATTTGTTAAACAAAGTGTGTTTGGTAGGAACAAATCTGTTCAAACAAGAAAATCCCTCACATGCTTTGAGTGTGGTAAGCAAGGTCACAAGGTGACTGATTGCTGGTTTTCTGACCATCTGAAACAAAGTGGTGGTAAAAACAGAAACATTCATGCTCATGAATTTAGCACACCTGCTTACATGCATAGTAAGAAATTCAGACCGAGTGGTTCATGTGATTATTGTGGTCGGTCTGGACATTCCATGCCTAGTTGCTATATGAAAAAGCATGATGATATGATGGCTCAGAAGCTTTGGAAAACATCCCATCAAAATGCCACTAACCCTGCAGGACCCAAGGAAACTTGGGTACCAAAATGTGCCAAGTGAGAAACTTTTTGCAGGTGTGTCTTGGGAACGAGAAATAAAAGGGGCAAATAAACCAAGACACCCTAAAAAGGTAAACCCCACTCATGCACCTCTCAGGTAAGTCTCTTGACTTTTCAATGAGTCTGCTTAGATGGCATTAGGTATATAGATAGATTTGTTAATTAGTGGTTTAAACATGTATGTTTGCATTTCCATGCAATAGTTGTTGCTTCTGAATATGCTCATTCTGTGACTGCATACATCTAGAATTCATGACTCATGAATGATTTTCAAATGTTTTGAATGCACACCGTCAGGGGGAGCTGCACTGCATATCATGTACATTTGACTAGTCTAATACCCTTCAGGGTCTTCATGCCTTTCATGAGTAATTAATGCATCGAATTGCATCTTAGAGTGGCATCATTTAATCATGAAATTTTTCAAAAGAAAAGGGAGGGTTTCAGTTTATGCATTTAGTGAGGGGGAGCATTTCTCATTATTCATTCATGTAATTGCATGTGACCATCATACCTCTCATCAAAGCTCATGTCTGATGACTAATACTCACCTTCCTGTTTGAACTGCAATCTTGATAAACTCCTTGATGATTGTAAATGCATTGTATTTCAGCCTCTTGCTTCAACCTTGTCAGCCATTGTCACTCATACTATCAATTGGTACTCATTGGCATTTGTTGACTTGGCTGTACCTGAAAAATGCTCTTGCCTTCTTGAAGTCCCAGAAAGATTTCTCTGCGCATATCTTGATCATAAATCTGAAAACATTGTTTTTAAGGAAATTTCTATCATATAGGACTATGAATGTCTGAAGCTTTCAGCCGGTTGAAGTTTCATGTATTTCTTGTGTTTGCTTATGAATTCTCTTGAAAATATCTGAGTTAGTCTTAATAAACCTTAACCAACCCTTTCATGTTGTATCTTCTAAACTCTTCTGAAATCTGAAATTCTGAAATCATGATTTTCCTCGACTGATTTGTATGAAAATATGTATTGTTTTTAAACATCAGGGAATTTGGTCTATGTCAAATACCAAATCTTGTCAGAGCAATGTCTATGCTCACTGAGAAACACATCTCATTCATCAAAGAAATGAATTGAGATATGTCATGAAGTGCCATAGTTAACTCTGCTTAAATATGTTGATTAAATCTGGCAGAGCAATGGCAGGCACACTGAGAAATACATGTCCCTCAACAAAGAAATGAGTTTTAGTGTGTCATGAGGTGTAAATGCTACCTCTGTTCTTAAGAAGCATGACAGTTAGTCCTTCCAAGCGCTTAGGGATACTGGCGTCTAAACAACGTGTATCCTCTAGTTGTAAGGATGTACTTAACTTAATTGCTCCTGAATATTGTTGTTAAAAATTCGCCTCCTATCTAGCATATCATCTGAAATTGTTTGGAAAAGAATCTTCTTTCAATAGAAACTTTGTCAGAGATAAATGGTTTCTTGTTTGTTTATCCTCAATACTATCGATTACATTTCTTGAGGAAATCTTTGAAATTAAGTGAGTAAGAATGAAGAAGGTTAAAAAGGGTTCTCAATATGAAAACTTGGTTCACTTGTTATTAAGAAAATTGATTTCAGATATGAGTAGAAAAGGCTCATGTTCAAACCTTGCATACATAAAATTCTGATCTTGTTTGTTAATGTAGGATCATTCATAGGCTTCTATGATGGAAGAGTCTGTAATCATCTGTTTAAATCAGATTTATGAAAATTGATATTCCATTGAAAATCCTTCTCATTCCTTTTGAATTCCTTTTTACTCTCTCATATTAGACTCCAGTCATTCAGACCAAACTGACTGATTCATTTGCACTCAATTCTATCAATTGGTTCCAACTGTTGACTTCCACTCATGTCTTGGGCCTGTATAAGCATGGTGGATGCATAAGGGTTGTATGACTAAGGGGGAGCTAGTCAAACTAATTGCATAACATGCCTTTCAGGTTTTGACTCATGCATAGTTCTCATATCTTCTGCCATGTCAAAGGGGGAGTATTGGTTGCATATGCATCACTGCATAAGTTGTTTGACAAAAGGGGCAGATTGGTCAAAAGGGGGAGCTTTTAATTCACTCTTTTTATACTATCTTATTCTTTCCTCTTCAACTCATATCTTTTTGCTGAAGTCAAAGGGAGAGAAGCTCTTGAAAGGATTCATTTGGAAGATAGATGTCTCCAAAGAAAAGGCCTCCTTCGAACCATCAACAATCCAAAGGGAAGTATAACATTCCTGTGCTTTACTGAATTGTTTCCCTATTTCATTTTTTTTTATGAAGGCAAAGGGGGAGAAAAATCTAATCTGAGTCAGTGTAACTCATAGTGTTGCCATCATCAAAAAGGGGGAGATTGTTGTGCCCCTGTGTGGTTTTGATGATGGCTGTCACACCATGAGTCACAGTGAGGTGTGCTAATTAATTTAGATGATTGTTTGACTGCTTGAATATCTGATTGTTTGCTTGAATAGTTAATTCATGAATAGGGCTAGATTGGGTTAACGTAGTGGCTAATTGTTCACTAGCTGCGTTGACGCAGTGGATCAGCTAGGTTGACGCCATGCTGCTTTGTCTACTTTTTATTGCTCATTAAGTCTTAAAGTCTGTACAGGGTAGTTCACGCATCACTCTATTTGCCAAGTGTATACATCAGTCAGCATTGCATCTTGTTCATGAAGTCTATACACTGCTGGATGTTCATGTCCGCACATTGGTGCTTTTCCCTACGTTCTGGCCAAGTCTATACAGCCTCATCTTTACCTTCGTTCCAAGCCAAAGTCTACACATTCGTTTCCTTGGGCAAAGTCTATACATCATGGCCTTGAACTCTCAAGTTTGTACACTCTTTATTTCAAAGTCTGTACATTGTTGCCTTGAAGCCGTTCCAAGTCTATACATCCAGTTGAACACAAAGTCTACACATCGCCTCACATCATATGAAGTCTGTACGTTGGAAGTGTCTTTCTTGCTTTGTGACCACACTTCGTGTCGGTTTCTATTTTCATCTTCGAGTTGTTTTCAGCCCGTGTCGTCCTCGTCTTCGAGTCATTTTTTAATATCTTCGTGTTGTTTCTGTGTTTGTGTCTTCGTGTTGTCGCTTTTATGTCTTCGTGTTATTTTTGTGTTTGAGTCTTCATGTTATTTCTGTATTTGTGTCTTCGTGTTGTTTTTATGTCTTTGTGTTATTTTTGTGTTTGAGTCTTCATGTTATTTCTGTATTTGTGTCTTCGTGTTGTTTTTATGTCTTCGTGTTATTTTTGTGTTTGAGTCTTCATGTTATTTCTGTATTTGTGTCTTCGTGTTGGTTTTATGTCTTCGTGTTGCTTCTTTCTATCTTCGTCCAGGTTTTCTCTGATCGCGTGTTTTACTACCGTTTTACTCCGTGCTATTTCCTTCTCACCTCGTGCTGTTTTCATCTGACTTCGTGTCGTCCTCTTTGTAGTGTTAGCTTTGTTACTGTGGTACCTCGTGTCGTTCTCTCTTCACCTCGTGCTGTTCTCATCTGACTTCGTGTCGTCCTCTTTGTAGTGTTAGCTTTGTTACTGTGGTACCTCGTGTCGTTCTCTCTTTATCTCGTGTTATAGTCATCTTATGTACCTCGTGTCGTTCTCAGTATAGTGCACCTTTTGTTGTTCCTTCACACCTCGTGCAGCTTTAGCTTGAGTGTCAACCGATTTATTTCAGGTATATATATATATAGAGAACCCTGAGTATTAATGGTTTTAATCTCTTTGCAGGAGAAGAAGAAAAAGAAGAAGAAGAAGGGTTCTAGTTTCAGGATCAAATCCGAACCAGTTTGCTGTATTGTACTGTTCGTGGAGCCTATGCAGAGTGGGCACGTGATACGAGACTGGCATCTGGCACGTGATCCGAGATGCAGAGGAGCCTCCACGTGGACTGAAGCATTTGGGCGGGAATCGTGGAGAGCACACGCCGCCCTAATCTGCTGCTGCTATATATATGTGTCTTCTTCCTCTGAAGAAAGTGTGCGAGGGCAGAGAGTGACTGAAGTAGAAGCAGCCAGAGCTAAGAGAAGAAGTGCAGAAGAGAAAGAAGAGATAGAGAAAGCTGAGAGCCAGATCGAGAGAGCAGAAGAAGAAAAAGAAAGAGAGACAGTGAGATAGAGAGAGTGAGAAGAAGGAGAAGGCAGAAGCAGTGAGAAGAAGAAGAAGTAAGAAAGAAGAAGAAGAAGAAAAGAGAGTTCGTGCTAGGAGAAAGAGAGAAGCAGTAGAAGAAGTTCCTGCTGGACCGTGGATCAAATCCAGGCCAGCCAGCTCCTGCGAGAACCACATTTGATTTTATCTTTTCAGCTTTCTGTTGTTGGGTTTTGTTTTTCCTTTGAACTATTCACTTGCTGTATTTCCGATTCGCTGTAGAGAGGTCGGGGTCCCTCCTGTTGGTTCAGGAGAAGGGAGATTGCTATCTCCGGTTGCAAGTAGCTGGGTTCTACTTGTGGGTTCCCTCTGGTTAGAGGAAGGGAGGCTCGTCCTCCGGTTCTGGGCTTGTAAGGTTTCGAGTCCAGGGGTCCCTCCGATTGGGAGGAAGAGAGGTCCGAGACCTCTAGTTTGCAGGTGACTTGGTGTCACTCGTGCTTCCCTCTGGGTTTCAGAGGAAGAGAGACTTGGGTCTCTAGGTTCCTCTCCGGTTTGGAGGAAGGGAGGATTGGTCCTCCGGTTCTAGTCTTGTGGGTTGCAAGACTAGGTGTTCCCTCCGGTTTGGAGGAAGAGAGACTGTTCGTCTCTGGTTTCCAAGTGGCTGGGAGTCACTTGGGGTGTCCCTCCGGTTGGGAGCAAGAGGGGAGGCTGTTCCCCTGGTCAAGCTGTTTGGCAGCAACTGTTGCAGACTGAGTCTGCTGTGCTAGTGTTACTAGTGGAAGCCTCACTCCGGTTGAGAGTGAGGGGTGGACGTAGGTCTTTGGACCGAACCACCTAAAATCATTGTGCAGTGGTTTGTTTGATTGCCTGCTTCCGCTAGATGCATGCTAGGACCGTGATTTAATTAATTATCTATATCCTAGAGTTTAATTGAGTTTGCATATCTTGTTTGATCAATTGTCCACTGATCTAGTTGTTATCATCTCATGCGAATTTTAAATTGGGTAGAATTCTTTGAAAGATCCATTCACCCCCCCTCTGGATCAGTGTTTATCCATCGCACCTAGCTAACAAACACGGTACCTCCAGACACCCCAGAAACACGGTCACGGAACCCATGGGATGTCCGGGACACTCCCGACGCTAATGGTCGACCACTGGGTCACAACCAGGTCGACCGGAGACCACACGACGCAAAACGGACACAGCGAGCTCGAAGAATCGCCTAGCGGTCTACCCCTAGACCGCCAAGAAGGCTAGCGGTCCACCCTTAGACCGCTAAAGGATGGCTAGTAGTCTACCTATGGACCGCCAGGCACTGGCTAGCGGTCTACCTCTCGACTGCTAAACCCCCGGAACACACGAAACTCAAGCAGTCATAGCGGTCTACCTCTGGACCGCCAAAGACCATGGCGGTCTATCGCGTGACCGCCAGCCTTAAACCGACATAGGGGGACCCTTGGCTGTCTCCAGAGGACCGCTAGGTGGCCTAACGGTCTCTGGAAGGACCGCTAAGGCGTCCCGAGCCCAAAAACGGCGGAAACGGCGGGAAAGTCTATTTGTCACGTCCCGAACCGATAGCAGCGGGAAGCGATGCTCGGAACGTGACAGCGAAACATGCATGATAATTAGAGCAAAAAATAAATAAACACAAAAAATAATATTCAAACATGCATGATTTGAGAAAAATATAGTTTGATTGATATTTGAAAATTTAATTACAAATTTGACTCAATTTTATAATAATAGACTCAATAAAAGAAATAAAGAAGAGAAAATAGGAAGACCCAATATACTAACTAGACTCAAGAAAATAAAAAGACTCCGGTCTCTAAGTTCCAGGTTCACTCGATCACGCTGGCCCGAGCCCAATTTTTAAGCGTTCCATCTACCGAGTTACCTGAAAAGGATGAAAATAAGGGGGGTGAGCAAGAAGCTCAGTATGAATTACTCTCTGTCATCAGGCAAAATTTAAGTAATTAATCATTTTCAAGAATGTATAATTAATGCGAGAACTCAAATAAAACAAACTAGTAACCAGAAGATAATCAATAGACAAATGGAAAGGAACAATTGCATGTCGAGATATCAAGCACCAATTACAAGAACTTTCCAATGAATGGCCATTTCAAGTCAAGTTGAGTCGAGTCATGTCACGCAAGCAGGTACTTCACGCTTTCAAGTATGAATAGCAAATTCACGAGAATGCGGAATGTCGTAGACTCACTCGCTAGCTAGTACTCGGTGACAATGCCACACCTAGTCATTCACCTCGCCGGAGATCAAGTATTTTTCGGGTGCTCCTCCCAGGACCAGACTAGGCCCTTAAATATGATTGCATTGACATTGATTTGTTTGGATCATAGATCCCACGAAATCTAGACATCCACAATGTTTAATGGCCAAGAGTTCCAAGATCAAGCTCATGTAATCAAGGTAAAATGTGTAAGAAATATTGATTTTTCTTGAGTTCCAAACAATAAGCTCATTAATCGAGAGGAATAGTCATTTAAAGAAATGACTTTAGGAAGGATGAATGTCATCAATAGACCTAACAATAGGTCAAATGCGAGGTACAATACCCTAGTTAGGCTAAAGTAGCTTACACATATCAAAACCGTGAAAATTAGAGCATTTCTGGAAAGCTGGAATGTGAAACGGTCAGCAAAGGACCGCTAAGATAGGAACACGGTTTAATCAGGACCGCAAAAAAGGCTAGCTGGGTCAAAGATCAAACCCTGAGCGAACGAGTAGAAAATGGTCCAAGGTGGGCCGTGATCAAGACTAGACGGTCTTGGTTGGGCCACTTGAAGAGGTAAACGGTCTAATTTCAACAGTGTACTTACAGAGTCCAAGGGACTAAAGTCGACGCACAGTCGGTTAAACACGGTCACATGAGGGCCGTTCAAGCAGTCTGGCAGTCATGACTAGACCGCTTACTGACAGAAACGGTCTCAGAAAGGCCGCCATCAACAGGATAGTTCCGACTTCGGGGTTTAGCAAAAATACGCGATTCAATTGAGTCAAAAAGGTTCAGGCTTGTGGGTACAACCCGCCCGGCGTCCTAGTGGGAATCCCAGGCTCGCGGGGGCTTACGGAGGCCTCGGAATATGAACACCTAGTCCGGCAGAAGGAATATCTGACGGAGAGGTAGTTCGATGCCCATGAATTTAATAGCTCACAATCAACGAAAAATGATGTATACGGTCCAGTCGCCACCACCGGAGATCACGACCTTAAAATAGAACTAATAAGATAGCAATGTGATAATGGAATAATGAGAACCAACATTAATTACTCTACTTATTTTCAATCATAAGATACCAAGAACGATGATCATGGAGGAATAATCACGAAGAAGGTTAACTTATATCATAAAATTTTATTTTTCTTAGTTAACAGTGTAATATTTAACATAAAAGTCTTACCATCAAGTTAAGTAACATGGATTTACAATGCATAACACGTCGTAATCAAATGGACTAATTTCGATCCATACACTCCATAAAAATTGGGTAAATTATTATCAATCGAAAGAGGACTTAAAAATACACAATATAGCGTGATCAATTTAGAGATTTAACTACGATTAGCCTACCTAAATCAAGCAGAAATGAACGGTAAAAATCCTAATCGTATGTTCATAATGAAACAAGTAATACGCAAGATATGGTTGATAAAAAATTAGGTAAAATGGATTCAAATGAAAGCTAAGAAGAGCTCTATACGATCATGTTAGTTAATTAGGTTAGGTCTGAGAGAAATCTACCAAAATTGAAGAAGAAAGGGGATGACGTGAAAACCTTAACCGTGCGTTGCGTTGATTATTTCGTGTGAAACTAAGAGTATTAAAACTCAGCATGGAACGAGGGAAGAGACAGCATGCATGGATTCAGTGGTTCACATGGTTTTGCTTGAGTATCGAGAACATCTACCTTAATAACGAGAACGTAGAAGACGAAGGAAGAAGAAACAGAAGAAGACTACGATGACGGGTCGATGCACGGGAGGAAGACTTCCTCACGCACCGGACGCAAACTCCCTTCGAACGCACCAGCAGCAGTAACCTCGCGCCGCTCTTCACGGGATTTATTTATAGGATGCATGTTCATATTAAGAATCCTATTTTGTGTTAAGTTTCCTAAGATTGGCTCTATCGTTCCGAAACCACCGCCGTTATCCTGTTTGAAACCAAATCCTAACTAGCAACGTAAGTTGACCTCCAACCCTTCGTTCGAACGGGCATTAGACAATAAGGATGTCAACGTAGAAGCCCATTAACATAACTGATGGCCTAATACAGATGATAATGAAGCCCACTTAGCTTTGTGAAACCCCTTTAATCCACCTACGTGAAAGCCCACTTAACGTAGCCTCTTATAAAGCCCATTAATCCTTTAAGTCCATTGTATGTAAATATGTATATCTTAGCTCAATTATTTTTAGGGATATTTTACGTTAAGTTCACGGGTTTATTAGTATTCATGTATTTATGTATATTCCTTGAGACCCAATAATTATCATTATATTCATTAGAATTATAAATAGTTTCATCTAATTTTAACTGGTAGAACTATAAATGTAAATTTTATTTCCCCTTTTGATTTATCTTCCTTATTAATTTCTATTGTTGTCTCGGATATCAGAGTCGGGTTGATCCTATGAAAATCTTTATATGTATGTGTACGTATTTATTCTTGAATTAAAATTTTAATTTGAAACTAAAATAGGTAAAGGTTACATTAATTCATATTTCTCAATTTATTTACTTATACTTTTATTATTATTTTTATTTTATCGAAATTTAATTTTCATGATGAATATATATAGTTAACTTTTATTTATTTTACATTTAAAATTTCGGGGTGCTATACCATTCCACGCCACAATCACCCCCGGGTGATGGGGAAACAAAGGGGAAACCTTTCCCCAAGCTCCAAGGCATCACATGGTGCCCAAAAACCACTAAAAATGCGATCAAAACTCTAGATCGGGCTCACACCCCAAAATCATGCTTTTATCCCAAAACGGCAATAAACCCACGGTCGGCTCACCATGGGCTATCAAACTCACGGAAAATGAAATACGCGAGTTGGGGGTCTATCTCCCTACCTCCACCGAAGATTTCACACCCGAAGGACGCCGATCTGCGAAGAAACGCCGTTTAAACCCTCACCGGTTCATGAACGCACCACCGAGCTTCCACGGGCCACCGGCCCTCGATCCTCGACCCGTTCCTCGTTCCTCGCCTCCCACCATCGCCGCCTCGCCCTCCTCCGCCACCGTCGGCCGCCCGGGGAGAAGAGAGGGGAAGAGGAGGGAACGTGAGCGAGAAGAGAGAGGGAAAGAGTGAGAGAATGAGAGGGGAGAGAGAGAAAGAGGTTTAATATATAGAAACTCTGAAAATTTTAGAAATTCAGAAAAATATGAAAAATTACTTCCGCGATTCTCGGGAGGAGCACAACTCGCTGGTCACGTCCCGGAGTCGGAGAACGCAACGGTTCACCCTGCACAAAGTTCCGAAGGCATATCAGGGAAAAACACACGTAAAGCACAAAACACACTCTGGGACCCATGAAAGCGATCCGAAACCCACGGATCCTGATCTGATAAATATCCAAAAAAATCAAGGGCATTACACCTTTCTTCTCCGGTATCTTGTTGGCCTGTTTAATTAGTCGGAAGAAGGGGAGACACCTCTCGGCTGCTCGGGACAGGAACTGAGTCAACGCAGCGATGCGCCCGGTGAGGCACTGTACCTCCCTCACTCGCCTTGGCCGCTTCATTTCTAGCACCGCACGGATTTGATCGGGATTGGCCTCGATTCCTCAGTGGGTGACGAGGAAATCGAGGAACTTCCCTGATCTTACCCCGAACGTGCATTTAGCTGGGTTAAGTTTCATGTTGTACCTTCTGAGTGTGGCGAAGGTCTCCGCCAAGTCTCCCATGTGCTCTGTGGCTTGGAGGCTCTTTACGAGCATGTCGTCGATGTAGACCTCTATGTTGCGGCCTATTTGCGAGGCGAACATATGGTTGACGAGGCGCTGATAGGTTGCTCCCACGTTCTTCAACCCGAACGGCATACGAGTGTAGCAATACATGCCGTGATCGGTGACGAACGCTGCCGTGTCCTGGTCGGGCTTGCGTATGTTGATTTGGTGGTACCCAGAGTAGGCATCTAGGAAGCTTAGCATCTCGTGCCCGGCTGTGGCTTCGACTAGTTGGTCGATTCATGGTATGGGGAAGCTGTCCTTAGGCGTAGCCTTGTTGAGGTCGGTATAGTCTACACACATTCACCACGTCCCATTGCTCTTAGGAACCAGGACCACATTGGCCACCCAATCCGGATATCGGGTAGGCCTGAGTAGCCCTGAGCGCAACTTCATCTCGCTCACTTGTTCTCTGATGATGGCTTGTCGCTCGGGGTTACAACGCCTTCGGCGTTGCTGAACCGGGCGGCAGGTTGGCTCCAACCTCAGTTGGTGCATGATGACCTCTGGTGGGATTCCGGGGAGTTCGTCCTCGGACCAAGCGAACACATCCTGGTTAGCTGTGAGGAAGCTTACGTAAGCTTCTTTGTCGTGGTCGGATAGAGTAGCCCCAATCCTCAGCGTTCTGCTCGGATCTTCCCCCACTTGGATGAGGTATAAATCTTCCGCTGGAGTGCTCGTGCTTGGACCTGGGTCTTCGGTCCTTGCTTTCTTCTCTGGTGGCGTCTCCTCGGGCTGCCGGTCGCGTGTTGAGATGAGGTAGCACCTCCTGGACTCCCTTTGATCTCCTCAGACCTCTCCTACTCCCCGAGGGGTAGGAAACTTGAGCTTTTGGTGGTAAGAGGAGGGGACGCCGCGGAGTGTGCCGAGGATCCCTCGTCCGATGATGGCATTATACCGGTCATTGCGTGGACGACCGTGAAGTCTGCGAGGAATGTTACCTCTCTCGGTGCGGTCCCGAATGTAATCGGGAGCGATATGCATCCTTCCGGGCGGATTGTAGTGCCAGAGAATCCATATAATGGTGTGTGTAACGGCGCGAGTCTAGACACATCCACACCCATGAGCATAAGATAGTCGTACGTAATAACATCAGGGCCACTTCCATTATCCACTAAAATGTGACGCACAGTACACTGATTGATGGTGGCTGAGATGACCAGTGCATCTGAGTGGGGGGTGGTTACGCCGTCCAGGTCATCGTCCGAGAAGACAATAGGGTCCCTCAGGTGTCCTGGGGCGGCGACCTTCGATTGGGTATCGCCACCTCGTTCCACGGTGTGGATGGCTGAAGCGTATCGTCGTCGCCTGCTCGCGCTGTCTCCACCTGCGGCCGCCCCTCTAGAGATCATCATGATCTCCTTCCCGTTGGGTCGATTGTCGAGGGGCGGAGGTGTCCGTTGTCGTTTCTCCGCGGCCTTGGTGAGGAATTTATCAAGGAGTCCTCTGCGGACGAGGTCCTCGATGGCATCCCTCAGGTTGATGCACTCGATGGTATCGTGGCCGTGGTCGCGGTGATTGTGGTAGTACTTCTTCTTGCTTCTCGAGATGAGATCCGATTTCATCCTAGGAGGCCATTTGAGAAATGGTTCCTCGCGGATCTCCATCAGGATTTGGTCGGGTGGAGCCGTCAGGGGCGTGTAGTTGCGATAATTGCCCCTTTCCCTTTCTGGGCGGTCGCAGCGGTCTCCGTCGCTCCGCTCCCGCTTATTCCGCCCTTCTTGGGGCGAGTCGGCGATTCTCTTTCGGTCGGACCGATCGGCTCCGACCGCGTGGCCCAAGGCCGTAGTATTCTCCTCGCAGCGCGCGTGCTTCTGTGCTAGGGCGAGGAGGTCTGGAAGGGTCACCGAGGCTTCAACTCTGAGCGCCCGTCGGAGGATGTGGTCCCGAGTCCCTTGGGTGAGTGCGGTAGCCGCGATGCCGACGTCGAGGTGTGGGATCCGGAGTGCCTCCGCACGGAAGCGGGAGACGAAGTCCCAAAGCATTTCTTCTTTCCCCTGCTTGAGAGCGAGCAGGGTCACTGCTGACTTAGTCACCTTTTGACAGCCAACGAAGTTCTCCTTGAACAGCTTCTTGAGCTGCTGGAAAGAGGAAATGGTCCCGGCCGGTAGGGACTCAAACCAGGCCCGGGTATTCTCCCGAAGGGTCGTAACGAATGCCAGACACTTCACAGTGTCCGAGGCCCAGTGGAACACCAGGTGGGACTCGAAGCTGTGCATGTGGTCGGCCGGGTCGGTGGTGGCGTCGTAGGAGGTTAACGACGGCAGCTGGAGCTTCGGTGGGATGGGGGCTTCCATGATCTCCCTGGAGAAGGGAGCATGGAAGTCTTGATCGTCGTCGATCAGACCGTGATTTATGGCGGCCAGGATGACGTCGTCCAAATACCAGACTTTGTCCTCTATTTCATCAATGCGTTGGAGCCGGCGATCCATCTCCGAGTTGGAGTGCAATGGGCTGCGTACCCTTGGTTCGGGCGCGCCACGTGATCGTCGGGTCCTCGTGACTGAGGCGTGGGAGGCTTCTCGCACTTGGCGAGGATCCTCTCCAGTCCAAGATCTCTCGTCTTGCTGTTGTTCAGGCAGGACGCGCTGGGGTCCCGCCGGCCGGTTCGCAAGCTCCCGGTAGAGTCCTGTCAGGGCTCGGATCTCCTGACGTATTTCATCTAGGTCACCCGGGGTGACCTCTTGTCGAGGATGGGTAGAAGAGGCTTCCTGCGACCCCCGGCGAGAGTTGGGTCCCTGGTGGGAACCGCGCCCCCGATTGCTGGTGTTGCGGAGGCTTCCACGAGGTGCCATAGCTTTCTGCTCGTCTTCCCACAGACGGTGCCAAGAAGTGTAGAGGCATAAATCTAGTTTTTAGGCCACGTACTACCTTCTCTATTTATTGAACGGGGAAGTCGTCCTGCACCCGTGGAGGCCTGCAAGCACCAAGAAACAAGGGGCGTCAAAAGGAGTCACGGGTGTTACCATAGGGGACAATCCTCCGATGCTTAAGTCAGAGACGAATTAATCGAGGAATAGAGGAAAGTAAGTGAGAGAGAGGGAGATCATAGTAGAAGGCTAAAGAGCCGTGTAGATCCTCCAGACGAGTGCTCGCCGCTCCTAATGCTCACTTGGTGAGTGCTCGCTGGGTGGTAAGGTCACCGGAGGGGAGCTTCCTTCGAGTGTGGACTGTAGTTACTTCCTTCTCTCTGTGTAGCAGGGTTAGTGGCTCTATTCTCTCGTGTAGCGGTTTGGCAGAATGATCCACCGTGCCTCTCTTCTAGATCTGTCGACGTCCTTCTTATAGGGGTTGTCGTGGAGCGAGGAGCCTTATCCCTTGATATGGAAAGGCGTAGGTGGGGGAATAACGTTTCCCCGCTATAGTGGTAGGAGTTTCCTGTTGGAGGGCGATTACCCCGGCGTCAGCTGGTCCCGGGGCAAGTCTTACAATGCTCGTGGGGCATGCTCGTCCGTTATGGGGTTAAGGTCGACGTCGTGGGAGGTAACGGTTGGTCGTCGGAGGGTCTTCTGGCGATCACTGCGCTTGGGCCGTAGCTTTTGCACGCTGTAGAATCCGATGTCAAGTCGGATTGGGCCGCTCCTTAATAGGCCGTAACTGCTGGGCGCCACTTGGGCGTGCTGTAGAAGCGGGGTCAGTTTGGACCCCTCGGTATTAGGCCGCTTTTGGGCCAAACCTGATTTACCCTTCTCAGTACCCATGTCCAGCGTTTAGGTTCTATTATTTTAGAGAATAGAGAGATCAAAGGGAAATTCCTCAAAGTCAATTAGAAATGAAATTGGAGCTCACTATGGTCAACATGCCCCCTTAAATTTTAAAAGGAAAGTTATGGAACCTAGTATATTGTATTAGATTGAATGTTAGACTGCGTGGGGAGAAGATATATAAAAATTGTGTATAGCAAAGATGAGGATGTTAAGATGAATATGTGGAAAGATTAGAAAATGATAAGAAGCATGTATATGGAGATTTTAGTTAAGCTCCTATTGACACTGAAGTAAGCCAACATCAAACTTTGGCATCTTTAACTCAGAGAAAACTTAAATGACATAATTAGAAAAGGATTCAACTTTCCTATTTTCAATTACAAATATAAAAGTCAGTTGATATTTAAAATGGCTGGATAACATTTGTGGAGGGAAAAGTTCGTCGGCCCAATAAGGCCTACCTTGGTGGCCCGCCTTCGAGGCCCAGCACTCCAAGCCTACCTCCATCAATCTCAGTCCAACATGCAACCGGCCACAGCCTGCCACGGCACAGGTTTAGGTCTAGAAGTAGTACCCGCATCCGCCTCCACCCTCCAGCTGCAACGATGCGCATCTCTGGTGAGCCTCGTCATATTAATGGCAGAAGTCACACCAGTCCAGCAAAAGGGGAGGGGATAACACTACCTACGCCATTCTCCCTGACAAAGTAACCCTCGCCCCTCCAATGAGCCCTGTCACATTAATAGCAGAGCTGCCTCCTCTGGCGAAGGAACGACGGGTTAACGCGCACGCCCCTCTGCCTTGTCAGGCGAGCAGGTGAGGTGACTCACGTCTTTATAACCGCGGCAACCCAATGAAGACAAAAGTCAACCCCAAAGTAAAGATGGTTAGGGACGTACACGAGTTTAACCCCTCAAGCTCTCTCTCTCTCTCTCCTTCACTGGTTCCTCACCTTCTCTTCTCACGAGTGCTCGCCACCGCCTCTCCGATTGCCTGACCTGACCGTCAGAAGGTTGTCTCCTAGGATAACTCTCAGGGCTCCTTCTTACTTTTGATTCGTGCCTGCAAGTCCCTCTCCCACTACTAGAAAAAGCGGGATTACAGACGAAAATTTCAGACGGAAATTTGTGACGGAAATATCCGTCTGAAATTTGTGACGGATTAATTTCTGTCGGAAATCCCGTCTGAAATATGCAACTACACACCGAATTTCAGACGAAAATTTGTGAAGGAAAATATTCCGTGTTAAATTTCAGACGAAATTTGTGACGGAATTATTAAACTGTCAAAAATTTGTAACCAAGAATTTATGACGGCCACCTCCGTCTGAAATCCGTCTGACAATCCGTCACAAATGTGTCTTCTCACGGATTTTCAGACGAAAATTAATCAGTCACAAAATTATTACGCCCCAAATTCGTCGCAAAGCCCCTATTTGTGACGGATCCGACAACATCACCCTCTTCCATCATCAAATAAATATTTGGGAATGTAATTCATGGTTAGGGTGTCGAATCTCGACCTCTACAATATTCATATAATCGACACAAAAAAATGGGACGAAGATAATGATGCTGACCACCCATTATACATATGCATTAAGACTTAGTTTTCTATTTAATAAAAAAATTGTCAAATATGTGATATGCTAATTTTTTAATTAAATTATAAGATTAAAGTTCGTTGGACCATGTTCTCGATCTTTTTCTTTTGGTAGGGTGATCATGTACTAGATCACAACAGACTACCGATAAAATTGTATATTAGGATGATAGAGCATGATATTACAGGACCCGGTCATCAAGACTTGCCGGGTTGTAAACTTTCTTAGAAGACTCATGGATATATTGTTGGGAGATATGTGCCATTATCTTAATTGTATGATAAGATTAAACAAGTGATTAGTTTTTTTCATCTTACTCTACCTAAAGTCAAATTAAAGAAATGTTATTATAGGGGAATACATGAGTATATGAAAACTATAATAGTATAGAATAGAATATGTAAGATTTTAAGATATATGTGTCATTGTCCCTCAAAAAAAAGTTGATGTTCTAATTAAAGACGTAGGGCCACTTTGATAAAAGGGTAAGTCGGGTTAGGGTGGGTTGTCTTGGGGGGATGACTTAATCTTGATTTGACTCTTTTTGTCTTAATCGGGATCGGTTAGGGATAAACTTGGATGTTTTCACTCCAACCAAAAGAGTGGAATCGGGTTACAGGTGGGTCACCCGGGATGACTTATCCGCCCCTAACCTATCCCTTTTCAAAGTGGCCCTTAAATCTCTGGGGGCTATTTTGATAACGGGGTGGGTTAGGGGCGGATAAGCCACCCCAGGTGGCCCACCCCTAACTCACCCAGGGTGACTTATTCTAACCTTTTGGTTGGAGTGAAAAAACTCAAGTTTATCTTTAACCGACCTCGATTAAGATAAAAAGAGTCAAACCAAATTTAAATCACCCCATTCTGACCCTAACTTGACTTACCCTTTTATCAAAGTAACCCTGTATGAATCCACTCTGTGCCATCCGGCAGGATCGAAAGTTGACAGCATAATATTAAAGAAGCTCATGTATATGCAAACCTTAATTATTTACATAGGTAAGATTCTCCGAGAAATATTTACACAAGGTCCATACATCAACTTCCATCATGTTAAGACACCCCAAGGAAAACAAAAAGGCCTTCCTCCTCCCCTCCATCACATATTGACATGAGAGAGCAAGAAGAACACAAAGTAATAAAAAAATAGTTAGAAGCATTAAGGGGGGAAAAACACACACACACAGAACCCCTAATTGTTGATGATGGCCACCCACAAACCAAATAAGCACATTAAATTAAGACACCCACACGCATGTACACCAGTTCTTCCTTCCCCCCCAACTCATCACTCTGCACCTTTTTGCCTTTACGTGCGCACCTCAACAACACTAAAAACTTGAGGCAGCTCCGGTGGACCAGGTCACCGGCGGAGGCCGAGTCAGACCATGCAAACACGGGGGCGGCCGGACGGATCCCACCCAGCCCATGGAAGCGGGACCGGCTCCGCCGGCCTGCGGGGGGCTATGCCACCGTGGCCGTGAGGCCGAGGAACTCGATGGCAGACTTGGCCATGATGGAGGCGAACTCGGAGAAGCTGATGGCGCCGTCGCCGTCGGCGTCGGCCTCCCGCATCATGTCGGTGAGTTCCTCGAAGGTGAGCGGGGTGCCCATCTTGGCCATGGAGCGCGCCAGCTCCGGAGCGGTAATGTAGCCGTTGCCGTCGCGGTCGAAGGAGCGGAAGACCTCCATGAGGTGCTCCTGGTCGACCAGGGTGCGCTCCGTGACGACGGGGGCGATGGCGGCCACTAGCTCGTCGAACTCCACGGTGCCGTTGCCGTTGGCGTCCATGTCGGAGAGGAGGGCGCGGACCTGCTCGCCGGAGGGCTTCAGGCCCAGCGAGCGGAGAAGGGCCGCCAGCTCCAGATGGGTGAGGCTGCCGTCCGAGTCCATGTCGAAGCGCGCAAAGATCTCCCGCAGCTGCTTCAGCTGGTTGCCCTGGATCACCCTGCCCATCCTGGCGCAAAGAAGGAGACGGAGGGTGCTGCTAGCCGATGATATATATGGTAGCCTCCTCCAATATTGCCAGAGCAGAAGGTGGTGCGTGTCAAATCAAACAGGCCTCTCCTTCTCCTCCTCTTCCCCCCTGCACTCCTCCTCTTTCTCCCTCCCCTTCCTCCTCCACCTCTTTATTGTTCTTTATTTTCTTCTAGCTCTTTCTTCTTCTATGTTTATTCCTTCATCTTCTCCTCCTCCTCAGTCATGGGCTTCCTCCATTTCCTTCCCTTTCTTGTTCGCCTCCTCTCTCTTACCCTATTCCCGTGCTCCCACCTCTTCTTCCTCTCCCCCCCCACCCCCACGCCCCCCCCCCCCCCAACTCTGTTGGCTTTGTTTAGGATGCGGTTGTTTGAGCGTCTGTTAGGGAGGTGGGGTGGGGATGGGGTGTTGTTCCTCGTTGGTGATGGAATGGCAGCAAAGGGAGGGGGGAGGAGGAGAACGGGTTGGTGAGTTAATATGAAAGGGAATTCTGGGATAGTTAATATGAAAGGGAATTCTGGGATCTCCCAAAGGTTTTTTTTAAATAGATTATATATATATATCAGTTATGTCAAATATATTTCTTATTTAAACATATTATCAAAAATATCTTTCATTTAATCTTAAATGTTGTGGTTATATCTTTATAATTTACTTACGTTAATGGGAGACGAATATTCCATAAAATATATCATCTATCGTCGTTAGGTGTAACGAAATACCTAAAATATCCTTACTCAGAGAGAGAGAGTCAGAGACTCTCTCTCTCTCCCCACCCACTCTCTCTCCCACCTCCGACGAGCCCCCCCCCCCCCACCTCCTACTCCGACGATACCCCCTCCCACCATTGGCCAATCCCTCTCTCCCTGCAGAGATCCCCCACCCTCCCTCTCACCATCGATTAGCCCCCCCCTTCTCCGTTCTGATCCCGCCCCCACCACCCTCCCATTGCCTGCCAACTTGGAGAGGTCCCAATTGTCGATGAACTCCAAACCGAATCTGGAGAGGTCACCAGATGAGATTATAAATGCATGGAGGGAGGAGGATCTACAGTGATGAAGACGGCGAGGGTGTTCCGCTTGGACTGGGTCTGGGGAGATTTCCTCCTCTAGATCTCGTCATCCACCCATGGCACCCTCCCCGCCCAATGCGACTCAATTGTCGGCCACCTAGACCTCTAGATCGACGGCATCTGCCAAGACAGTCGCCGGCAGTACTCACGCCCGAGCATTTGCCTACCCTTCCACCTGTCTGACGTCGGTCGCCTCACCATGATGCCGGGCGCCCGGGAGGCGATCACCCACAATCCCACGCCCCACCCCCCTTCCCACACCGTCGGCCAACCCCTCCTCACCCTTCTGCTCCCCCCAACCTCCGTTCAGCCCCCCTATGTGGCACATCTGGCTTCCCTGGCCCCCCTCGCCCCCTCTGGCCATCCTCCCAACTATGGCGAGCCTCCCACTCTCTTTGCTACTCTGGCAAGCCCCCTCCCACCTCCGGCCATCCCCCCTCTCCCTAGCTACTACTCCACCCACCCACCCTCACACCTCTAACCAGCCCCCCCATCCCCTCACCACCGGTAGCCCCCTCTCCCCCCACCTCGCAGCTGGTGATCACACCGATGTCCTCCGCCAATGCTGTTTCTCCACCCCCCACACTCTCACCGCCGGCACCCCCCTCTCACTCTTCCCCCCACCTCGCACCCGGTGGCGCTACTCCCCCCTCCCCCTGTTAGGCTTTCCATTGGGGGGAGAGAGAGAGAGAGAGAGAGAGTAAGTCAAAGGTAGGTTAGTAATTTCACTCCTTAACTCATGTTTAACTCAAGTTAAATCAACGGGGTTACAATAGGAGTATAACCGTAATATTTAAGTTTAAATAGAGGGTATACTTGATAATATGTTCAAACGAGGAGTATATTTGACATACCCAATATTTAGAGGCATATATACATAAAAAAACTCTTTTTCCCTATGATATTTTTGTAAGTGTGTAGTGCTACAATCTACTGTATTTACACCCACATGTATCCTCTAAAGTTGAGGACGTCTACGGTTGGGTTTTTCCTTTCCCTTTTGATATTTTTGGAAATTTGCCCCTAGAATATATTGTATTTACACCTATATTCATCCTTGAAATTAAGTATTATTTTAGATACTTCTACGATTTAAAGTGCTCGGCTCATTTATACTTGTGAACATCTTCAGTTAAGACTTGATTATATTTCTTTAATAACAATAGCATATTCATTTTAGTGGTTTGATGTGTCATGAAGTTTTGTTTAGGAAACGACCATAGCCAAATGGGGGGGTTGGCAGGGGGGGGGGGATCCATCCAATGGCCAAGTCAAAGTACGGACTACGGGCCGCAAAGAAAGTGTACGAATAGCACAGTATTTTAAGTGTGGGCATACACATGTACATACGTGATTGGGCCATTAAGTCTAGCCCACGGTGGAAAAATATGTTATGCGGCGTGGCAGTTGTGGCCTCCCGGGACGTGGGCGGAGGTCCCCACATGGTCTCCCAAGCCAGGCCCACGGCCCAACAAGATCAGCCCAAAAGAAGGGCCCATTGGATGACCGGGCCCGGCTGACCTCATCATATCTCAACAGTTTCATATTGAATAATACAATTAATATGTAGTTATAAATAGGGTTTGCCGACTCGGTGCGTTTCACACCGACCCCCACGACCCGACCCGACCTAGATCGGGACCGGGTCGACTGGGCTGTGGGTAGCCACCGGGTCGGCTTATTATTTTAATATTATATTATATTCTATTTTATATATAATGTGTGTTTTTCTATTTTATTATATTATATTATATATATATATATATATATATATATATATATATATATATATATATATATATATATATATATATATATATATATATATATATATATAGTGGTGTTTTAAAACGGGACGGATCGGATCGTATCGAGACGGGAGCGACCCGACCCGACCCAAGCCGAGACCGGGTCGACCGGGCCGACAAACCCTGGTTATAAAAGAAAAGTGTCCAGTGTATATTTTCATTCACTGAGTATTTCAAATAGGTCGGTAAATCTTGCATGACTTATGACTAATCAGTATTCAAACAGTTAAACGGACTATGGTTGTTAAATGAGTTAAGTTTGAACAAAATAGAGGTCATCTTATTTTCTAATTAATAGGGCCTCTGGAAGTATTTTTTTCTTTGAAACTATTTCTCTCTTAGAATTTATGCCATGTCAATTTTTTACTTAATTTTTAAAAGTGATGTAAAATATTCACTACATAATTTTTAAAAATTATATATACTTGCTTGGTAGATATTTTTTTTCTTTTATTAAATCGACATGAACCACGGTATCACATCTCAATGGCCAACACTACTCATTTATTTTCTTTCATTTACGGAAGTTTTCCCCAGCCACTATTCATCTTCCCCATCCTTCTTTCTTCACGGTGAACCACGCTACAGCAGGAGCCTTCCCTCCCCTCCGTGCACGGTTCTCACGCGAACGCCAGTCACCGGAGAACCCCACCATCGACGCGGCATCAAGGCACCACCGGACCCCTTGAGACCCCGCCGTCGCCTGGCCAGCCCGCCCACGCCAGTCCCGGTGCCCGTGTCCCACGGCAACGGCTCGCGCCGCGGTCGCCGGCCGCCACCGCGAACCAGCACCGGTGCCTTGAGGGCCAGGGCCGCCCTCGCCTGCGCTGTTCCGCGTCACCCGCGGCCGCCCACCGGCGAGCCTAGGCTGCACCCTCCGAGCCCGTAGTCCCCGGCCTCCCCACCCCGCTCCGGCAACCATCTGTCGGCCACAAGCAGTGGCTCTGGTCGGCCCATGGCCCACGCCCGCCACTATCGCCGTTGTTCCATGTCGTCCTCCCCCACTCCTCTGGCTTCGCACACCTGCGACCACTGGAGAGCACCAGTCGCAGCCGGCCCCCACACGCCAGCGCCGCCACTGTCAAACGCACCATCGGCGTCGCCTGTGGCTTCCAGGAGCCGGCCCTGCACTGCACCGGTCGGGCGCCACCGGCCGGGAGAGAGAGCGTCGGGGAGAGGGAGGGAGCGTCGGGAGGGGGAAGGGCCTGGAGAGAGAGAGAGGGGGGGGAGGAACCGTCAGGAGAGGAGAGAGAGAGGGGGCCAAGTGCCGCTGGGAGGGGGGACTGGTAGAGAGGGAGAGGGAGGGAGCGTCGGGGAGAGGGAGAGGAGAGGGAAGGAGCGCCGAGAGAGCACCGAGGAGAGGGAGGAGAGGGTCGTGAGATCTTCTTTTTAAAAAAAAAAATTATTCTACTCTTGTTTTTATTTTGAGAGAACTTTTTAACAGGTGAAACTTCGTCCTAAAAATTAAGCGAGAGGTTATCAAATATGTTTAAGTGAATTTCATAATCTCATTTTTAAGTTTGAGAGAAAAGCGAGGGAAAAATAGCAACTAAACACCCTGTAAGCAACTTGAGCTCAATAAAAAAACTTATTTTTTTCCATAGGTAATTTAAGAGCATAGGTGTGAAAATTTATAACCCTCGCCGACGGTCGCAAGATTTGAACTCACAACTTTTCCCGGAGAGGAGTGAACTTGTCATAAAAAACTCAACTTAATACCAAATGAATCAAACTTAAACGAAATATCACTCGACTCGACTTGACTCCAACTCACTAGCAAACCTAATACTTTCCACTTGATGGTTAACAATGAGTATATCCACTATCTATCTAAGTGTACTATAAAGAAGATGTACCAGAATGTTCTCTCTCAATCCTATATCTTGAGAAGACATGTCAGCCATTAGATCGTGACATTTGATCTCAGCCGTATATGCATACTGAAATATTAATTCATTGCTTTGATAATATTTTTTTTCTTCGTTGGAGTAGATATCAAGTGTAGTTTAGTAACATATCCGGCCAACATTTAATCATGTTTTATCTCTCACATATAATAGTGTATGCCCATTAATGTAGCCATAAAAGTTTCTTTCACACATGCCCTCCCCTCCCCTCCCCCCCCCCCTCAAAAACGTCCTTTTCTCAATTATTCCCCATCGCACGTAGATGTTTTCACTATTTTTTCTTCCCCCTTTCTTTACTTCATGTTTATAGGCTCCATGAAAGGTAAGGAGGACATTACGACATTCTGTAATTTCTTCCCTCTAGATTTTACGGCATGTCTCGGCCTATTTTTAACTCTCGTTGGGCGTGGTAACTTTTCCCCTTAATAAAGGGATTTTTATTTATTAGTCTGTACAAATAAGTGTATTCTTTATTAATCTCTCGAATATAAATATTTATTTTTTAATCCCTATAATATTCACAATCTTTCTTAATAATCTCTACCTTTCGATTCAGTAACTAAAGTGAAACCGAACGCGGGTTAAATTAACCCAAACTTAATGTTAATAGCCGAGCACACCTTAGCGAAGGAGGTGAATAAATGTGCCTTCAACAAATAATCGTGTGTTAAAATTAATTTAGTGATGCAGCGGAGGATAAACTTGAGAATGCAAACAATCCTAGAGAACATTAAGTTTTTACACTGTTTCGGTCAGCCCTCCTAGGCTTCCGTATATCCAATTCACTGTAACACGCATGGGGTTCCACTAACTTATACTAAAATTACACTTATTATTTCTTCAAGGTCAGCTCCTCACCTGATCTTCACAGGTCTCAACAAATCTTATCACTGATTTTTCAATAACCAATAATCCAGCTGACCTTCCCGGTGTCAACATACTAACCTTGCACATGAAGTGCAAGTATTCCTAGAGCAATAAATGCTCTAACTAAAAACTGTCAGTGTGACATAAATGAAGTCCCACACTTATGCTTCTAGTGAGCATATGGTGGACTATAAATCACAAGAGAAACACAAATATATTGACAAACAGATAGAGAAGGCTAATTAGGAATATCGTTGAAGAATAGTTCCTCCTCTTAAATGCTCTCTGGGTTGAGGGTTTCGTGGATGAAACTTTCACAATGGTGAAATCCTTCCTTGACATAAGTGCACAGGAAACAGAGTTTTGTGATCACTTTGATTGTAAAGATGATCATTAAGCACGTTCAACTTCTGTTGGCTTTTTTTTATGTTGTCTTGCATCAATCTCCAAGTATTTATAGACCATAAACTTTATATATGTTAGATACAAAGCCTTCAACGGTCGAATTCTCAACTCGCAACATTCAATAGATTTAATTGACTCTTGGACCTTGAACTTCCCGCGCGAATGGTTAGATCTTTGTCCAGCTGTCAACTTGGATACTTTGGTCTTTATCCAAGTAATAGATCGAGCAAATCTTCTACTGTAAAATATGTTTATCTATATCTTTTCCTCATGCGTGCTTGTATGTCTCTATCCTCCCAGTGCATTTGGACTACAGGTATACTAGAAATACTACTGCCATGCATAGCTTTAAGTGTGACATGAGATAAAGCAAGTGGAGATTTGAAATAAGAAATGACATGTGAATAAAATATACAAAAAAATAATACAGGCTTCACACATAGTCTATTCATACTTTTTTGTACGAAGAGATAGCACACATAGAAATACGAAAAAATATTATCATATGCCTAAATAATGTAAAAGTATCCCGATGGACACAAAATAATAAATGCAGACGTAAGAATTACGTAGAAATAAGTTTGCATTTGGTTTAGCTTGCAGTTATATGAATTGGCCTTTGAAAGAGTTTCCATGGGTCCCGAAGACGTGGCATCCTTGGACCCATCGTAATAAGGTAAACAAAATGGCAACGGTTGATCATAGTGGCCCAACCAAATTGTGTCGGGACCCGAGGATGTGTGAAATTTAGACAAAGCTTCCTGTGTGGGCCGAGCTATGTGATTTTGGGCCTGATACTCATCAACTTTAGAAAGTACAATTGTAAATTTTCCATCAAGATTTGTTGACATGTACCAACCCACCACGGTACGAGTGACCTGCACCATACTAGGGAAACCTCGACATGCAGTTAGTTTGGGCCATCCTGAGCGTGACGACCTGGATGTATCCTAGTCCATCTCATGATGAATCGAGCAGGTCCGCCTAATCCGATACGGGATGCCATGATCTACTCGTGGGTCATGCGATACCCTCCTAGGTATCATCTCTTTCGCCCGAGAGTGCAGGCATTCCTACTCAACACTCCGCCAACAATCTTTTTCCCAAACCTTGCTATTTTTCCTTGTTTCCTGATAGAAATTGAAAGAGTTCAAATTTGATTGAAGGCGAGTTTCGTTAGATTTCACCCCCCCCCCCCCTATTATAGAATTTCGTTAGATTTACACAATTTTATACAATTTTCAGTCCAGATATATACAAGTCTCAAAGGTACAACTAAATAAAAAGAAAAGTACAAAGTCTTGGGGCATACCCCGGCTGGCAGAAGCCAAACAAAAATTGAAGCCGTAACTTCTATACAAGAACGCCTCAGCTAGGGCCAAAATACGGTCACTCGCCTCCCCAAGCCTCGACGAGGCCACCAAAAGAACGATCATGGCTGGGGTGGCGATTGAGGACACTCACGGAACACGTGCCCAACCCGGCCGCACCTGAAACAACTCCTCCGCTCAGGGAAGTCATGAACTAGGTGCCCCGTTCGATCGCACAGGAAGCACCTCAGTTCCGCAACATCCACCCGGCAAGGATGGTCAATATGAAATCCACTACACCTCGGATAGTGCCCCGGCTGCTCTGATAGGCCATGCCGTGGTCGCCTCGCGGCTGGCTACTGCACGGACTCCTCTGAGGCCTGCGCCTGCACCTCCTCATGTCGCTAACGCCTAAGCTCTTGGCGTCGCCCGACACCATGCCAAACTACCTGCCTATGCCTCCTCCTACCTTGTCGGCGATGACCACGAACAGGGGTAGAGGACGCAGCTGGCTCCTCCTAAAATGCCTGAGGAAGACCCCACTGGAATTGCATCGCCCTAACCTGCTCCTGGGCACGAAAAAGGTCTACCTCCAAGATTGCCGCCATACGAAAAGCCACCTCCACGTCGGCCACCCCATATGCCATGAGAGTCTGACAAATCTCAGGCCTCAAACTGGCAATGAACTGTTGAGCCAAAAACCTTGGACCTGTCATGGCTGGCGGCGCATACCGGCTCAACTCCAAGAACCTCGCCTAATACAGGGCAACCGACAACGCCCCTTGAGCCAACACCAAAAATTGGGTGGATAAATCGAAAAACCCCGCTGTTCTCGACGCACCTGGAGCCGCATCTACCAGAGGGGAGGGTGCTCCACCCTACACCTCTTGGGTCCCCGCGGCCAGCTCTGCCTGGGACCGTGCCTCCGCCCTTTATGCCATTGCGTATCCTTAAACACACAAAAATAAGAACATACACATCAATCCCAAAGTCTTGCACGGGAAGGTTTATTGACACGGATTTAACACGCTCTCCTGAGGTGCGTGTAATGTTAGGTCACCCACCCCATCCTAGACGACACAAAGTCACCCACCCCACCCCACCCCCTTCTGCGACCCTTCTATATCTCATCTAATAAATAATAAATTTATTAACACATATAATAATAAATAATAAATTCAAGAAACAAATGTATATCAGATTAAATAAATTAAAATTTTAAATTTAAAAAAATATTTTACTAACCGTTTATTAATAGAAATGTCCCCAGAAATAAAGAATGAAGTATGTTGTTGTCCCCGACACTAATAGCCCTGCACGAAAATTTGATCACTATTAGAGACAAATACAGAGGGGGTGAATGAATGAGTGGGAGGTGTAGGTGCCGGAAGGTGGTAGGTGCGCGCGATGAGCATTGGACCTCCCTCCGAACTTGTGCTGCTGCTACCTACAGTGCACAGGTTAGAAAGAAAGAGATAGAGTGATCGCCAGAGGTGTTTACCTGAACCTCACAGGGGTAGAATGATCGTGAACGCCTTAGGAATGGGAGAATATGGGTTCTTCTATCCTCGCTCTCGGCCGGCCAAGAACGCGGAGCTCTGCGAGTCGGTGATGAAGTCCCTACAAATTAACCAGCAAATAAAAAGAGCATTAGACTGAGAAAGTGTAGTAAATGCTCATGGAAGTAAAGAAAACATGCAAATGGGGTCAATCGTACCAGGAAGGGGGGCGGAAAGGGGGATGGCCGAGACTTTTGACCATCCGCCTTCCCTATGTTTTGGATTGGAAAACCTCTTTAAAATAGGGAGCTATGAAGATCTAGTATGCATGCATGTAATAAAATAGGAAGGAACATCGCAATATAGGGAACAAGGGAAAGAAGGACGGGTTTTACCCGTCAACCAGCAAGAGGCGGCCAGCTATTTGGCCGTTCGAAAGAGGTGGGCGGCCATGTCGATGGCCGCCCCCTGTAACCTGGACTCTCCGATCACGGAGCTCTTCAACGGCAGGTTCTACTGCTAGGGGAAGGTCGGAAAGATGCTCTCGTGCTCACAGCTCTCTCTGGCTCACCGAACTGACAACCTCTCCTCCTCCCAAAAATATTCCAACCCCTCACGAAGTGTCTAACCCTCACCGAGTCTCCAACCCCCGTCAGATGGTTCGGAATAGGATTTTGTATGTGGGAGATTTCCCTCCATGAAAACCATTCGAAAGTAGAGTGCGTGTGAGGCTACGTGGGTCTCGAACCCCCCCGAGTGGGAGCAGTTTCGGAGGACGTGCCCGGAGTGGGCAGATCGTAGGTTTGACTGTAGTTATCAGGAGGCGGCCAAGTAGAGGGCCGTTCAAAGAGAGCTGGGCAGCCATGTTGCTGGCCACCTTGAGGGTCTGGGGTGCCAGGAGGCTGGCCGTCTAGGAAGAGGTGGGCGGCCAAGTGGGTGGCCGCCTAGGATGGTGGGCGGCCAGGTTTCTGGCCGCCCTGGAATGGGTTGGGCGGCCAGCAGTCTGGCCGCCCAGGGATGTGGGCGGCCAAGACTTTGGCCTTCCAGGGAGATCAATGGAAAATGGAGAGAATCATATATAGTACCTCAAAAAAAATGTCGATCTAAACAAGGATGAGACTCCACACTCTCAATCAACCAAGAAAAGGTGTCACTTCTATGATGGCTAGACAAGGGTCCGCGGGATGTCCGAAATTAGACATCTACAGGGGGGTCTTGCCCGTCTATGTGTGCGACAGAGAGAGAGAGAGAGAGAGTAATAGAGGGAGATAGTGTAAGGGAGAGGGAGACGGAGGGAATCAGGCTGCACCCCCCTTTGTGAGTGCATGTGTGTGTTAGAGAGAGAGGGAGAGGGAGAGGGAGGAGACCGAGAGAGGGAGAAAGGGAGAGGGAGGGGGTCAAGCACCCTCGCCCCTCTATGTGTGCGTGCGTGTGTTACAGAGAGAGGGAGAGGGAGAGGAAGATAGGGAGAGGGAGGGGGTCAAGCACCCCCGCCCCTCTATGTGTGCGTGCATGTGTTACAGAGAGAGGGAGAGGGAGATAGGGAGAGGGAGGGGGTCTATGTGTGCGTGCGTGTGTTATAGAGAGAGGGGGAGGGAGTGAGAGTAAGGGGGACCGAGAGAGGGACAGGGAGGGGGTTGACCCCCCCCCCCCTCTGTGACTGTGAGTGTGTGCGTGTGTTAGAGAGAGGGAGAGGGAGAGGGAGAGGGAAAGGGAGGGGGTCGACCCTCCCCCCTATGTGACTATGAGTGCGTGCGTGTGTTAGAGAGGGAGAGGGAGAGGGAGAGGGAGGGAGTGACGTGAATCATCAAGCAACATGGGCAACTATTTATTTTATATACTTGTGTATATTTGTATGTATTTGAGTATTGAGTATGTACGTGTGCAAAATACATGTAGTAATACATGTATTATTTACTTTTGTTTTATTAGGCTAGTCATAGTCAAAGTGTGTATTTTATTTTATTTAAACCCACAAGTCAAAGGTGGGTTGTTGGTTTTGTTTTATTAGACTTGGGTATAGATGCAATTAGGAAAGTTTGAGGGTATTGTTGTTATGGCTTTTCCTATATAAGGAAGGCCAAGGGTGTGTTGTTCGTATGATGATATGAATGAAGAAGTTTGCCATAAGGTGCTTTGCCTTTGTGTTTCTCCTTCTCTCTTTTCTCCTTTGTGAGGTTTGAGCGTCGCCCGGTGTGAGGCCTAGCTGTGTGAGACAGCAAGTTATCCCGTCCTGTTCGTCCCTTTGGAGCTGCCGTCGATCCGTCCTCCGACGCCGTCCGCGTCAAATTTGGTATCAGAGCCCAACAATGGCGCCTCCCTCGACCCCGACATCCCCGTCGTCGGTCCTCCTCTCTCTCGGTTGCTAAGTGAAAAAAAAGAAAAAAAGGAATAGTTGAGTTCTCTGTTGGTTGAGAAAAAAAACAAAAAAAAAAGAAGGAGAGAAGCAAAAAGATCTTGGTTGAAGAAGTTGAAAAAAAAAAGAGAAAAAAAAAGAAAATAATAGTATATCTCATTTGAGAGAAAGAGAAAAGAGAGATAATAAAAAAATGGGAAAAAGAAGTTCACGTGGGGGGGTACCTCGTCGCCCGTGCCCTTGTTCAAACAAGGGCCGGCCGCAACGACCCTCCCCGCGCCACCGCCTGCCGCCATGCCCAGTGCCAGCGAGTGGCACCCGCTGCCGCCCTCGCACGTCGCCCGCCACCTCGCCCGCCCGCGGCCCGCTGTCGCTTCTGCCGCGCCAGCGGCCACACCCGCCTACGCCCGTACCCGCTCTAGCGCGCCTGCGCCCGCGCCTGCCGCGCCTGGCCCGTGCCCGGCCGAGCCCTGCCGCAGCTGCTGTTGCGCCCGCGCCACGCGCCAGAAAGCGCCCTGCCCCGCGTGCGCCACGAGCCCTACCGTCGCCTGCCGCGTGGCTGGTCGCGCCTTGTGTGCGCTGACCACTGCCACCAGTGAGCGACGTCACGCAAAAGTGGGCCGGAGGCGAAGCGGAGCGAGCGGGCTCGTTTTACTGCGACACAGAAAAAGAGAGAAGAGGAGAGACCACCACGGGAGATTGTTCCGGCGGGGTGTGCAGAATAGATGCAACGTAACCAGATATGGGGATTAAACGGCCATAGCGGGAAATGACTCTCCGCGACCTCGGGGGATGGGAAAAATACAGAATTTAAATGACAGCAATTTAAACGGCCATTGCGGGAAGTGACTCGCCGCGGCTTCGAGAATATGAGCAGATATGAGGATAACACAAGATATAAATGACAGAAATTTAAACGGCAATTGCGGGAAGTGACTCGCTGCGGCCTCGATAATATGAGAAGATATGAAAACAACACAGGATATAAATGACAGAAATTTAAACGGCTATTGTGGGAAGTGACTCGCCGCGGCCTCGAGAATATGAGAATGTATGAAAACAACACAAGATATAAATGACAGAAGATTAAACGGCCATTGCGGGAAGTGACTTGCCGCGGCCTCGAGAATATGACAGATATAAGCACAGCACAGAATATAACTGGCTGAAATTTAAACGGCCATTGTGGGAAGTGACTCGCCGCGGCCTCGAGGATATAACAGATATAGGAACAGCAGAGAATATCAATGACAGAAATTTAAACGGCCATTGCGGGAAGTGACTCACTGCGGCCTCAAGGATATGATGTGATCGCCAGGGGCCGGAGACCCCAAAACAAGAAGAGTGATCGCGTTTACCTCAAAAGCGGGAAATGGTGGGTTGCTTCTTCCTCTCCCTTCGGTCGGTCGATGGAGAGGGCTTTCCTTGGTTACCCTTGCAAAAGAGGAAACAGACAGATAACAAGTGAATCAGAAAAAGATGGCAGTGTAGTATTAGTCTCTCGTGATGAAAAATGATGAAATCATGGTGAGACACACACCCGGTTGGTGTTGTTTTTAAACCCCTCTCGGACGCGAGTAGGAGGGAAATGCTATGATGGATGGAAGATCATGCAAACGTGCATAAACGGATCTCTCTTATGAAGGGAGATGACAAATGACAGGATGATGCATGTGACAAAATTACAAAAGAGAAGGGGAAAGAATGGCTTATTGAAGATACCGATGGCGGGATCCGGCGGAGCTTCGGTAGCGTAGGGACGACGTGGAAGCATAATGGATGGAGCTAGCCTTCCTCTCGCGAGTGCGGGCACCCGAGAAGCCGGCATAACCTCCTCTTGTAAAAATCCACGGGTTAGAAATGGGATCCGGCAGAGTCTCTCCTTCCTCTGTCGGATCTGAAGCCCCCTCCCTTCGAGGGAGGGGGTCCTCTATTTATAGAGGAGGACCTGAGTGAGGCGTCCAGTCTCCTGGACGCCTCAATAATATTTTTTATTATTATTAGTTTTTTTTATTTTTTTATCTTTGAGGCGTCCAACCATATGGATGCCTCAATATTTTTTTATTAGTATTATTTTTTTTAATTTCTTTGAAGCGTCCGGGACCCTAAACGCGCCTATTTTCACCCACCGAATCGCCGCCGAAAGCCGTCGACAGTGGAGAAGACGCGTGGTTTCGGTGGGTAACCGTGACTCTCGAAGGGCGCGTCTAGTCTACAAGACGTCTCTATGATTGGACTTATTCGAAAACGTCAAACTAAACGGCCGGAGCGACGCCATGTGCACGCTGCACGAGGTTTCTGAAGAAGGCGTCTAGGGTCCTTGACACGTCAAAGTGAGGCGTCTAACCATCTTGACACGTCAAAGATTTTCACGAAAAAAATTTAAAAAAATGTAAAAAAATCAAAAAAATAGGAAATCACCAAAATAATTAAAAATGTGAAGGCAACCTTGGGGTATCATGGTGTAATTTGAGATTTACTCATGGTAACGTCGAGAACGGCGTGTCTACAGCTGTCCCGCCTTGGCGTCTACTTTGTAAGGGAGTGGCACGTAGTAGAGTGGCATGGAAGTGGAATGAAATGGAGTGGGAGCGGACTGAAAAGTAGATGCCAAGGTGTGATGAGACACGCTTTGAACATTACAGTTTGGAATGTTTTCAGAGTTTGCAATGAGACGATCTTGAAGAATGTCTTCCGAATTCAACAATTGCTTGGACGAAAATCAAACAAGAAAGGGGAAGATGTGCGCTCAGGCACAAGTAGAAAAAGGGACCAACTTCTCTGTATGGAAGTATCCGGGTCGTAAACCTGCAGGTTTTACCTTGGGGAGCGGTTACCAGCCAATGTGGAAGTGCTGCGGCCAAGGTGGGTCAAATGGAGTAAAAGTAAAGGAATATTTGAGGATCAATCCAAACAAGGGTCTCTTTTGGAAGAACAGTCCAGGGCTGTCTCAAGGAAACTCAGTATTTCATCTGGAATGGAATATCTCATATTATAAGACTTTAAGCACAGCGGCCTTCACAATCGAATTACCTTGAATGATCTTTCGCAATGGAATCAAAGTCCTACATGAATGCATGCATGGTTTAAAGGAAAACTTAAAACAAACTAAAATAGAAAATAGCCAAGGATAATATTGTCAAGTTGCTAAGAATGGGTCAGGATACCGATCCGGTGAGCTGACACTGAGCCGGGGCCCGTTTATCCACGCACCAACTCAGTGGATGGAACCATCATCCCCATGCTTTCACAACTTAACGGCTTATCCGTACAACTTAAATTTCTCTGAAATCATCACTATTTTTGTTGAAGGGGAACTCAAATTCCAGAATCATTCAGGTCGCAAGGTCCTTGACGTGCTCTAGTAACGTAACTATCATATAATATAATGCATGACACGGTAGGACCGGTCACCGAATGATGACGGTAGAAGACGGTACAGTGGTGTCCACTAGTGAAACATGCACTGAACAACATCATTAAAAGCAGCAGAATTGCACCACAGCGTAAGGGAGGTCAAGACAAAATATCTTTTGCTAAAGTCAACAACGACGACTCATCATTGATGTGACGCATTTTGGCTTTTACACCCTTCCCTTCCTATAAGTACCCCCCCTTACCTAGTTCAGCCAAATGCACCAAGGAGGAGGAGAAGAATTACCTTGAAACTTAAGGGGAAGAGGAAGATTCTTGGGTTCTTTCAGGATGGAAGGCGAGTCTTCCCGCCCTATGAAGAGGAGCAGGCCCAGCAGCGAATTCAGGCGACTCTCCGACCTTGAAGGACATCTGAGTGGGATGATCCAGTCGCGTATGGTGAGTTGATTCATTTCAAATTTCCCGTATGACCTTTCTTTCACCTCTTTCCTCATTTGTTCTTCTTCTTTTTTCCCAGCCGTACCCTCTCTTCCCAGGCCCGAGGAAGTTCTCCAAACTGCCGTGGCTTTCGAAGCTAAGTTCCAACATCTCCATTGGCATGAGAGCCATACTCACGAGGTGGCATCTTCAGGGGCTCCTGGTTCACGCCAAGCATTACGAAAAGATTCGCATGGACTGGGCGGCCATGGGTGCGCTGGTGGAGATCTGGCATCCTCAGACTTACACTTTCGTTTTCTCCACCTTCGAGGCGACCATCCTTCTTGAGGAGGTGAAACTCTTGCTTGGGTTGAAAAGATTCAAAAGGGATGGCAGGATAAAGATCATGCCGATGCCGAGGAGGGTGACTTCCGAGGACGTCCTTGGAAGCTTCATGCCGTCTGGTGCCGTTAGAAATGTCCAGACTCAAAAGGGAATTAACCTGCAAAAGCTCACGGAATGGGTCATGGATGCCCTGAGAGGACTGTCAGATGATGATCGTTTGGAAGAAATCATGAAGGGATTCACAATCTATTTGGCGGGTGCTCTCTTATTCCCTCGTACCGACAACATAGTGGAGGAAGATCAGCTGAGTGCTATTTGTGGCATTTGGAATGGTAAAAGGGTGGGACCCGCAGTTCTTGCTTACCTTTACAGTGGCCTTACTGCTTCCAGCATGGGTAAGCCTCCTTTTGGTTACGCACTTCTTCTGAATTGCTGGGTTGACTTACATTTCAAATTTGATCACCGTGAGAGGATGCCAACTGCCTCGAAGATCTTTCAACAAAGCCCCCTTTACCACATAGCCGATGTGTTAGGCTTTGGTGGTAATACAGTGAATTGCGTTCCGTGACTGAGGAAACGTGAAGACTGGAGGTCTCACTTCAGAACTATGACGCAAAGCTCCTTCACTTGTGCACCGGCATGCCTACTCTCGCGCGAGCTCCTTACGAGGTCTTCCCCCGAAGCTGAACTCCAACTTATTGGCGCGACTGAGTTTGTTCTTTACAACGCGCATCGGTGCTGCATTCAAATCGGCCTTCCCCGCCACTTGTTCCCACCGTTATCTGGCATCGCTCCTCTAAGGAAAATAGAGTTAGGCGCGGAAGGCGATGCAAAGGAGGTGAAGGCCGTCAAAGTGTCGTGGAAGACGAGCATCCTGGGAAAGGCATTAATGTATGTAGAGGAAGAATGCGAGATGTGGAGGACTTATTTAACCGAACTGGGGAAGTTAAGGCCTAAAACGCCTAAGCCCCTAATGTAGCTCACTCTGCTGTTTTAAATAAATGAGAAGTTATTGTGTGCAAAAGTTCTTTTTGAATTTTTAGCCCCCATATTTTTGTTATTATTTTATTACTCTTCTCTTTTTTTTGAACGCGTCTAACGTGATGGACGCGTAAATTATTTTTTATAAAAAATTTCTTTATATATATATATATTTTTATTATTATCATTATCATTTTTTTCTTTTTCTTCTTTTTCTTTTCTTTTTTTAAGTTTCCGTCCCCCCTTTATTATTATCATTATTTTATTTATTTATGGACGCGTCCAGGCGCCTGGACGCTCCAAAAAAAAAAATTTATTTATGGACGCGTCCAGGCTCCTGGACGCTCCAATTTTTTTATTTTTTATTATTTTTTTATTATTTTTTTAGTCGCGTCTAGGCGCCTAGACGCGCCAAGTTTTTTGAATTTCAAGTTTAAAAAGGGCGCCCACACGCCCTTTCCTCTTCCAAATCAAATGAACCCCCCCTCTCTCTCCCAAACCTCTCATCTCTCCCATTCGACCCTAACAATCTATTCCCGGTCCCTATGGAGCGCGGAGGATCTAGCCAGGGAGCTGAGAAGCGGAAGCGGATCGCTCGTCGTCCGAGGAGGTCCCGGGATCGCACGGAGGAGGCCGCTGCGGAGGAAGAGGCCGCCGTGGAAGAGGAGGCACTTCCCTTGGCCGTGGAGGGCCTCAAGGGGCCCGGTGGAGCGGGAGAGGAAGAGCATGACCCGGTAGGCCGCCTAGAACTCTCTCTTTTGCATTATTTTGTGATTTTATTAGGAAAAAGGGGCGGGAGACGGCGTCTGAACGGAAGTGGAGGGGGAATGATTGAGGCGTCCAAGCCAGTGGACGCCTCAATAAAATAATTATTTTTTAATATATATATATATATATATATATATAATCGAAATAAATAATAATAAAAAATACAGAAATTATTGAGGCGTCCAAGGGTATTGACGCGTCACCTTTTTTTTAAATATATATATATATATAAGAAAATAATAATAAATTATGAAGGTGTCCAAAGAGTTTGACGCGTCATTTTTTTATTTATTATATATATATATTAAATATATATATGTACATTGCATTGTTCATTATTTGTGGCTCTGATGTAATTTCTTTTATTTTTGTGGTGCGCAGTGGGTGATGAGGAGCCGGATCAGCTGGTTCCTAGTAGTGGCGGCGTACCGAGGGCTGCCGGACTTCCAGAGGGCCCGAGTGGACGCCATGGGGTTCGGTGTGTTCTTGCGGATTGAGCCCTTCCGGCTTGACTTGCCCCTTGTCCAGGCTTTGAGGGAGCGATGGCACGCGCCGAGTCGAGCGTTCTTGATGCCCTGGGGGCATATGGTGCCGACGCAGGAGGACATAGTCCGAATCACCGGACTACGGGTGGACAGGGAGGCCGTCAGTGGGGTCACCTGCCCCGACTACAGAGAGAGTGCCCTAGAGTTGTTAGGGCTGGAGACGAGCGCGACTGACAGAGATAGCAGGACAGTTGGCCGGGTAGACATCATGGAGGCGCTCAGATTCGTGGACTCGCGTCAGCGCGTCGACGAGAGTGGAGCAGAGTTCTTAGCGCGGCTAGAGGGCGCAGCTCGGCGAGCTTTCAGCCAGGACGCGGGCGACCGAGAGCGGGCGGACCTGGACCTTCGGATGTTCCTCTTTTTCCTACTGGGCCGCCTTCTGCTAGGGACGAAGGGGGGCGACATCCACTGTCGTTTTGGTGCGGACACCAGCGCAAGCGAATAGCACGAGTCGGCGAACCGACGGCACCATACGCGGAGCCCCAATTGGACTTCATCGGCTTCCCTTTAAAATGGGGATAATTTGGCTTCAATTTGGATACTTTTTACATGAAAATTGGGCTTATAATGGTCTTTAAACTTGTGCTTTCATATTGGGCTGCTTGTAAGGCCCTTAAATGGCCAATTTGGTTAAGCCCCTTTAGAATTCTTGAAGAAGGAGTGGCCTTGGACCATTATGATGGATCCATAAGCCATGGAAGGCCCAATTGGGCTTCCTTCACTCTTGGGCTATCTAGATTAGAATGGTCTTAAGCCATATTGGTTCCATGGGTGATTGGACTTGGGGAGGCCATGGCCAAACTTGGCCCATTCAAGGCCCAAGAAGGGGGGCGCCCCCTATTTTGTTGTATTAGGCTAAAATTTTTGTTTTCTTTTCTTCCATTCTCCATTTATCACATGGGACATTAGAATGGCTGCTAGTCCAAGGGTGGAATGGCTGCCACCTACCCCCTTTACTTGAATTTCAAAGTTAGGTAAGTATAATGTCTCCTTGTCTCCCCTCCCTTCCTATTCTAGTCAAAAGGGGCCACCCCTCTCCCCCTCCCCTTGGTTCCATCGAACCATTCAGCCCCATCCCCCTTGATAAACTCTATATAAAGGCTTGTATGATGAAGGGTTAATGGATAATGAAATTTTGTTGAGTGAGATTTGCATTAAGAGAGTGATTCTCTTCTTTCCTTCTTGGGTGTGATACCCTTGTTCAGTCCTGTGACGGAACAGAAGTTGAGCGTGTGACTCACCCCCATATCTCTTCCATCCCCTTACCATCTGCTTCCACCAAATTATCCTTGATACCTCTACGAGTTAGGAAGAATTGAGAGGTGGTTTCGTATCGATCGGAGTTCGGGATCGCCGGTGGTGATTTTTCTCGTGACGGCGCGCGGACCTGCCCCAACCTGCTGCCCAGATCTGAAGTTTCCTGCTTATTAATTTCCCCAGATCGCCTCTCAAGTCTTCTAGAGCTGATTCTTGGAGTGATCGTAGGATTTTGAGTCCTCTTCACGTTTCTTCCAGTCTCGCCTCGATCCGAGACATGTACTGATTGTGGAGACAATTCTCGTGGGATCGCGCGAGCCGATCTGAGCAGGCCCGGCTGAGATCTAGAGTCAACTTTCAGAGTCTACCCCGCCTCATCTGGTCAAGATCCGTGCGAGATCTTTAGAGTACTTCTTCCTCTGGACGTCTCCAATGATCTCCCACAAACGGTGCCTCGATCCGACATCGGAAACTAATTTTCCATTAATTACTCGTGTTTCTGTGTAGTTCTGTGAGCACAGAACCAGAAGCTGAATCAAGTCACTGCTGCGTCCAGATCTGAAAGGATCTGATCGCGCCCTTCGGCCTCCGCAAGCTTGCTGCGCAGGGTGACCAGCGTGGACAGAACCGGGTCGGCTTCCTGTCGACGTACCCGAGCGGCTCCGGCTCGCGTCCCTCGCCTCCTGCGAGTGTGACCCATCAACCCGGGTTCCAGCAACCCCAAATTTGGCCATTGTAACCCTATACCTCCCTGCGTGGAGTGGGTATTAAGTTCTGGAATTATAATTGTAACAATCGTGTGTATTGGGGTTGTTCGGATTCGGCCGGGAATTCTTCCCCACGCCTAGGCGTGGAGGTACGTGCTTCGATTCCTTTCTCACGTTGCTGGTTTAGTATATTATCATATATGCTGCGTTTGTGAGAATAGGGCCGTTAGCTAGCTGCAAATCACCGTGGATGTGAGTTGAGAGCGCCCGTTCCTTAGCTCCAGTCGAGCACCGAGCTCGGACTGCACCACCCTAGGCGACAGTGGTTCCTTAACCGCTGCGATCCCCACGTTTCCCTCGTGAGGGACGATCATCGGGCTAGTTAGAGTGCTATTGAGAGACGTATCGACCCGGAGAACACCACGGTGGTCAGCCGCCCGGCTTGCCTTTAGCGTGTTAGTGCTGGCCGCACATCGAGTCCGTCGTACGTCTTAGCCCGGTCGTCATCCGTCCCGCATCACGTTTCCTCGGGATCCTTGCGGACCTAGACCGAGTGGGGCACTACGTGTGGGGAGCAGCCCTACTCGCCCACTTGATTGCTGATCTTTCTCAGGGGGTAGAGAAGGAGACGACAGTCGGCAGCTTCGCGCCTTTCCTCCATGTAAACATTCATTTATGTATTTTACAGTGATTTCTAGTTTACACTCATGCAATTATTAGTACTAATGACGTATGATGGATGCATGTATGGAGTTATTACTACCTCCCAATGGGGAGAGCCAGGCAATGGAACTGGACAGCCGTACCCTTAGCGCGGCGGTGGAGGCCGGTCACGACTGCGGCACCGTGTAGCTACCAGCTGACGTCGCTTCGACGTTAGCTGACCGAGTACCCTGAGGCCATGGTATGATGTATATGATCTTTTGTGCATTTACTTTGTTTACTAGAGTGGGGACTGATATGATGCATGTATGGTGATGCAGGTGGTATGGAGGCCTTACCTGGGCATGGCCGATGCTGGCCAGCCTTGGGTCGTAGCGGGCCGACCTCGTTTCGGGCGGGACCTGTGGGTCCACTGCCTGAACGAGATCGAGCCACTGCGACTCAGGCTAGTCATGAGGACCCTGGGGCTTGCCCAGGAGTGGGTGGAGGTAGACGAGCCGAGCCACGTCGGGCGGAAGACCCGGGGCAAGGCGAAGCTCGTGGACTGGCGTACGCGCTTTCCTGCACAGTACCAGGACTGGCAGCAGGGTGGCGTTCCGGTGGTGTCCCATGTGCAGGACAGCCCGACTACTTGCGACGGTACCGAGACACGTACGCAGGACGCCTCTACCTAGGGAGGCCAGCAGGGGTAAGTATGAAACGCGGATTTCTTTTTGTGCAAATGCATGCATGTGACATTAATCTATATGCTATGAATGCAGGATGCTCGTGACACTATCATCACTGACTGCGGGCCCAGCTGGCAGCTGCCAGGCAGCAGTTGGCAGTCACTCGTCAGGAGCTGGACATCCTGGTGAGTCTTAATGCATAATCATTTTTTTGTGTCACCTGGATTCCTGGTGCTTAGCCTCTTACTGTCGTTTGTTGTTCTGTGTTTCAGCGTGCCCATCAAGCGGCGGTGGCCGGAATGACTGGTGGGGCGGCCTCCAGCTCGCCAGCCCCTCCTCCGAAGGTATCTTCTCTCCAGGAGCACTTGGCGGGCGCGGTGGCCCGTGCTGAGGAGGCCGAGCGTGACCAGGCGGCTCGGGTGAGTGTTTGCTTGACACGGGTTCCCTTTTCTGCGTATTCCCTTTCCTTTGTTGACTTCAATATGGGCTTTGATAGGTGGCGGAGATTCGAGACGCACTGGCTCGTGCGGTCCGTGCAGAGGAGGAGCGCGACGCCTGGGTGGCGGAGCGCGATGCTCGGATAGCGGAGCTAGAGGAGGACCGACGACGACGGAGGCTGAGGAGCTTCCTCGCGATGTGCTAGAGTTACGGATTGCCCTTGAGGTGTCGAGGAGAGAGGCAGAGAGAGAGAGAGAGCAGAGAGGGAGAGGGAGAGCGTGGAAAGGAGGGCAGAGAGGGAGAAGGAGAGGCTGGAGAAGGAGGGCTTTGGAGGCCCAGATGACGAGCTCCGAGTGAGTCTCGGTACGGCAGAGGGGAGGCTGCGAGAGAGCGAGGAGCGGTACCAGAGAGCGAAGGAGCGCGGGGCGCGCCTTCGACAGTCTGGTTCCTTTTCTGTAGGCAGCTTCCTAGTTTCTTCGGTCGAGAGCGGCGCGTGCGTTCGAGGCCGGCCAGGCACCACAGGGCGAGGGGAGCACGCCTCTCAGAGTTCGCGGAGGCCCCCTAGGGATCCGCGCCAGAGGAGAGAGGAGAGGGATGATCAGAGAGATGACCAGGAGGGTGGTGGTGAGAGTTAGAGAGTGATTTGTACACCCGCCATCCTCACTTATGATGTATATGACAGACAGTTTGTTATATGGAATGGTTTCTTTTCTGTCACTTGACTGTCTTTTGTGCACGTTCTTCCCTCACGCTCTCTCTTTACTTATTTCCTCGTGACACGCTTTACAGCATCTTGCCCCGAAACGGAGAATTAACCTTGTGCGGAGGGCATACCATCTTCCCCTCCCTCCTTTGAGGCGTCTAGGCGCGAAGACGCGTTCTAAGCTTGAATTCAAATTTAAATCACCGAGAACCGCGGACGGCCTTTCTCCTTCCTCACTTCGCCCACAAACAACTCTCCTCTCGTCGAGATTTCTTGCCTAGCTTCATCTTCTTCCACTCTTGATCCATGGAGTACGGTGGGCCAAACCGTGGTGAAGGGAGAGGGGGACGAGGAACTCCTCGCCCGAGGAGGGTCGTGCAAGAGCACGAGAGGCGGCCACGGAAGAGGAAGGGCCTCTTCTGGCACTCGAGGGACCCGAGGGGCCCGAAGGACATGGAGGGAGGCGAGCATGGCCCGGTAAGCTCCTTGATCTCCACCTCTTTTAATTTCTTTTAGTTTTGTAGCGAACAAGTAGAGAGGGAGAAGAGGGTTCGGTGAGTGTTGCACTCAAATGATGAACGCGTCTTCGACAGGAGACGCTTTTTTTTATAATGATGTGGCCCTTCCTTTTGATGCGCAGGGTATGACAAGGATCCCGGGCTTGGCCGATGAGTGGGCGAGTGCGGATGAGCCGAACCGCGTCGGGGGAGAGAGACGCGGCAAGGAAAACTTGAAGACTGGCGCATACGTCTCCCTGCTCAGTTCCAGACGGGCAGCAAGGTGGTGCCTGTGCAGGAGAGTGCCGACTACTTGCGGCAGTGCAGGGAGAGCCATGTTGGGCCTTTTCAACTCGAGAGACGGATAGAGGTGAAAGAAGGGCCCTATTTTTTTTTTTGAAATCCCGGGGCTTAACTGATGGCTGTTGTTCATCTGTTCCAGCGTGCCCAGCAGGCAGTGATGGCAGGGATGGCCGGCGGATCATCTTCCAGCTCTCAGGCTCCTTTTCTGGAGATCGCCTCCCTCCGAGAGCAACTTGCCAGTGCAGTGGCCTGCGCGACCCGGGCTGAAGAGGAGTGTGATGCTTGGGTAGCAACCATAGCAGAGCTGCGGCGTCACGATGAAGAGAGGCCGTCTCCAGACATCCTGGAGTTAAGGGTCCTCCTCCATGTGGCGAGGAGGGAGGCAGAGAGAGAGAGAGAGGAGAGGGAGAAAGAGAGGGAGGAAAGAAGGGCCGAGCGATAGTAGGATCGGGATGAGAGGAAGGCCTTGGAGGCCCAGGTGAGGGAGCTCCAGCTAGGCCTTCGAGTTATGGGGCAGAGGCTAGGAGTCATGGAGACGCGTTACGAGAGAGCACGAGAGTTCGGGGTGCGACTCCGCCAGTTTGGCCACCTTTCTGTCGGTGGCTTCTTCGCCACGCCAGGGGAGCAGCAGCGAGCCACTGCTGTGGAGCAGGTATCACGGGGTGAGGCGAGTACTGCTTCACGGAGTTCCAGGAGGCCCCTGAGGGACCCTCACCTTAGGGGAGAGGAGAGGGACGCCTAGAGGGATGAGTGTGAAGATGATGGCGAGAGTTGGGGCTAGCATACCGCCTCCTCTCTTGCGATGTTCATGACTGTGATGTTTATGATAGTTTATGTAGACTATGAATGGAGTGATTTGATTTCCTGTGCTTATTTGTTCTCTTGTGCGTTCCTTCTTCCCTTACTTCTTCACTGTTCCCATGTGATGTGCTTGCCGAGACCCCGTCCAAAATGGGGAATCATATCTGCTCCGACACCTTTCGACGAAAATCTGCCGCCGAAGTCAACAATGATGGCTCTAGCCCTTTTCCGGATGACCTTTCAATCTTCCCGGACGACCTCTACAACATGACAGGGCATCCCTAGACTGCGTAGGGAGAGAGTCGTCATATCACCATCAATCAATTACCCTGCGCGAGCGGTGAAGTGACACATGGGACCGCAAGGAAGGTGCCCTATCACGAGGGTTATCGTTAAAGTGATGGAGGCAGTCTTGGCTCGCACTTCTCCATTTCTATAAATACCTCCCTCGTTCGTTCTCCCAGGGGCATCGAGAGCCAACTCGAAGAGTACAAGTTTCCACGGAAAAGGAGGAACTAAGAGTTCTAAGGTTCAGAATGGAGGGCGAATCTTCCCACTCCTCGAAGAGAAGCAGGTCCAGCGGTAGCAGTTCCAGGAGACTCTCAGACCTCGAAGGGCACTTCAGTGAAAGGACCCAATCGCAACTCGTAAGATGAGCTTTCTTGCCCCTTCTCTCGTTCTTTCTTCCTTTCTCTCTTTTGACAAAACCCTCTCCATTCCTTGTGTATGCGCAGAGTGTGATGAAATCACATATTTCATGGGAGTTAGTAGTGGCAGCATACAGGGGTCTCCCGGATTTTCAGAAGGCCAGGCTAGACGTGATGGGGCTTGGAGCCTTTCTCCGGATCGAGCCAATCAAGCTCGACCTCGCCCTCGTCCAAGCATTGCGTGAAAGGTGGGATCCAATGAGCCGTGCCTTCTTGATGCCTTGGGGGCACATGGTGCCCAGCCTGGAAGATGTGGTCCGAATTACGGGCCTGAAAGTGGATGGCGAGGCGCTGACTGGCATCACGTACTCCGACTACAGAGAGGCTGCCCAGAGGTTACTAGGAGTGGACCTGGATGATCGTAAGAACAGGTCCGTAGCCAAGACGCCTATCATGGAGACGTTGGGGCTTACTGACATTCGTTCCCGTGATGATGAGTCCTTGGAAGAGTTCAAGGAGAGGACTGAAAGAGGAAGTCGCGCCGTCTACTGCGTAGATGTGAGCAATTGGGAGAGAGCCAACATGGATTTGAGGAGATTCCTCTTCTTCCTGTTGGGGAAACTATTGTTGGGCTCGAAAGGAGACAGCATTCATTGCCGCTTCTTAGAATTCCTGGTAGATCCTGAGAAAGTGGGGCGATACGCCTGGGCAGCAGCCATGTTGGTGCATCTATTTGCGGGTCTGTCTGAAAGAGCAGACCGAGAGATAACAGTGAGTGGTTTCACGCCGTTCATCCAGGTATCCCCCCTATCCTTTTTCTTCTCTTTTTTTTAATTGTGTTAATGACACACGATGGTGCAGTTGTGATGCTATTATTACCTCCCAATGGGAAAAGCCCGTCATTGGCGTCCAATGGCGGTGCCGCTGGCGAGGCGGTGGCAACCCATCACGAGCCCAGCCCCTCTATCCTACCAGCTGATGGTGTTAAGACGCGAGTTGCAAGAGTTCCCCGCAGCGATAGTGGTTATTATTTCATCATCTTTTTTTTTTGTGTTTAAGAAGATGTGTGTGACCTGACCTAGGTGGTCTGGAGGCCTTATGCGGGCATGACCGACGCCGATCAGCCATGGGTCATAACTAGCCGTGCCCGGTTCGGACGCGACCTCTGGATGCACTGTTTGAACGAAATCGAGCCACTTCGGCTACGATTGGCCATGAGGACTCTAGGGCTCGCCCAGGAATGGGTGGACATGACTACAACACCACGTGTCGGGAGGAAGACGCGTGGGCCGGCAACCTCCGTTGATTGGAGAGTGCGGTTCCCCGAGCAATATGAGGACTGGCAACGGGGTGGCACTCCCGTGGAGTCACATGCTCAAGACAGCGAGGATTATCTACGCCTCTATAAGGCGATGTATGCAAAGCGACTCCATCCCGAGGGGACTGTGGAGGTGAACATATTTTTCATCTTTTTCTTTTCTTTTTTTTTTCTTTTGTATGTTAACCTATGCCCTGGCCACAGGATGTTCGCGACACTATGATAGCGAACCTGCAAGCTCGCCTGATAGGCACGGAGCGGCAGTTACATGATACTCGCGCAGCCTTGAGTTCTTCGGTAAGCCTTCATACACATGATCATAGACCAAGATTCCTGGTGCTAGGTCCTCAGTGTCACCTTATGTGTGTTGCAGCGCGCCCAGCTTGATGCGGCTTCCTCAGCAATGGGGGCGGATGGTGTCTCTTCCAGTTATGGATCCCCACTTCCGAACTCGATTTGCTTCATGAGCAGCTTGCTCATACTACGCAGCGAGCCGCGGAGGCAGAAGGAATGCTCTCCACACAGGTGAGAGTCTTGCCATTGAATTTCACTTATTCGTGCCTCCACATATCTGAGATGATGGATATGGCAGACGAAAGAGGTGCAAGATGCACTTGCCCGCACTGCGCAGGGGGAAGCCAGAATAGCGAACTGGAGGAAGAGTTGCGGCATCGTCCAGACGATGACTCTTCTCGGGACGCCATGGAGCTGAGGATTACCCTTCAACTGGAAAGGGAGGACAGAGAGAGAGAACGCGCGGAAAGGGCAAGAGTCACCGAAAGAGAGAGAGCCGACAGATTGGCTGAGAGGGAGGAGCGGAGGGCCATGGAAGCCCAACTGTTTGAACTACGAACCAGCCTCGGTCTTGCTGAACAATGGCTGAGAGATGGTGAAGAGCGCTACCGAAGAGCACGAGAGCGTGGCTTTCGTGTTAGCAGCTTCTTTGCCACCATTGTCGATCGACGGGGAGCAGAGATGGGAAGAGGGGTACAGAGCTGTAGAGGCACCGCCTTGCATGGCTTAGCAACACCCTCCAGGGTTCCTCGCCTGGAGAGCGGAGAGAGGGGTAACTCTGAGAGAGAGGATGAAACTTAATGTACAACTTCTAGAAGGAAAATAAAGGAAGGAATGTTCAGTTTCATGTCTTCTGTCTTCATTCCTATTTTTCAATCCTGTACACATTGCTCAATGAAACAAGTCAATTTTTTCGTTCTGACTTGGCCCCTTGCTCCACAAGCAAATGTTTGTTTCAACTGTCCTTGATGACGGGTCAAGGGGCCAAGCCTTTATCAATTAAGGCAAGAGCAAAGATGATGAATGCAACACACAGGCACACAAATGGGAATAGAATGTGAAAATGTAGCACACAAATGAGATCACACGGATGCAATTGTGTGTGTGTATTTTTTTTTTATGTGTTTGTTTTTTTTTAATTGTTCTTCCTTTTTTTTTTTGAAAGACACTCGTTATTACAACCGGCATGGTTCTTGGATCATGGGTGTTTAAATCGTTTTGAAGTAGCTTAATGCTGGGTTAACATGCTCCAAGAGAATTCCCACTTGACGGCGTCTTCCGAGGGCCACTTCAAATTTTTATGTTTTTTTAATGATGTAACTAATGCCTAGTGACCATTCTTTATGGCACCTGACTCTTATGAAGACAGGGTTTCTTACTAACCTCCCAGGTATCTTGTGTGCACATCTAGATTGATTTGGGCCCCTAGACTCCTCAAATGATAATCTACCGGTTAAGACTTAACCTGATGACAAAATCGTCATGCCATGCTTAGGCTCCCAGTCGCTTCCGACCGCAAGGATACACCGAAAGAGTGTTCGAGGTAAAAGATTTGCCCGACCCGGGTCTATTTCCTCACAACTCTAGATGGCATAGGATGGAACACCTTGGAACCCTAATGGTCAACTGCGCGACGCTGACCCGGAATCAGATGCCGTCGCACCTATTGGTGATGCGCTCGCATTGACCTAAGCCCGAGGTTAAAGTAAGAAACCACCGAGGTAGTAGATAGAGGTCTTGACCGGCCAGAAACACCGAGACTCCTTCGCGGCGATGGCTTCTGCTTTTCGAAGTAGACAATTACATGTGTGTTTTGCTAAAACGAGGTCGCTTGCCTTAGCGGGGTGCGCCTTTCAGGATTTCCATTGAGCTTTCATCTTTGAGGGGAGAAAGAAGAGTGTGGTGAGGTAAACCTTCCGAGAGGACCGGCAAAACCGTTAACCCGACAAGCTAACTGGGACCTACTCGACCTTTCCCTTTTGGGCGACTTCGGACCAAACCTCGAACAGATTGCGTTGCCCCTTTGTGAATTTAGCCTTTGTTTTGAGGGGTTTTCGCTTGTCGAAATCAGGCACGGCCACGACCAGGCTCTTGATTTATCTCTTTCTTTTTTTCTTTTTTGAGGGAGACATGATAATTTGATATGTGGGAATCCCTCTTGTATGCCTGCGGGGACACTGCCCTCTTCTCGTGCTCTGACTCGAGTTCGAGGAGATGAATCCTACTCTCGCCTTCAGGGTATGGTATTTTGGTTCCCTTATGCTCAGCGTTTTAAGGGCGCCGGCTGTCTCATTGGGTCGAGAAAGAAGAGAACAAAGATTACGACTTTCCTGGAGACCTTCGAGTACAGCCCCATAATAAGCAATAGTACCAATGTTTCTGCTAAAGCAGCTGCGTGTGTGCGCGTTGTCTCCTTTTAGTGGGCGTAAGCCGACATGACCGGACAGGAATCTCCACGGTTCTGGCGGCCAAGACCCGAGACCTACCGAGCCTTAATGGGTCCTATCCTACATGAAGGACAGATGCAAAGACTTGACTGCATGATGAACACTAGGCACTCTTCTTTTTTCTTTTTTTTTGAGCTTCCCTCGAGTTCCGCTTCGTTTGATCCCGAAAGCTAGGTGTGGGAGTGTGCGCAGGTTAACCCTGAGTTAGACTACAAAGACCGAAGAGTGAATTTCCAACTCCGATGGTCCTCGTACCATGCCAGTTGTTACACTTATCTAAGGGTAGTATTTCTTAAGATAAAGCCCGTTCCAGGGTGGGATAACTCGGTTCCCTCGGCATTGACTAACGTGTAGGCGTTGCCAGGGTACGCAGCCTGAACCACATATGGTCCTTCCCAATTGGGTTGAAGTTTAGAACGCGGCCCTCCAGGTTTGACAAAAATTCTTTTTACGACCATCTCGCCGACTTTGAATTTTCTCTCAATGACTTTCTTTTGGTAAAAACGAGCGAGTCTATTTTGATAAACACGTGCATGCTCGGCAGCGGCCAGCCGCTTCTCGTCTAAGAGTTCCAACTGGGCAAGGAGTGAATTACGACGTTCGTCGAGGGGAAATTCCTTATCCAATTGTACCCTGAGAGAAGGAATCAGAGTCTCGTACGGGACTACCGCTTCCATCCCATAAGTAAGGGCAAACGGAGTCTGCCCGGTGGGGGTACGGATTGAAGTGCGATAGGCCCATAGAGCTTCGATAAGCTTTTCTGGCCAGTCTGAAAACTTACTAGACTCGCAGGTTTTCTTTATGATTTTGATCAATGTTTTGTTGGTGGCCTCTGCCTGGCCATTACCTTGTGGTAATAAGGTGATGAATGATGCAATGCGATTGCGTACCTTTTGCAGAGGTCTTGAAGGTCCTGAGAAATGAACTGTGGCCCATTGTCGGTGACGATTGTGCTTGGGATGCCGAACCTGGTGAGGATGTTCTTCATGATGAACTTGGCGACTGTTGACGCCTTGATTTTCGCGTAAGTTTCGGCTTCGGCCCATTTGGTGAAGTACTCCGTCGCAGTGAGGATGAAGATTTCTGCTTGGTGAGGGAGTTGGATCACCTAGGGGACCAATGATGTCGAACGCCCACATGGAGAAAGGCCATGGGGAGGATACTGGATGAAGTGAGGAAGATGGTGAATGAATCTTATCGGCGTGAAGCTGACACTTGACACACCTACGGACATAGACAGCACAATCCTCTTCCATAGTGGGCCAGTAAAAGCCTTGCCGAATGATCTTCTTAGCGAGCATTTGGCTATTTACATGGCCACCGCACACACCTGAGTGTGCTTCCTCTACACATTTCCAGACCTCATTGTCATCAAGACATCTTAATAGAACACCAGTAAGGCTTCTCCTATAGAGTAGACCTCCAACCAATGTGTATTTCTGGGCCACCCTTCTTATGGCTTTCTTATCTCTGTGGTGGCTCCTTCAGGTAAGACTGATCTTTGCAATATTTGACGATTTCATAGAACCAAGGTTTCTCCTCATCAGCCAGTTCTTCAAATTCTTCCAACATGATTTCCCTCTTCTCGAGAATTTCTCCGTCCTGAATCTTCCGTAGGACTCTTTCTTTGATTCTTAAGGGGTAAGGGTCTTGAACGGCAGGGACGAGACGCTTGTAGATGGTGATGGATTTAGACCATACACCTAAAGGGAATTTAAAAGATGACGCCAAGGAGGCGAGGGCATCGGCCAGAATGTTCTGTTCGCGAGGAACATGGACAAAGATCAGCTTGGTGAACAATTTGGCATAAGCGGAGACCAGCTCTTGATAAGGCTTGAGCTTGGGATCGAGGGTGCGATATTTGGTAAGCACCTGGCGGAGAACAAGTTGACTATCACCCACGACTCGCAATTCAGTGATATAGAAAGAATGGGCTAGTTCCAGACCAGCTAGAAGAGCCTCATATTCAGCAATGTTGTTGGTGACTGGGAATGCGAGATGAAATGCCTCTGGGATGGTAACGCCTTCGGGTGTCAGAAGGACAATGCCAATACCCTTCCCTTGGGAATTCAGAGCTCCATCAAAATATAATGTCCACATTGGCTCGTCGGATTGGGTGATGGACATTAGTTCCTCATCTGGAAACTCTGATTGGACAGGATCGAACTTGGGGAGAGGATGGTGAGCGAGATGCTCGGCTATAGCATAGCCTTTAATTGCCTTTTGCTGGATGTAGGTGATGTCAAACTGAGATAGAAACTCTGCCAGCGTGCTAGCCTATCAGTAAGGAAGATTTCTCCAGGAGGAACTTGATAGGGTTCATGCGGGCAATCAAATGGACCTCATGAGCCAAGAAGTAGTGCTTCAATTTCTGCACTACCCAAACGAGGGCAGCACAGGTTTTCTCCATGGCCGTGTACTTCTGCTCACAGGGATTGAGGAGTTTGGACAAGTAATAGGTTGCCCGTTCCTTGCCTTCTTCATCGGCTTGTGCGAGGACGGCTCCCACGGAGTCATCCAAGACTGAGATATAAAGGATCAGAGGTTTTCTGGCTTGGGTGGAATGAGAACGGGTGGATTAGCCAGGTATTCCTTTAACCCTTCAAAAGCTTTTGGCATTTAGAATCCCAATGGAATTCTACTCCTGGCTTGGTCAACTCATAGAAAGGTCTACACCTTTGTGAGTGCTGAGACACAAACCGACGAATGAATTGTAACCTCCCAATTAAACCTCGACTTCCCTCAAATTTTTGGGAGGCGGCATATCCCTGATGGCCTTAGCTTTGTTGGGATCTATCTCAATCCCCTTTTACTCACAATGAAACCCAGTAATTTACCCGATGATACACCAAACACACACTTCTTCGGATTCATTTTCAATTGAAACTCCCTTGATCTCTGCAACACCTTAGCCAAGACTCTCGGATGTTCCACCCTAGTTCTTGATTTCACCAATAAATCATCCACATACACCTCCAGATATATATGCATCATGTCATGAAATATGGCCATCATAGCTCTTTGGTAAGTAGCTCCAGCATTCTTTAACCCAAACGGCATGACCACATAACAATATGTTCCCCAAGGTGTAGTGAATGACGTCTTCTCCTGATCCTCTTCTGCCAAACGAATTTGATTATATCCCAAAAATCCATCCATAAATGAGAGGGTTTCATAGCCTGCCGTGTTATCGATTAACACATCAATGTGAGGCAAGGGAAAATCATCCTTTGGACACGCGCGGTTAAGGTCCCGGAAGTCGATGCAAATCCTGACTTTCCCATCCTTCTTCATGACCGGGACAATGTTCGCCACCCATTGAGGATAAAGGACGACTCTAATGAACCTGACTTTGTGGAGCTTGTCGACCTCTTCTTTCATTTTCAAAGCCATCTGAGGGTGGAAACGCCTTAACCTTTGTTTTACCGAGACGGACCCTGGTTTTAGAGTTAAGCGGTGTTCGACCAAGGTGGAATCCAGACCCGGCATATCCTCGTAGCTCCATGCAAACGTGTCCTTATACTCTTTGAGAACTTCAATTAATGCCTCTTCTTCAGATGATGGCAAATTATCACTTATGAGGACGATCCTAGGGTCTTCCTCAGTTCCCAAGTTGACTTCTTTGGTGGACTCTTCTACGGCGGCTGACGGCTCGTCGAATCTCCTCATCCCACTAGCATATGCGCCGGCCGCGTCCTCATATTCTTCATCCTCTTCTTCAATAGGGCATTCTTCATCTGTGATCTCGTAGACTCCATACCCTTCATCAATTGTGCAATTCTCCTCACAATCTATCTCTGGCAGTTGGATGGGATTTTCTAGCAATTGAGGAATGGATAGGCACGCTCGACACCTACTGGCTAGATCTAGAAGGAATCGACGAGGGATCTGCTTACCCTTGGATTTGCTTTTGGGTACTACCCTTGACCCATTATTCCTAGGTTGACCGAGATGTCCTACGGACGAAGAAGAAGTTAAAGAAGATGCCGAAGAATGTACAGGGAAGGACCCCTCAGAGGAGGGGTAGAAAAGGTCGCTCATAGGACCTTGGATGAGTGGCCCGTAGGTCGGGACGCACTCGTGGGAGATGTAGGAGGTTTCCTCAACGAAGATGTGTTGTTGAGGAGTTTGAAAATTGACATTTTTTTCTTTTTTATTTTTAATGACAAAGCAATGAAAAGAAATCGGAGGAGGGGGAAAAGTGATTATGGCTAAAGGGTTGGGAGGCTCATAGAGCAGATCATGATTGAAAACCTGGCGCGGGTTGAGAAACCCACGTAGGTATGTAAGTAGAGAAGGGGACCTGGGAAGATCGTCAGACAACCGTCTGGCCCAGGAAGGAGACAACAACGAGGGCTGTGGTGAGTGAATGGAGAAGATGACGGCTAATGAGCCGTCGATGGCAATGTTGATGACGGATGAAGATCCGCCGGTGACAGAGTCCTCTTGGCGAGGATGGTTTGGAATTCTGGCAACAGTAGTGATATCCCCTGGCATTTCAGAGATCAATGGCGGCCCTTCCAGCTGCGAGGGTGAGAACATTCTTTCTAGTGCAATGGAAACATCTTGTATGTCAAACCATTTGCTCCATTCGCATTCCGGATCCTTAATCTTGTCTCTCTTAGCGGCCCTTGAACATTTTTCAGCCAAGTATACAACATGTGATCCCACATGTGTTTCTTGCGGGTAATCCCCCATTTGAATAATGGCTCCTTTCTTGAAATGAGAGGATAGGGTCCATGTGAGGGGTTTCCCATCTGTCTCAAGTGGTCCTTCAAAGCCTAGGCCAAACTTGTGGGTCAATCTTCTTTCCTTTGGCAGTTTCAGCCCTTCTTGTAATTGCGCGCCCAAGCCTTTGCCCTGTTGATAGCCGATATTTCTCATTATCTCCCACCCTCTAGAATGAGAAGGGAGACGTGACGTTGGTACTGAGGGTGGCTTCTTTGGTGTCAGCGGAATGCAAGATGGGTCTCACATATCCAGTAGTGACAATATGGGCCGATGAGACGGCCAAACAGATGGCAGAGAGGTATTAATAGCATCCACTGTTTGAAGGACAGGTGTACTGACCACTTTAATAATCCTCCCATTGTACGGAAACTTTAGGCATTAGTGATTGGTGGAAGGCACGTCATCCATGACTTCAATATAGGGGCGACCCAGTATAGCCTTAAATGTGGGGTCCATGTCAAGGACGTGGAATTCTGTAGAGACTGACGCAGTGCCTAATTCTACCTTCAGGATAATCATTCCATGTGGTGGCCTTTTGCTATTGTCATAGGCTGTGACTATGATTGAGGAAGGTCTTATCTGTTCCTTACCGAGTTCACATAACTAAATGGTACTCATGGAGATCACATTTATGGATGCACCCGTGTCCACCATGCAAGGGTGTATGGACACTCCATTGATTTTTATTGAAACACACAACGCATACTTTCGAGCTTCCTTGGGGGCGAGCTCGTGGTTGTGGAATACAATGGCCGGTTGTGTGTCTGTCGGTGTCAGAACGGCCGAAATCTTTTCTACATGGAGGTTCTTATTTACCATGACCTTTTGAAGATATTCCATTAAGGCTGCCTGATGAGATGTGGATCTCTGAAGCAACTCAAGGATGGAGACCCGAGCAGGTGTCTTGTCCAGGTGTTTTAACAAATCATACTGTGTTCCAGGGATGGATTTTTCTGGCTGTTCTCCATTGTCCTTCTCTGGCTGAGACTGCCCGGGATCCTGACTGTTCTGGGGGAAAACCCTATGGAAAATCCTTCCACTCCGGAGCACCATTGCCTGCGGCTCTTGTACCTCTATGGGGGTAGTTGTGGGTTTTAACAGAGGTTTGTGGGGTAGCGGTGGAGGTATGGTTGATGAAGCCGGGGTAACGATGGAAGTAGGGATTCTGATGAGGGGTTTGTTAGGTGGAGATATGGTAAAGGTAGAGGGGATCTCATATAGGCTATGGAGGGTAAGGGGTTCGGAAGGTGGAGGCGGAGGTAAAGTGGAAGTAGAGGGGATCTCATGTGGACTATGGAGGATAAGGGATTTGGAAGGTGGAGGCGGAGGCAAAGTGGAAGCGGATAAGGCTTGAGATGGATAATGGTTCTGAGATGGATGGTGGGTGATGAGTGGTTTTGCGAGCGTTAATGGAGGTATGGTGGAGATAGGCGGGGTCACATACGGTTGATGGATTATAAGAGGTTTGGAAGGCATAGGGGTAGATGTAGTAGGGGTGGATGGCAAAATGGAGGGGTGAGAGAAGATGAGAGGGTGCGAGGTCATAGTGGAGGGCGTTGGCTGATAGGTCATTGGTGAGTTAGTGGGAGAGGTGCGGATGAGAGGGCGTAATGGCTGTGGAAATGGTGAAGGTCGTATTATAGGTTGCGATGCGGGTTGATGAGAGAGAGGTGCTACTCGGGCAAAGCGAGGGGGTTGCCTGACGATAGGGTTAGCGGTAGCAAGAATGGAGGTACTTTCTGGGTGCCACACCTGCTCTCTCCCGACTTCCGGGAAGGAGGAGATGTGGTTGACTTGGTGATTGGGTTGTTGGTGCTCCGGTAATGGATTCTGGATTATGCCCATATTGGGCTGTTGTGGTTGGGCCTGTTGAGGCTGTTGTTATTGCTATGGTTATTGTTGTGGCTGCTGTTCTTGTTGGAACTGTGGTCTAGGAGGTGGTCTCCTGGCTTTGAGAGTGGCGATGTATCGCCTCATTTCATCTCAGTCAATCCCGCCTTCATCATTCATATCATAGATGTAGTCCTTAAAGTGGAAATAGTTCTCTACTGTGTGTCCTGGCTGCCTGTGGTAGATACAGTATCTGGAAGTATCAACATTCGGGGGCCATGCAAGCTTCTCCCTGGGTAGGATGAGTGTATTTGAAGTCATGAGGGCGCTGAAAATATCTGCCAAAGTTTCTGGCAATGGTGGGCAATGGGCTCTCTTGGGGCCAATCGGCCTCCTTTGTTGCTGTGGGGGGCCGTAATTCCCTGGGGGTGGAACCTGGTGGTACTGAGGTGGTGGTTGTCGTTGCTGGGATCGGGGTTGTTACTGGGGGTGAAATGGTTGAGGTATGTTGCTGTGGGGTGGATTGTTTTGGGGCGGAGGACGAGAGGGGAAAGGACCTTGCTGGAGGGGAAGTCGTGGCATTTGTGGATACCTTGGGTTGGCTGCATAGTTAGCATTGTTGACTGCACTCACCTGCTCGTTTGTTACGACCCCTTCTGTCGCTCCACTTAGGACACCAGTGCCTGTCTTTCTGACTACCTTGGGCTTCGACGGCTCAAACATGTGCATAATGGGGGAATCTTTTAACTGGGTTTGGATATACCGGGCCCTCTCATAGAGCTCTTCCATTGTGGTAAGCTTGTTCATGGCCAAGACATGTCTGAACTGTGGAGTTGCATTGGACACAATCATTTTCACTTGTTCGAGTTCTGAGAGGGTATCTCTTATCCTTTCTGCTAGAGACCTCCATCTGTCAGCATAGCGAACAAAATCTTCGTCCGGTCTCATTTTCTCGGCCACTAGGTCGGTAATGGAAAGAGAGGGACCAACCCTATCCCGATACTTTTGCAACAATCTTCTTTGCACTGTATCAAAATTCTTGGCCTCGCCGGGCTCCAAAGAATAGAACCACTCTAGCGCAGGACCGTCCAATGATCTCTTGAAAGATGTATGCCAGGGATCTCTGGTCATTTTGCCAATAGGAGGATTCATACATGAAATCCTTGAGGTGAATAAAGGGGTTGCCAGTGCCATTATACCTGCGGTACGTAGGCATTTCGGAGGGAGGAAGATGGATCACCGGAAGGATTGGCAAAGCAACCTCCGGGGTGGATTTTACGTCCACCATTTTCTTCAAATTCTGAAACTGTTCGTCCATTCTATTGAACCTGTTGAGGAGCGATCGGGCGAGCTCCTCGGGAGGTGAAGGTGGCACCTGCCACTGGGGAGGGAGATGTCTCCCGGAGACCTGAGGAGGAAATCCCGGGATGGGAGGGAGCTGCCGGGCCGCCGGCAGCTAGCCTTGGCTGGAGTGGCGTGTGAGGAACGGCAGCGGTTTGAGATTGTGAAGGGAATTGGAACGAGGGAGGTTGTTGGCTTGCCTGCCCTTGAAGTGAGGGAGAAGAGATGGCTTGCACCGGTGAAGGAGATGGGATGGCCTGCACCGACTCTTGGAGGGGTGCGATAGCTGGAGTTGACTCTTGGGGAGCGGGAGAAACAGATTTCCCTTTCAGAATGGCCTGGAAGGCCCTGAGCTGCTTAGAGGTGAGCTCCGTGTTGGCGAGGACACCCAACAAAGAGGAGATATCCTGTGGTGGGGATGTGTCCCCTGCGGTAACCTGCACCTCACGTGAGGGCTCATAGGATGGGCCCGAGTCCATAGCATGGACACGCGGCTCGACTGACTGACCACGACCAAGGTGATTCTCTTTCAAAAGACTCGTGAGTCATTTTCAAAGTTCTTCAAGAACGCAAAAACATGCACCAACAAACAGATATCAGAGGTTATCAAACAAGTGGATGCCTTTACGCCCCCTTTTTTGTTTTGATTTTGATAATAATTTTAAGGTTTTAAACCAGATCTGAAGTTCACACAAAAATAAGGACCATAGTTAGTTTTTGTTTTACCGCCGTGTCAACTAGGGTCTCTCGTCTCACCACGAATGGGTCCACTAACTCCGGAGAACTTCAATGGTACAACCAGCCCAGTGAACGAAGAGGGAATCCTTCGCTGTCGGAGACTTACGGAGGTCCCAGTGGAAGAGATTCTAGTCCGTCGAGAGGAATTCCCGAACGGAGAGTCCTTCCTTCACCGAGAGAGGGTGATCCTTAGAAAAACTAAAAAATGGGGTGGATGCATGCAATGAAGTGCTGAATAGATATACAAAACATAAGAAAACAACAGAGATAACAAAGATATAAACAACAGCCAATGAATCACAAGGGACTAGGGGCGAAGTGCACGAGGTGCACGAGGGATAAGAACTAAAAGTGCTACTGTGAGCACAACTGGAGCGCGCAAGGGCGCAAAGGTGGAGGGGCACAGGCGGTGCCGAAGTTGTAAGAGTAACCAAAAGAAAGCGAAAGATGTCTCACCGTGATCACCAAGATGTGAGCGATGTCACGCGGAAGTGGGCCGGAGGCGAAGCGGAGCGCGCGGGCTCGTTTTGCTGCAACACAGAAAAAGAGAGAAGAGGAGAGATCACCATGGGAGATTGCTCCGACGGGGTGTACAGAACAGATGCAACGTAACCAGATATGAGGATTAAACGGGCATAGCGGAAAAATGACTCTCCGCGACCTCGGGGGATGGGAAAAGTGCAGAATTTAAATGACAGTAATTTAAACGGCCATTGCGGGAAGTGACTCGTCGCGGCCTCAAGAATATGAGCAGATATGAGGATAACACAAGATATAAATGACAAAAATTTAAACGGCCATTGTGGGAAGTGACTCGCCGCGACCTCGAGAATATGAGAAGATATGAAAACAACACAGGATATAAATGACAGAAATTTAAACGGCCATTGCGGGAAGTGACTCGCCGCGGCCTCGAGAATATGAGAAGGTATGAAAACAACACATGGTATAAATGACAGAAGTTTAAACGGCCATTGCGGGAAGTGACTCGCCGTAGTCTCGAGAATATGACAGATATAAGCACAGCACAGAATATAAGTGGCAGAAATTTAAACGGCCATTGCGGGAAGTGACTCACCGCGGCCTCAAGGATATGATGTGATCGCCAGGGGCCGGAGACCCTAAAACAAGAAGAGTGATCGCGTTTACCTCAAAAGCGAGAAATGGCGGGTGTGGACGACGGGATCGTGCCAAGGAGAGGGAAGGAGAAAAACGACGAGACAGGAGAAAGGATTATACTGAAGACCTGGACGGAACCAGACTCCGGTACGTGGCGGAGATGGGGGTCCAAAGACCCTCTCGTGCAAACTGGCCCCTTCCCGGTAAGCGTGACCTACCGTTCCGCGAGTAACTTTTCATATACCGAGGAGTCTGAGAACCCACGTAATGGAAGTTGAAAGACACGTAGACTCGGAATTTGTAATGATTTATCACTCCTCAGACAATTATAAGAACAATATGAACAAAAGTATACCACCGCATGACATTGGTCTTTGCGGGGTTTTAACAGCAATATAGCAATGTCAACAGTAATGAACATGTATACATATAGAAACCACCGCGAGACATTGGCCTTACGGGATTTTTACTGTAATATAGATAATAAATATAAGTATATATATACATAAGACCACCACGAGATATTACTCTCCACGGGGTTTTTATTATAATATAAGTATATATAACAAGAAATAAAAAGGGGATCAAATAAACCGTCGCGAGGTGTCACTCTCCGCGGGATTTTAAGGCGGTGATAGGGGAATGCTGAAATTAAACAGTTAGGGGTTAAGATGTTAGAGTGCAGAAATTAGATTACTGAAATGAAAATGGTCGCGGGAGGTGACCCACCGCACCAGTTAGATAAAACCGCCGCGAGGAACGGATTCCTTGATCGGGGTTGGAATGAAAGTACAGGAGATGAAACCACCGCGAGGAACGGGTTCCTTGATCGGGGTTGGAACGAAAGTATGAAAAATGAAACCACCGCGAGGAACGGGTTCCTTGATCGGGGTTGGAGCGAAAGTACAGAAAATAAGACCGCCGCGAGGAACAGATTCCTTGATCGAGGTTGGAACGAAAGTACAGGAAATGAAACCACCGCGAGGAACGGGTTCCTTGATCGGGGTTGGAATGAAAGTACAGAAAATAAGACCGCCGCGAGGAATGGATTCCTTGATCGGGGTTCGAACAAATGAAAAGAGGATCAAATAAACCGCCGTGAGATGTCACTCTTCGCGGGGTTTTGAGGCGGTGATAGGGGAATGTTAAAATTAAATAGTTAGGGGTTAGGATGTTAGATAGCAGAAATTAAATTGCTGAAATGAAGATGGTCGCGGGAGGTGACCCACCGCATCAGTTAGATGAGACCGCCGCGAGGAACTGATTCCTTCGACGGGGTTCGAACAAAAGACAGAAAATAAAACCACCGCGAGGAACTGGTTCCGTCAACGAGGTTTGAACAGAAAAGAAATAACAGAAAGAAAGAGAAGGGAAGTGTGATCGCCAGGGGTTGAGGACCCCACAGGAAGTGTTCTGATCGCGTTTGCCGTAGGAGCGAGAGCAGTGCGGGTCTTCTCTTCCTCTTCTGTCGGCCGGCCGGCGAAGAGGGCTTCCTTCGGTTACCCTTGCAAAACACAGCAGACGAAACAAATGGATGGTGGATTAGAATGAAAGTAGTGTAGTACCGGTCCCCTGATATGAAAATAGCAGAGTCATGTTCAAACGCGCACCTGGTTGGTGTTGTCTGAAACCCCTTTTAGACACCAAGATAGGCAGATGACATGATGAATAACCAAATGAAGGTCTCTCAGGGAGAGAGATGCAATATAGACAACAAATGATGCATGCATATGCGACTAACTGAACGAAAACAAGACAACAAGGAGGGGGAGAAAACTTATTCAGAGGTGGATGATGGGCTTTGGATGAGCTTCTTCAGCAAGGTAAGGATGAAACATGCACGCGGCACAGCAGAACGGCTTTCCTAGTGCACTCGACCGCCCAGGGAACTCGACCTTCTTTATTTCACAGACTTCAACACCGATCAGACCGGAACATCTCTTTCCATTCCGTACGGACACATACAAGCACTTACACACGCACCTGCAAGAACACTCCCGCATACACACCTATATATACATATATAAGAATATATCTATGAAAGGAGAGATAGAAAGAGAGAGGGTTAAAGAAGGAAAGAGAGAAAGGGAGAAAGAGGAGAAGAACTCTTTTTTTTAGAGATTTTTATTTTAGTTTTACATATATAGCATATATATATAGAGAGAGAGAATATGAACTATATAAGATATATATATATAGTATATATATATGTTATGTATATAAGAAAGGGAGAGTGAACCGAGAGTGAGGGATGAAGAGAGTTGGGGAGAAAAAAAACAATAAAAAAATGAAAGAAAAGGGGGCGGCGAAGGCAGAGAGGGGAAGAGAAAGTGAGAGGGAGAGAGAGAGAGAGGAAGAGAACGGAGGGAGAGAGAATCGAGAGGGGGAGAGAGAGAGGAAGAGAGTAGATTAAAATAAAATTAAAAAAAGGTGGGAGAAAGAGAGATCGAGAGAGGGAGGGTGAGAGAAAGAGAAGAGAGAGAGTGAGACGGAGGGAGGAGGAAAAGAGGGAGAAAGAGACGGAGGGGTTGCCGGGACGGGGCTCGCAGTGACGTGGGCGACGTGCGTAGGGGACTGCCGGTGGTGCAGTCGGTGGAGAGGGGGGCGTGCGAACGACGGCAGCTGCGGTGATGTCGGGGGCACGCGAACGACGACGGCAGTGGCGGTGTCGGGGGGGTGCGAACGGCGCGCGGAGGAGCTCGACGGCAGTTGCGATGGGATGGCGGTGCAGGAGCCGGGTGGACGCGGTGCAGGTGGGGTGCTGTCGGCGAGGAACTACGTCCAGACGACGATGGCAACGACGATGGTGGCGTGGGCACGTGCGTGTGCGGCAGGGGGGGTGGTGCAGACGTGAGTTGCTGTCGGCAAGAGGAGCTTCGGCGTCGCGGTGGTCCGGCACGGTGAGCGGCGGCGATGTTTTCGGCGTCACAGTGGCGACGTGACAACGTAGGTGGCGTGCACAACGGCGGTCGTTGGCGTGGGGATGAGGCGGCCGAAGGTGGAGACGCCGGGCTTCACGGCAGACGGTGACGGAGCTGCAGTTGGAGGTGGGCGCGATGGGCTCATGCATGGGATGAAAGTGGGGGGAAGTGTTGCAGACGCGACGGTGGAACTGGGGAGAGGAGGTTAGATGGAGAGAGAGGGGGAGGATGGTGGCAGTGGAGAGGGAAGGGATGGACACGGTGGACGGGGGGTGCTGGCTGGAGGAGGGCTCATGGTGGCCTTCACGATAGTGAGATGGGGGGTGTGTGACGATGAGAGGGAGAGGGACATCGGCGGTGTTGGTTGGGTGTTAGCAGGTGGAGGTGGTCGGTGGAGAACGGGAAGGAGAGTGGAGGCAAAGGGGGCGTTGTTTTTTTTTGGGATGACCGTGGAGGGAATCGAGAGTTGCTGTGGTGCTTACGGTGGAGGACGCGGTAGCCGGCGTGGGTGCCACGGGAGGTGAGTTGGCGAGGGTCGCAAGGAGCAGAGAGAGAGAGGGTGAGAGAGATCTGTGGGGTGGTTGATAGAATGAGAGGGTAAGGGGGGAAGGGAGAGGAGAAGGCAAGGGGGAGGGAGAGTGTACGTGGTTGGCTGGGGAATCCCGGGGCTAGCTATAGTGTTTGCCTGAAGAGATCGAAGGGAGAAGAAGAGTGGGTGAGGATGAGTGTGCATGTGTGTGCCGTGAGGAAGAAGCCTTGGTGGAGTGGGATGTGTGCAGTGTGAGGAGTGTCTATATGTGTGTGCCGTGAGAGTGAGGGTGAGAACAGAGAGAAGGGGGTTACGTGAGAGAGAGGGAAGAAAATAGAGAGAGAAAGATACGTGAGGATGTAACGTAGTCAATGTATATACACAATGTATAGACTTTGAGAGGTAGTCAATAGAGAAAGAGACGTGAGGATGATTAGGAGGAAACCAATGTATAGACTTTGAGAGGATGTACAGACTTTGTGAAGCCAATGTATAGACTTTAAACTTTGTAACGTAGGTAAAGATAGGAACGTATAGACTTTGAGGAAGCCAATGCATAGACTTTGAGAGGATGTACAGACTTTGTGAAGCCAATGTATAGACTTTGAGGTGTCACGCCCCGAACCGATAGCAGCGGAAAGCGATGCTCGGAACGTGGCAAGAGACAAGTCACGTTAACAAGAGCGGAAGATAAATAATCACAATAAAATACCAAGAGGCCAGACACACATTTGAGAAAATACGAACTCTTATTAATTTAAAAAGATATATTTTGACACCACTTACAATAAAAGATTCAAAATAAATAACAAAAAGAAATAACTAGACTAGCTAGACTCAAGAAAATGAAAGAGCAGACTCCAACTCTAGGTTCCATGTTCTACTCGATCACACTGATCCATTTCCCAATGCACGAACCGATACTCGCATAACCTGAAAATGGTTGGAAGTAGGGGTGAGCAAAAAGCTCAGTAGGAATTATACTCTATCATCAGGCATAGTTTAAGTGATTAACAAGTAAATTACAGTTTCATATGCCATGCTAATAAGAGAAATAAATGACGATATAAAGAAACAACGATAATAAAACAGATCTTGCAAGGTCAAGAAATATAAAGGAACAAAATGGTAATACTTAAGAGGAATAACAAAGACAAGAATTTACTACAGGAGATTACGATAAAGAGTTGGCCATATCAAGACGATTCAAGTCATGTCAAGCACGTATGTAATTTCATTTCCACGTCCAAGTAACAGCAACTAGAGTAACAACAAGTAGAGTATAGAACAGTGAAGAGTGGAAAGTGCAACGTAGTAGAGAGTAATGGAGAGTAGTGAAGAGTAGTGGACAGTCCTAGATTTAACACATGTCATAGTACTGGTGCCAAATGCCACACCTAGTCATTCACCTCCCCGGGGGTACACGTAGTGTTCGGGCGCTCCTCCCAGGACTAGACCAAGCCCTTAATTGTTTGCCAGGCATTGATTTCTTTGGATCAAAGATCCCACGAATCTAGACTTCCATAATTTATGGCCAGAATTCCAAGGTTTAAGCTATGTAGCAATAACAATTTCGAGTAGGAAGAAGATTCATTTTAGAATTTCAAGGTAAGCACAATCATTAAGAAGATCGAAAACCAAGTCACAATAAGAGTTATCAAGAAGGGTACACATTCGGGTATACAAGGGTGTATTGACATTTCATTAGATTCATGATTCGGGGTTTGTATGTGTTCATTTGCAAGAGATTACGACGATATGCAAAGATCGACGCCAAAAAGCTAATATACAAGCCACAATGATTATAGATGATAAGATTCAAAATCTAAACAGTGGGTTAAACTCGTAAAACCATGCTTGCTACAGTTTCAACAGGTTCTAATTAGGGATATTAAACATGGGAGTTAATGGTAATTCCGTCGGATAGAGTTTTCGGGCATAAAATGCTATTTAACGTAGTAGCGACTTACTAGAAGTCGGGAAGTCAATCGTGTTATGCTACTGTGGTACAGCAGCTATCCAGCAAGTTAAATTGCTCATATTAATCCTAATTTCATGTTAATCCATCAAGCATTATCATTTAATTTAGTGCATAAGCTAGAAAGATGAATGAAGCTAAAAGATAGAATGAACAAGCTCGCGTACGAGCGAACGGCATGCGATTAATAGAAATTTAGTTAGATAATTAATCAATTATCATATGGGTTTCTATTTTACTAATTACCATTTATAATATGCAAATGAATCAATTATAACATGTATTAAGTCATTTACAGCATACATAAACGGTTGATAAAGGGCCGTATAACTTCTGGGCTTAACAGGGGGCAAACGGGGCTGAACGGGGTTCAATTGGGCAAGCCAGGGGGTTGGGCGGCTCCCTGAGGGCCGCCCATGTACTTGGGCGGTTCCTGAGGGGCCGCCCAAAGGGTTGGGCGGTCCTGGGATGGCCGCCCATCCCCTGGGTTGTGCGGCCAGTTCAGGGCCGTTCAAGATGTGTGGTTGCTCCGAGACCTTATATCCTGATATGTGGTTCGTTTGGAACCGTTCATCCTGGGATGTGTGGTTCCTGAAAGACCGTTTATCTCAGGCCATGCCAAGGTCAAAAGTGGTCAACAGAGATGTGCGGTCTATCATAAGACCGTCCATCTCTGGGTCGTCTCCGGTCATCCCTGCCGCGTCCGGTGAACGCCGGGAAGTGAGGGTTGCTAGGGTTACACTAAATCGCTAATAACTAATGGAAATGAACTCCAAATAAGGGGATTTTGGTTTCGTTGGAAAGCTAACAGAGAATACTATCTAACAGTAAGGCCAATTTCAAATTATCTTGCCGAAATCAAGATTTATTAAGGCAAGAACACATGTAATCCTAATTCTGACATGTAGTGACTAAAACGTAAAATTCTCTCAACATACAGAACGAAAATTGGGGCTTCTTATGTCAAAAGAAAGCCACTTCGATGCTGAATCCAACCATATATGATATGGTTCATGTGGATTAGGATTAACACTTCGAAATCAGTCGAAATCAGAAATCTACTTGGAAGAACACATCAAAACTAGCTCTAAACATGCTGTTACTACGAACAGAAATTCTCTAAACATGCTGGATGGAATTTAGGGCTTTTATAATCAATGGAAAGAGCACGAAAAACTCTACAAGATGCATGGATCAATTTCATATTTACATCCTGAAATCAGAACTAAATCGAAGAAGGAACAATGTTAACCCTAATCTAACATGCTCCTAACATGCTTCTACTAAACCTCGAAATACTCACAGGATACTACATGATATTTGGGGCTTTATATATCAAAAGAAAGAGGACTTCATGGTGAACATTTTGATATATGATTTGCTGTTTGAGCCCGAGAGAACCTACCTCAATTTGATGAAGAACAAGGAAGAACAAAGGAGGAAGAAAGAAAGAAGGAAGCCGACACCCACGCACTCAACGCGAGATATCTCCCAGATCTGAAAACTTCAGTGACTGCCGCTGCAACCAAACAAAAATAGACTGGAAGGGCTTCATTTTGATAGTTTATACACGTTCTGGGATGGTCTGTGAGGAGAGGAATCGACGCCACAAGAGGCGTGTTAAACAAGGCGCCGAAATCAAGGACCAAGTCAAACTCGACCAGCCGCCTCAATTAGGGTTAGGGTTTCGAGCAATTTTTAGAGGGTTATTGAAGTTAAGATCATGGCCTTTAATTTGACACCAATTTCAGATCAAATGGTTAAGTATTAAGGTCGGATTTTGTGTTTGAAGTCAAGGTTAGGTAAAGGTTGAAAAGTGTGGATTTTTCACTTAAAACATTAAATAGATCTTGCTACGGATTGTTACTGGGTTAATCCCAGAATACAAATTTGTTACATACATTGTCAGAAACCAAATTACCATTTTTATAGATTTTTATCAAGTAGAAGAATTTTCGATGGTACTATTCCAAGGAATAAAATATTATTTAATGAAACTTACTTAAACGATAAATAGATCTAATTACAGATTTTCACTGATAAAACTCAAGAAGGCAAAGTTGTTTCATAAATCATTCTCTATCAATTTACTATTTTTCCAGATTTTTGTGAGAAAGTCGAAATTACACTAGCACTATTCATTGAGGAATATAATATTAATTTACGAAATTCATTTATCTAAATTAAAATTCACTATTTCAATTAAATTTCAGATTTTAAAAACCGGGGTGTTACATGAGGAGTGTACAGACTTTGTAACGTAGGTAAAGATAGGAACGTATAGACTTTGAGGAAGCCGATGTATAGACTTTGAGAGGATGTACAGACTTGGTGAAGCCAATGTATAGACTTTGAGGAAGCCAATGTATAGACTTTGAGGATGTACAGACTTTGTGAAGTCAATGTATAGACTTTGAGGAAGCCAATGTATAGACTTTGAGGACGTACAGACTTTGTGAAGCCAATGTATAGACTTTGAGGAAGCCAATGTACAGACTTTGAGTGAGTGTGGAGATGAATGTATAGACTTGGAGGAATGTATAGACTTTGGAGATGAATGTATAGACTTGGAGGGAATGTATAGACTTTTGGAGATGAATGTATAAACTTGGAGTGACTTGGAGTGAATGTATAGATTTTGGAGATACATGGATTTAGGGACTGTATAGACTTTGGAGAATGTACATACTTGCTATGTATAGACTTAGTGGGAATGTATAGACTTGGAGGAATGTATAGACTTGCTAAAAAAAAGAGTATAGAATTGCTGAAGAATGTATAGACTTGGCTAAGCTGAACGTACAAACTTGCTGCAATGTACAGACTTACTAAGCTGAACGTACAGACTTTCTGCAACGTACAGACTTGCTAAGCTGAACGTACAGACTTTCTGCAACGTACAGACTTGCTAAGCTGAACGTACAGACTTGCTGCAACGTAGAGACTTTGAACATACAGACTTGCTGTAACGTACAAACTTGCTAAGCTGAACGTACAGACTTGCTGCAACGTACAGACTTGCTAAGCTGAACGTACAGACTAGCTGCAACGTAGAGACTTTGAACGTACAGACTTGCTGCAACGTACAGACTTTGAACGTACAGACTTGCTGCAACGTACAGACTTGAACGTACAGACTTACTGCAACGTACAGACTTGGACGTGCAGACTCGCCAAGTCATCAAAGCAAAAATGATTAATCACCCACATGAATCAAATGCGCGAGTCACTTTAGGGCAGCACGATGTAATATGAGGTCTACCCAGGAAAACGTGAAAACGGCGTGTCTACAGCTGCCCCGCCTTGGCATCTGCTTTGTAGGAAAAGGACATGTAATAGAATGGAATGAAATGGATGGGATGAAATGGAGTGAGGTGAAAAGCAGGTGTCAAGGTGTGATGAGACACGCCTTCATCATTTTCCTGATGAGAATCTTTCTCGAGTTTCACCGAAGTAACCTTGAAGAAAGCTCTCCGAAATCGATCATTATTTGGATGATAAACACACAGGGAATGATAAAATGTGCACTGGGGCACAAACAATTAAAAGGACTAACTTCACGGTGCGGAAGTACCTGGGTCGTAGGCCTGCAGGTTTCACCATTGGAGAGCGGTTACCAGCCATTGTGGACGTGCTACAGCCAAGGTGGGTCCGAGGGGAATGAAAAAAGATGATTTGGGGACAAATTCAAACAATGGTTTCTTCCAGAGAAACATCTCAAGGCATCCTTGGGAAAACTCAGTACTCGACTCATAATGGAATATCTCATATGTAAGCATTTAAGCACAGTGACTCACACAATCAAAGTAAGTGAATGATTTTCCACGATAAACTCAAAGTCCTACATGAATGCATACTGGGTTTAAAAGGAAAAATTAAAACAAAAGAAAATAGAAGATAGTCAAGGATAATATTGCTAAGTTGTGAAGAATGGGTCAGGATACCAATGCGGTGAGCTGACACTAAGCCGGGGTTCGTTTATCCACGCATCGACTCATCGAACGGAACCATCATCCCCATACTATCACAACTCAACGGCCTATCCGTACGATTCAAACTCTTCCGAGATCATCACTGTTTTTGTTGAAGGGGAACTCAGATCTCGGATTCATTCGGACCGTAAGGTCCTTGACATGCTCTAGTAGTGTAGATATCATATAGTAAGATGCAAGACGCAGTGGGGTCAGTCACCGAGGTGACTTAAGGGCGGGACATGATATCCCATTTTTTATTTTTATTTTTTTTTATTTTTTTCATCATCATTTTTTTTCTTTTGTGATACCTGCAATCGATAGTTAGCACACAATTATTGCATAAGAAATAAAATTACATTCTACTGTACAAAGAAATCCGCACACCAAAGTGATTCACAGAGACTATCAAAACACTGTGCAAAGCAAACCACATTCCCTCGGTCAAAGTCCATGACGGTAACTCATCATTAATGCTTTACTTTTACCATTTTACCACCTTTCCTCCTATAAGTACCCCCTAGCTCTTAGCCAGATGTCATTCAAGGGTGTTCTATTCTTTTGAGATGGGAAGAGAGAGGTCCCAGTCCTTGGAGATGGAGGGTGAACCTTCCCACCTTACCAAAAGGGGGAGATTCGATCACGAATTCAAGAAATTGATCGACATTGAAGGTCATCTGAGCGAAAGGATTCGGTCGCGGATGGTAAGCCTATCCCTTTTCCTCTATTTTTCCTGCATGAGTCCTTTCTTATCCCTTGATTCTTTTCTTTCCTTTTCTTTCAGCCGTATCCTCTCTTTCCGGGCCTGAGGAAATTCTCCAAGCTGCCGTGGCTGTCGAAGCTCACATCCAACATTACTACCGACATGAGGGTTTTCATTTCAAAGTGGCACCTTCAAGGCCTGGTTATCCACGCCAAATATTATAACAAGATCTGCATTGACTGGGCAGCCATGGGTGCACTGGTAGAGGTTTAGCACCCTGAAACCCACACCTTCGTCTTTCCTACTTTTGAATCGACGATCCTTCTGGAGGAAGCGGAACTCCTGCTTGGCTTAAAAAGATTCAGAAATGATGGCAAAATAAAAATTTTGCCCATGGGGAAGAAGGCATCTTCTGAGGAAATTCTGGGGAGCTTCATGCCCTGCGGAGCCATTAAAGGTGTTCAGACCCAGAAGGGAATCAACTTACAAAAGCTCGCAGACTGGACCATGAGCGCTTTAGAAAGATTGACAGGTGACGAATGCTTAGAAGGGCTCATGAAAGGGTTCGTGATATGTTTGGCCGGAGCTCTCCTCTTCCCTAGCACCGATAATATCATGGAGGAGGATCAGCTGGGCGCGATTTGCGGACTCTGGAAGGGCAGAAGAGTGGGTCCGGCCGTCCTCGCCTACCTTTACAGCGGTCTCACGGCTTCCAGCATGGGCCAGCCCCCTTATGGGTGCATGTTTCTCCTCAATTGCTGGATCGATCTCCACTTCAAATTTGATCGCTGCGAGGAGGCACGAACTACTTCTAGAATCTTCCAACAAAGACCCTTTATCACATGGTTGATGTGTTGGGTTTTGGCGGGAGTGTGGCTAATCGCATGCCTCGGCTGAAGTCAGGTGGAGACTGGCGCACTTACTTCAACACTTTGGAGCGAGATGCGTTTATTCATGCGCCAGCATGTTTACTTGGACGTGAACTTCTCACGATATCTTCCCCTGACGCGGAACTCCAGCTTATCGGTGCAACTGAGTTTGTTCTTTATGGCTCGCACCGATGTTGCCTGCAAATCGGCCTTCCGCGACACTCTTTTCCGACACCATCCGATATGCCTTTGATTAAGGCGAGGGATTTGGGCACAAGGGGTGATGCCACAGACATGAAAGCGATCAAAGCGGCGTGGAAAGCAGGCGTTCCACGTGTTGGGTTCGGTGAAGTATTCAGAGGGGGGGTGAATGAATATAGCCCTTTAAAAAAACTTTCGCCCAAAATAAGATTTCACTCACTTAAAAACTGGAATGCTAACAAGACAAATTAAAACACTCATCTACTGAACCTATAAGCAAACAGTTGAGCGCCCCTATGCATTCATCTAGCGGAAGCACAAATAGAACAAAACAAACCACAATGCAAGAGGGTTTTTAGGTGGTTCGGTCCAGCAGACCTACATCCACCCCACACTCAACCCGAGTGTGGCTTCCTGCTGACTCATAGCTTGAACAGCTGGGCATCACAGCTTGCCATATATCAGCTGGGCCTCACAGCTTGCCATCCGCTGAGCATCACAGCTTGCTTCCGCTGGGCAATACAGCTTAGCCATCGCTGACTCACAGCTTGAACCCGCTGGGGATTACAGCTTAACTCGTCCGAGACCAACTCTCGCCAGCTGAGGATTACAGCTTTACCTGTCCAGTGGAGACCTCCACTGCATCCGCTGACTAACAGCTTGAAGAAGTGATAAAATGAAAAACGAAAACAGAACAAGACAACAATCGGGAAAGCTGTAAATGAAAAACACAATATAGCTCTCAACAGAGCAGACTGGCCTGGATTTGATCCACGGTCCAGTAAACAAATCTTCGGACTTCACTCTTCTTCTCTCGATCTCACTGTCTCTCTTTCTTTCTCTCTTTCTCTTCTTTCTCTTCTTCTTCTGCTAATCTCTCACTCTCTTCTCGAGCTCTCTATCTCTTCCTTTCTCTTCTTTCTCTTCTTTCTCTTCTTCTTTCACTCTCTGTCTGGATCGTGGCTCTCTGTATGGACTTCACCTCTTGCCAACTCGATCAGCATTCATCTGTGGACGAAGACCTTCTTTTATAACAGCAGCCAGCAGGAGGGCAGCACTGGGCGCGTGTGGCTTCCACATTTCCCGCCCAGAACTTTTGGCCACGTGTCAACTTTCTGTCAGTCCTTCAGCCTCGGATCACGTGCCCTCCTTAAGCTTCACGATCAGAGCACCTGTCAGACAGAGTATCGGATAAGTCATCAGTTTAAGTGAAGAACTCTGTATAAACTTTGAAATGAAGTGCACTGAATAGACTTTATTTCAAATCCAATGTATAGACTTCGATGTATGGACTTTACAATGCAAACAACAATGTATACACTTTGCCCCAATGTGTAGACTTCAAGCCAATGTCCAAGAGCAATGTATAGACTCTGCCCAATGTATAGAGTTCCTATATTCAGTGCTGTGCGATGTACAGACTTCATATATGAAGGCACTCGCTGTACAGACTTAGGCAATGTGAAGACTTGGACAGACAACTCACAATGTATGGACTTCACGATGTATATACTTGCCAAGACGAATGAACGATGTACATACTTGGGCAAACACAGTCTGTATAGACTTTACCAGTGTGCAGACTTTGAAGAGCATTCAGCAATGTGCAGACTTCACTGCATATGAAGCAGCGTATAGACTTAACCAAGCAATGTACACACTTGCTGAGTTGACGCTACAAGACACACTGAGTTGACGCTACATGAAACATGGACAGTGTACAGACTTTATGAATGAAATGCATTGTGCAAATGAGAAAGTCTGTACAGACTTTGTGAAGCATGACTTCAATGTACAAACTTTGCTGAATGAACGTTGTGAATACGAGTCCAGTGTACAGACTTAGCCGTTGCAGACCAATGTATGGACTTGAGATCTAATGCAAACGGCTGTACAGACTTGAACACGGGAGCTCTGTACAGACTTGATCAAGGCAAAGGCAGTCAAGTGTATAGACTTCAAAGTGGAACGACGGTAAAGTCAACAATGTATAGACTTCAAGGGAAACGACGGTAAAGCTACCGATGTATAGACTTGAAGGGAAACATAGGTGAAGCTTCCAATGTACAGACTTGGAAGAACACCGTTGAATATGTAGACTTGATCAAGAGTCCAATGTGCATACTTGCCACCGACCAAAGTATAGACTTGGTGGTCGTGAGACGGTGGCCAAGACACTGTACGGACGGATGCATAGACTTCGCCTAAACACTGTCCGATGTACAGGCTTTAGTCTGAAGCGTTGTATGGACTTGCAAGAGACGCACAAAGAGACACTGCCTGAGATGATCAACTGTACATACTTGCTAAATGAAATGTTTCGTAAGACACATCAAGAGACGGTCAACGAGACGCTGACTATGTACAGACTTCAACTTAAAGATGCACGATGTACAGACTTTCCAATGTCTAGACTTATGAACAGTGCGTGCATCTACAGTGCAAATGTATAGCCTTTATGTAAGAAGGCAACCGATGTACATACTTTGCAAACATAACACTGGGCGTTGTATAGACTTACACTAGCACAGGTGAAGACTTCATGATAGTGCAGCAGCCAGTGTATGGACTTGAGCAGTCTGCTGCTGAACAACCGATGTATAGACTTCACAGTCTGCTAAGCAAGCAATGTATGGACTTTGGCCGAGGCAGACTGAAGAAGCAATGTACAGACTATGCAATGTTCAGACTTCATCTTAAAGCCAAGAGAAACTCTGTACAGACTTCCAATGAATGGACTTTAACCCAAGGATGCACAATGTATAGAGTTCACCTTTGAAACAAATGTACAGACTTTGAGGCAGAAGCCACGGCTGTACAGACTTCAGAAGAACAATGCATGAGCAAGCCTAACGGATGTACAGACTTTAAGATGTGTAGACTTTGCCAAAGAGCTGGACGATGTACAGACTTGAAACAAGGCGAAGTCTGTACAGACTTGAAGATTCACAGTGTGTAGACTTTGGCAAGGCAACGTCGGTAAAGCTCCCAATGTACAGACTTTCAAAGCTGATCGTAGGTAAAGACTCTAATGTGCAGACTTGGAGTTACAACGTAGGAACAGATGCCAACGTACAGACTTTGGCAAGCAACGATGTACAGACTTTACCTATTAGTTCAATGTACAGACTTCGAAGCAAATGTGAAGCCAATGTACAGACTTGCCACCTACCAATGTATAGACTTGGTGGAAGTCATGCAATGTACAGACTTCACGATGAAAGCATGAACAGTCCGATGTATGGACTTGGCAAGCCTAAGACGCTGAATGAGACGGTGGGGTCTATATAGACTTTGCTCAAAGCCTTAGACGCTAACAGAGACAGACGTTGTACACACTTTAAGTCCAGTGTATAGACAATGCCTTAGACTCTAAATGAGATGCTAAGAAGATGCATTGTATGGACTTTGAGAAATGCTTCAAGTGGATGGCTGTACAGACTTCATGAATGTGCAGACTTGACAACGAGATGCACAATGTATAGACTATGCACATGCATGAAGAGCCCTGATGATGTATGGACTTGCTAATGCAATCTAGGGCGATGTGCAGACTTTGTCCACGAACTGTGCACATGCATGAACGATGTAAAGACTCTGAAATGCTTTACCCTGCAGTGTATTGACTTGCTAGTCATCAAACTACATGCAAACAGAAAAGCAACGCACATGCACAACCAATATATCAGTCATACACATGCATTCTCCACAAAACAAGTTATGTTGCTATCATCAAAACACAATCTCATAAAGCACTCACTGTGTTGCTATCATCAAAACAAAACAGCATTGCTATCATCAAATCAACATAGCACATGCTTGTGCCTAAGAGGCACAACATTCTCCCCCTTTTTGATGATGGCAACACACTGTGACAGTGAGTCACACACAAAATTTTCTCCCCCTTTGACATGATCAAAAAGAGAAAAACAGTATGAACATATGTGCAACATGGCAGTATGCATGCAAATACCCTTAGAGCTCCCCCTGAATGTATGACTCCCCCTGAATTGGTTCTCCCCTTAAATAATTGCTCCCCCTTTGAGAAGGAATATGAACATATAAACAAAGGTAGAGAAGGTAGGAGGGTCACTTGACAACAGCTGAATCATTGGTTCAGAAAGTAAGCCTGATTATAAACAACAGTTAAAGTATAAGAATCAGCAACGTACAGTTTTGACAAAAATTCAGGTTTAACAGTGATAAATCTAGAGTAAAACACCTGACCCCTGAAAAAGAGTTTATAGACTCCATTTATAGCAATGAATCTAGGACACATGGTATTAATAGATAAGTCAGAAATAATACCCTTTTGTGATTAAACAAGGAAATTCAAGAAAGGTAACTTGAATATGTATTAATAAAAACAATTTTCACTCATTGACTTTTGATTTTCAAAGAGTTACAGCAGTTTGTATTTCACTTTTGAATTTTCAGAAACTGAACTAAGTGAATAGACATGTGGCATTTATGCTGTTGACATTAGGTGTACACCTTGATTAGAGGCAGATACTCCCAGTTACTAGGCATAAACTACAAGATCTACTTCAGGTCAAGGTCTACAAAGAACAATCTTCACCTTTGACATTAAGGGCACACCTTGATCAGAGGCCAGTACCCCCCAGTTACTTGGTGAGGACTCCCCCTATAGATTCGACCCTATGAACAGAGTTAGCTTGAAGCACTTCATGACATGTGAATTTTCCTGCTTCATTGGAGGAGTTCACAGTTTCTCAGTGCAATCAACCATTGCTCTGTCACAATGTTCAGTTCTTTACATTTATGATCTTATTTACTGCTGCCCTTAATTCTTTTAGAGTGATTGTTTGAAAAACATTACACACTCTTGTTCACCTGTTCTAGACATTTCCAGTTCAACACATTTAGGCATTACAAAAAACTTTTTCTATTTTAGCCATGAGACAAAGATTAAGAGCTATAAAAGTTTTCTTTTATCTCAAATTCTGAAGTGCAGACACTTAACTCTCCAATTTATAAAGGTTAAACCTTTAGTTCCTTTCAATTTGTAAGAGTGATTCTTATAAGTGAACAATTGCATTAATCACAGCTCAATATACTAAACCAGAAACAATTGTTGTTGTTCAGTGAAAAAGATGGGGAAAAGATAGCAATAAGCATTATGGTCCAATGGCATCTGATTGTCAAAGAATACGAATGAATTCAATGGGGACAGTGATAAGTAGCAAGGATTCAATATGATGAACTAAGCTCTCAGCTCCCCCTGACACCATGATGCAAAAGATATGCTATGCAGCACACTGCTCTATATGCAAACTATACAACGAAACATGAGACAAGTATGCAATCATTTTAATTTTATGCGCCCAAGTCATTTCTTTTTAGATTTTTCAAAATTTAATTATATGTAGGACACTGCTCTACATGAAGACAGGACCCATGGTACTAGGCGGAGAACCCGGTCTCAAAGACCATCTCACACATGGTAGAAACCTCCGGACAGATTTTCCTGTCTTTTAGTAACATACCATTTGATATACTAGGGTTATGCAAGACAATGCAACATAAAGTAGTCCTACATGTATTGAACAGCATCATTGACAGTCATGCAAATGATGTATGCAGACATAAGACACATGCATTGACTGTGTACACTAAATGAACCATTCACAATCAGCAAGTTATGCATTTAACAGCAAGCATGCAATGCATTAACACAAAACACATGCATTGACACATAGTCTATATAGTGCATCAACTGAATACACTAAAAAAGCATTCAAATTCAGTTCAACATATAGCAAGAGAAGAGCATCAGATATGCAGAATTGAATTCAATAGCTGAGTCTGGAATGTAGACTGATCAGCTAGACATGAAGAGATCATCATAAATCAAACAGACAATTCAACAATTTCAGTTAATGAATTTAAAGCAAAGTTCAGAACTGACCTGAAATATAGAATCCTGGGGTTTTTTTTGAGTGCCTTGGATCATAAACCCCTTTTATTTCTCCCACCAAGGCACACCTGCAAGATAAAATCAAGTTGATACTGCAGGAACCCAAGAGGTCTTGGGTCCTGAATTACCCCTATCAGGTGTTCTAAATAATTTCTTAGCAATATTGTCATCAAATTCCATTAGAGAGCAATCAGACATAGAATGTCCAAAATTTCCACAATAATGACATGAACCAACAGATTTTCTGGTCCTATGATGCATATCTATAGCAACATGGGACCTATGAAACTTAGCATGAAATGTTCTGTTGTTTACAAGGACATTTTGTTTCTTACCAGCAGCATTGGGAGCAGGAAATTTTACAGATTTAAAATTAAATCTACTTCTTTGAGCATGCCAACAGCCCTGGACTGTGTGGCCATGCCTCCCACATTCGAAGCACCTTGTGTGCTTACCTTTGGAACCAATATTATTTCTATCAAAAGCATCTTTGTTAACATGGAAATTAACAAATTAAGAATTGAATCTCTTTCTCGGATTCTGCCAACATTGAGCAGCAATGTGACCAAACTTCCCACAACAAAAACAATTTAGATTCTTTCTCCTAGAAGCATGATTTCTAGCATGAAATTCTTTAACATTCAGATTACCCTTTTTCTGATCAGACAGAACTTTTCTAGCATACTTTTTGTCATCTTGTTTCATCACAAAACACTCACTCATAAAGTGTCCATGCTTACCACATTCGAAGCATGCTGGGGTTCTTTTACCAGAAGCAGTTTTATTTCCAGGGAAATTTACAGGTTTTAAATTGACTTTCTTTCCCTGGGCATGCCAGCAATGAGCTGCAATGTGGCCCATCTTGCCACAATGAAAACACTCTATTTTCCTTCTTTGAAAAATATGATTTCTAGCAGGAATTTTCTGTGCAGTAGTAGCAGCTAGGTCATCTAATTCAAACATCTTACACTCATGCATCATATGACCTATCTTATTACAATAGAAACACTGCACATTATTTTCCTTTTTAAACTGAATTTTATGAGAAGATTTTTCATAGCAATTTTCCTTTTTCTTTTGTTCAGCCCTGTGCTTATTGTTCTGAGATTTCTTAGATGAAATACATTTTGAGGTACTAGCACATTCTGAACTTTTCACATTGGTGCCAAGCAGTTTATTCAAATTGTTTTTACCTTTGACAAATTTAGACAGAGTGTTTTTCAGATTTTCAATTTCAGAATTCAATGAAGCAATACTCACTTCATACTTGGATAGCTCAAATTCACATGCAATTAGCTACTGTTGCAAAGTATCATTCAGGTTCTTCAGAGTTTCATTTTCTTGTTGAACCATTATTTCAATGTTGTTCTCATTTTCCTTCACAATTGATTTTTCTTTTTCAATTGACATCCATCTCTCAGAGAAGACAGTATTAAGAACCATTAGCCTTTTATTTTGATCTTTCAAGTAGACATTTTCTTCTTTTAGAGATTTGATTTGTTCTTTTTGAGAACTGTCATCAGAATCAAAATCATTAATCATGTCTTCGAGAATGACACAAGCTTTGCAAGGATTATTTTCACCGATGAGTTTGTTTCTAATATTCTCATTTTCAGATTTCAACCTGTTCAACTCATCTTTTTCTTTAATCATTTCAGATTTCAAATTATTCATTTCTTTTCTTAAATTTTTATTTTCAGATTTTAATTTCTTGGACACTTTAAACAGATTTTCATACATCACTATCAATTCATCAAAAGAAACTCCATCTGATCCAGAGCTTACCTGAGATGAGGTTTCCTCATCATCACTTCCCCGGTTGGCCATTAAGCATATGGACTTTTCTCCTTCTTCATCACTATCCGAAGTGTTCCCTTTGAATTTCGAGAATTTTGGACAGTCAGTCTTCACATGGCCGGCCTTCCTGCATTTGTAGCAGACGTTAGTATCAACAATCTTGGCAGGGTTAGATCTGTACCTTATTTGCTTTCGGCCATCACCAGACTTTCCTTCTCTTTTTCTCATAAATTTCCTGAATTCACTGGTCAGCATTTCAATGTGGTCTCCATCAATTTCAGACCCCGAGAAGCTGCTTTTCTCACTTAATGATCCACTATGGCTGGATCTGTTTGCTTTGTTGAAGCCAGCCTTCAGCACGATTGGTTCCATTACAAATAATCTGAAAGCACAGAGAAACTGAAGCACTTAGATCAAATGAGCAAGGCAAGGCACTAAGTCGGAGAACCAAAATAACGAACACAAAAAGCACACTATGAAATGCACCAAACAGAAATGCACTAAACCAGATGATCAAAGTAAAGCAGTAAGATAGTGAAACAAATCAACGAGCAGAAGAAGCCCACTCTGATGTGCACCAAAAGCTAGCAGGAACTGCTGCGGATTGTTAGATCCTATGCACAGCAACCCGCTCTGATACCAAGTGTTGGGTTCGGTGCAGTATTCAGAGGGGGGGTGAATGAATATAGCCCTTTAAAAAAACTTTCGCCCAAAATAAGATTTCGCTCACTTAAAAACTGGAATGTTAACAAGACAAATTAGAACACTCATCTACTGAAGCTATAAGCAAACAGTTGAGTGCCCCTATGCATTCATCTAGCGGAAGCACAAATAGAACAAAACAAACCACAATGCAAGAGGGTTTTTAGGTGGCTCGGTCCAGCAGACCTACATCCACCCCACACTCAACCCGAGTGTGGCTTCCTGCTGACTCACAGCTTGAACAGCTGGGCATCACAGCTTGCCATACATCAGCTGGGCCTCACAGCTTGCCATCCGCTGAGCATCACAGCTTGCTTCCGCTGGGCAATACAGCTTAGCCATCGCTGACTCACAGCTTGAACCCGCTGGGGATTACAGCTTAACCCGTCCAAGACCAAGTCTCGCCAGCTGAGGATTACAGCTTTACCTGTCCAGTGGAGACCTCCACTGCATCCGCTGACTAACAGCTTGAAGAAGGGATAAAATAGAAAACGAAAACAGAACAAGACAGCAATCGGAAAGCTGTAAATGAAAAACACAATATAGCTCTCAACAGAGCAGACTGGCCTGGATTTGATTCACGGTCCAGTAAACAAATCTTCAGACTTCACTCTTCTTCTCTCGATCTCACTGTCTCTCTTTCTTTCTCTCTTTCTCTTCTTTCTCTTCTTCTTCTGCTAATCTCTCACTCTCTTCTCGAGCTCTCTATCTCTTCCTTTCTCTTCTTTCTCTTCTTTCTCTTCTTCTTTCACTCTCTGTCTGGATCGTGGCTCTTTGTATGGACTTCACCTCTTGCCAACTCGATCAACATTCATCTGTGGACGAAGACCTCCTTTTATAACAGCAGCCAGCAGGAGGGCAGCACTGGGCGCGTGTGGCTTCCACATTTCCCGCCCAGAACTTTTGGCCACGTGTCAGCTTTTTATCAGTCCTTCAGCCTCGGATCACATGCCCTCCTTAAGCTTCACGATCAGAGCACCTGTCAGACAGAGTATCGGATAAGTCATCAGTTTAAGTGAAGAACTCTGTATAAACTTTGAAATGAAGTGCACTGTATAGACTTTATTTCAAATCCAATGTATAGACTTCGATGTATGGACTTTACAATGCAAACAACAATGTATACACTTTGCCCCAATGTGTAGACTTCAAGCCAATGTCCAAGAGCAATGTATAGACTCTGCCCAATGTATAGAGTTCCTATATTCAGTGTTGTGCGATGTACAGACTTCATATATGAAGGCACTCGCTGTACAGACTTAGGCAATGTGAAGACTTGGACAGACAACTGACAATGTATGGACTTCACGATGTACAGACTTGCCAAGATGAATGAACGATGTACATACTTGGGCAAACACAGTCTGTATAGACTTTACCAGTGTGCAGACTTTGAAGAGCATTCAGCAATGTGCAGACTTCACTGCATATGAAGCAGCGTATAGACTTAACCAAGCAATGTACACACTTGCTGAGTTGACGCTACAAGACACACTGAGTTGACGCTACATGAAACATGGACAGTGTACAGACTTTATGAATGAAATGCATTGTACAAATGAGAAAGTCTGTACAGACTTTGTGAAGCATGACTTCAATGTACAAACTTTGCTGAATGAACGTTGTGAATACGAGTCCAGTGTACAGACTTAGCCGTTGCAGACCAATGTATGGACTTGAGATCTAATGCAAACGGCTGTACAGACTTGAACACGGGAGCTCTGTACAGACTTGATCAAGGCAAAGGCAGTCAAGTGTATAGACTTCAAAGTGGAACGACGGTAAAGTCAACAATGTATAGACTTCAAGGGAAACGACGGTAAAGCTACCGATGTATAGACTTGAAGGGAAACATAGGTGAAGCTTCCAATGTACAGACTTGGAAGAACACTGTTGAATATGTAGACTTGATCAAGAGTCCAATGTGCAGACTTGCCACCGACCAAAGTATAGACTTGGTGTTCGTGAGACGGTGGCCAAGACACTGTACGGACGGATGTATAGACTTCGCCTAAACACTGTCCGATGTACAGGCTTTAGTCTGAAGCGTTGTATGGACTTGCAAGAGACGCACAAAGAGACACTTCCTGAGACGATCAACTGTACATACTTGCTAAATGAAATGTTTCGTAAGACAAATCAAGAGACGGTCAACGAGACACTGACTATGTACAGACTTCAACTTAAAGATGCACGATGTACAGACTTTCCAATGTCTAGACTTATGAACAGTGCGTGCATCTACAGTGTAAATGTATAGCCTTTATGTAAGAAGGCAACCGATGTACATACTTTGCAAGCATAACACTGGGCGTTGTATAGACTTACACTAGCACAGGTGAAGACTTCATGAGAGTGCAGCAGCCAGTGTATGGACTTGAGCAGTCTGCTGCTGAACAACCGATGTATAGACTTCACAGCCTGCTAAGCAAGCAATGTATGGACTTTGGCCGAGGCAGACTGAAGAAGCAATGTACAGACTATGCAATGTTCAGACTTCATCTTAAAGCCAAGAGAAACTCTGTACAGACTTCCAATGAATGGACTTTAACCCAAGGATGCACAATGTATAGAGTTCGCCTTTGAAACAAATGTACAGACTTTGAGGCAGAAGCCACGGCTATACAGACTTCAGAAGAACAATGCATGAGCAAGCCTAACGGATGTACAGACTTTAAGATGTGTAGACTTTGCCAAAGAGCTGGACGATGTACAGACTTGAAACAAGGCGAAGTCTGTACAGACTTGAAGATTCACAGTGTGTAGACTTTGGCAAGGCAACGTCGGTAAAGCTCCCAATGTACAGACTTTCAAAGCTGATCGTAGGTAAAGACTCCAATGTGCAGACTTGGAGTTGCAACGTAGGAACAGATGCCAATGTACATACTTTGGCAAGCAACGATGTACAGACTTTACCTATTAGTTCAATGTACAGACTTCGAAGCAAATGTGAAGCTAATGTACAGACTTGCCACCTACCAATGTATAGCTTTGGTGGAAGTCATGCAATGTACAGACTTCACGATGAAAGTATGAACAGTCCGATGTATGGACTTGGCAAGCCTAAGACGCTGAATGAGACGGTGGGGTCTGTATAGACTTTGCTCAAAGCCTTAGACGCTAACAGAGACAGACGATGTACACACTTTAAGTCTAGTGTATAGACAATGCCTTAGACTCTAAATGAGATACTAAGAAGATGCATTGTATGGACTTTGAGAAATGCTTCAAGTGGATGGCTGTACAGACTTCATGAATGTGCAGACTTGACAACGAGATGCACAATGTATAGACTATGCACATGCATGAAGAGCCCTGATGATGTATGGACTTGCTAATGCAATCTAGGGCGATGTGCAGACTTTGTCCACGAACTGTGCACATGCATGAACGATGTAAAATCTCTGAAATGCTTTACCCTGCAGTGTATAGACTTGCTAGTCATCAAACTACATGCAGACAGAAAAGCAACGCACATGCACAACCAATATATCAGTCATACACATGCATTCTCCACAAAATAAGTTATGTTGCTATCATCAAAACACAATCTCATAAAGCACTCACTATGTTGCTATCATCAAAATAAAATAGCATTGCTATCATCAAATCAACATAGCACATGCAAATCAACATAGCACATGCTTGTGCCTAAGAGGCACAACACCACGGAAGGTGATGGTGTCTGTGAGTGAGGACCATGAGCTGTTGAATGTTTATGTAATGGAACTAGGGAAACTGAGGCCCGAGGTGCCCGAGCGTCCAGAGATGCATTCCTTCTTTAGATGTGGGAGAGCGAGAACCCATGGTGGAGAGGCTCCCGGAGCTAGTACCGTCTTTTCCGACAAGTAGAGGATAGCTCGACCAGCGGCCTCGACTTCAAGAGTTTGGCGACCATCAGGGTCGCGAGGGGAAGCAGGAGAGCGACAAAGAGCACCTTGCGGCGCGACAAGGCAATCGCTGCGTTGCAGAGCTATAGAAGGCCTCCGAAGGACTGCGACAAAGAGCACCTTGCGGCGCGACATGGTGATCGCTGCGTTGCAGAGCTATAGAAGGCCTCCGAAGGACTTCTTGCCTGCGGAGAGAGAAGCGGTTACCAGGAGGGTGATGAGGATTAGTGAATGGCTTGCACGCCCACGCTCTCCTCATGACGGGCACAAACCCTTATATAGATGTGTGAGTGGAATGACTTGGTTTGAACGCAGCAGGCTTGCCTTAGATGCGTTCCTTCTGCTCTACGGCTCTTCTCTACCACATGGGTTTCAACAAGACATGCTCGACGAGATATCTCCTTAAAACATGGGACAGTGACTTGTGATGGCCACGATTGTCCAAGGGAATCTGCCACCGCCTTCGAAATGACGGCCCCCTAGTACTCTATTCCCACGTGAATGTCCCAATTTTCTTTCTTTGCGCTGAAAGTAGTCGCAATAGGACAAGGGTCGCGGAGAATTTTAGACCACGTGAGGGTTCTGAAGCATTCGCCCGACATGGCAAAGTGGCATCCGAGGGCACCTCGGCCATGGCTTGCAATGGAAGCTATCACCAATTTCAATAGTGTCGGCCCATGTCACAAGGGACACGGGGATTCTTCAGACCGTATTACGGCTCTGAAGCATTCACCCGACATGGTAAAATGGCATCCGAGGGCACCTCGGCCATGGCTTGCAATGGAAGCTATCAGTAATTTCAATAGCGTCGGCCCCTGGCCCTGTTTTCCCGCATAGACGTCCCCCACTTTGCTAGCAGTAGTCACGAGAGGACAATGAACATGGGGAATCTTTGGACCGAAGAGAGAGGACAAGTTGGCAAATCACGCCTCTGGATCGATCACTCCAGATGATAGAGTGGCATACGGGAGTAAAGGGTGGATGACTTGTCACGAGGGCCACTGCTAAGCATGATAGGGATAGGCCCAGATCACGTCCATTCCAATCCTATAAATACCTCCCCTTTCGCTCGACTTGGAAGCACCGAAGTCGTGAGAGCAGATTTGAGGAGTGCAAGTTTGTAAGGAGGGGAGGTAGTGAGTGTTGCTCATTTATCAGGATGGAGGGTGAATCTAGCTTCAGAGCAGAAGGTGAGTCTTCCCGCTCTTCGAAGAGGAGCAGATCTGGTAGCAGTTCCAGAAGACTCTCAGAAGTCGAAGGACAACTGAGTGAGAGGACCCGATCACAGCTTGTACGTGGATCCCTTAGTTCCTTTCTTTCATGTTTTCTTTTCCTTTCTTCCGTGCCAAACTCCGCTTTCTCACTTCTTATGGGTGTGCAGAGCCTGATGAGGTCGCACATCTCGTGGGAGCTGGTGGTAGCAGCATATCGAGGTCTGCCGGCCTTCCATAAGGCGAGGCTAGACATAATGGGGTTCGGGGCCTTCCTCCGAATCGAGCCAATTAAGCTCGACCTTGCCCTGATCCAAGCACTGCATGAAATATGGGACCCAGTGAGCCGGGCATTTCTGATGCCGTGGGGGCACATGGTGCCCAGCCTGGAAGACATGGTCCGCATCACAGGCCTGAAGGTAGATGGGGAAGCGGTGACTGGCGTCACCTACGCGGACTACCGAGAAGGTGCCCAGAAGTTGTTGGGGCTGGACCTTGACGGTCGGAAGAACATGTCAGTAGCTAAGGCATCAATCATGGAGGTGTTAGGGCTTACTGACATTCGTCCACAGGATGACGAGTCCCTGGAGGAATTCATGGAAAGGGCAGAAAGAGGTGCCCGTGCCGTATACTGCGTAGATGCTATCAACTGGGAGAGGACCAATATGGACCTGAGGAGGTTCCTCCTCTTCCTGTTGGGCAAGTTGCTGCTGGGCTCCAAGGGAGACAACATACACTGCCGCTTCCTGGAGCTGCTCGTGGACTTGGAGAGGGTAGGACAGTACGCCTGGGGAGCTGCCATACTAGCGCATCTATTCACAGGTCTGTCGCAAAGGACATGCCGAGAGGTGACAATAAATGGGTTTACGCCCTTCATCCAGGTAAAAGATTATTTTTTTGTGGTTTTTATTTTATGCTTTTTTTTTGTAGTTGTTGATGCCAATGACACATGATGGTGTAGCTATGGAGCTACTATTACATTCCAATGGGGAGAGCTCGACACTGGCGGCCAGTGACGATCCCGTTGGCTAGGCGGTGGCAACCCATCATGAGTACAGCACCATTATCCTACTAACTGATGGTATTGAGATGGGAGCTACAAGAGTTCCCTGCAACGATGGTAGGATATTTTTTTCTATTTTTTTATTTTGTTCATTTTTTTTACCATTTTTTTGTATTTTCGGGTAACTAAGAAGATATGTACAACCCAACATAGGTGAACTAGAGACCCTACTTAAACATGGTCGATGTCGACCAGCCATGGGTAATTGGAAGCCGTGCCCGATTCGGACGGGACCTCTGGCTCCATTGTTTGAACGAAATTGAGTCACTAAGGCTACGATTAGCCATGAGGACCCTAGGGCTTGCCCAAGAATGGGTGGATATGACCACATCACCCAACGTCGGGAAGAAGATGCGTGGGCCGGCAACCTGCGTTGATTGGAGGGTGCGCTTCCCCGAATAGTATGAAGACTGGCAACGGGATGGCACGCTCGTGGAATCACAAGCGCAAGACAGTGAAGATTACCTACGGCTCTACAGGGCAATGTATGCGGAGAGGCTCCAGCTTGGAGGGCTTGTGGAGGTAAAGTAAAAACACCATTTTTTTTGCCTTTTACAATTTCCATTTTTTTTTGATTTTTTGTGAACTCGAGAGCCATAACCGTAGGATGCCCGTGACACCATAATAACGAACTTACGAGCTCGTTTGGCGGATACGGAGCAAGAGTTGAATGACACCCGAGTGGCTCTGGGTTCATCAGTAACTGTATATGTACATGCTCCTGATATGACTTGAAATTCATGGCGCTAACCACTTAATGTCACCTCATATATGTCGCAGCGCGCCCAGCTCGATGCAGTTTCATCGGCAATGAGGGCAGACGGCGTTTCTTCCAGTCTATGGATTCCTACTTCAAAGTTGGATCTACTCCACGAGCAGCTTGCTCATGCCACACAACGGGCCGTAGAGGCAGAAGGGATGCTTTCTGCACATGTGAGGGTCTCACCATTTAATATCCCTCGTTCAAGCATTGGCATATGCCTGAGATGAGATGTATGGCAGGAGAAATAAACACAGGAGGCACTTGCGCATGCCACCCAGAAGGAAGCTAAAATAGCTGAGCTGGAAGAGGAACTACAGCGTCATCCAGGTGACGACTTTTCTAGGGACGCTGTGGAGCTGAGGATCACCCTTCAGCTGGAGAGGGAAGATAGAGAGAGAGAACGTGCCGAAAGAGAAAAGGACGGGGAACGAGAGAAGGCCAAGAGATTAGCCGAGAAAGAGGAGAAGAGGGCCCTGGAGGCCCAATTATTTGAATTGAGGATCAGTCTCGGCCTTGCCGAGCAATGGCTGAAGGATGGCGAGGAACGTATAGACTTTGAGGAAGCCGATGTATAGGCTTTGAGAGGATGTACAGACTTGGTGAAGCCAATGTATAGACTTTGAGGAAGCCAATGCATAGACTTTGAGGATGTACAGACTTTTGTGAAGCCAATGTATAGACTTTGAGGAAGCCAATGTATAGACTTTGAGGACGTACAGACTTTGTGAAGCCAATGTATAGACTTTGAGGAAGCCAATGTACAGACTTTGAGTGAGTGTGGAGATGAATGTATAGACTTGGAGGAATGTATAGACTTTGGAGATGAATGTATAGACTTGGAGGGAATGTATAGACTTTTGGAGATAGATGTATAGACTTGGAGTGAATGTGGAGATGAATGTATAGACTTGGAGTGAATGTGGAGATGAATGTATAGACTTGGAGTGAATGTATAGACTTTGGAGATACATGGATTTAGGGACTGTATAGACTTTGGAGAATGTACAGACTTGCTATGTATAGACTTGGTGGGAATGTATAGACTTGGAGGAATGTATAGACTTGCTAAAAAAAAGAGTATAGACTTGCTGAAGAATGTATAGGCTTGGCTAAGCTGAACGTACAGACTTGCTGCACCGTACAGACTTGCTAAGCTCAACGTACAGACTTGCTGCAACGTACAGACTTGCTAACATGAATGTACAGACTTGCTGCAACGTAGAGACTTTGAACGTACAGACTTGCTGCAACGTACAGACTTGGACGTGCAGACTCGCCAAGTCATCAAAGCAAAAATGATTAATCACCCACATGAATCAAATGCGCGAGTCACTTTAGGGCAGCACGATGTAATATGAGGTCTACCCAGGAAAATGTGAAAACGACATGTCTACAGCGGGTTGCTTCTTCCTCTCCTTTCGGCCGGCCGATGGAGAGGGCTTTCCTTGGTTACCCTTGTAAAAGAGGAAACAGACAGATAACAAGTGAACCAGAAAAAGATGACAGTGTAGTATTAGTCCCTCGTGATGAAAAATGATGAAATCATGGCGAGACACACACCCGGTTGGTGTTATTTTTAAACCCCTCTCGGACGCGAGTAGGAGGGAAATGCTATGATGGATGGAAGATCATGCAAACGTGCATAAACGGATCTCTCTTATGAAGGGAGATGACAAATGACAGGATGATGCATGTGACAAAATGACAAAAGAGAAGGAGAGAGAATGGCTTATTGAAGATGCCGATGGCGGGATCCGGCGGAGCTTCGGCAGCGTAGGGACAACGTGGAAGCAGAATGGATGGAGCTAGCCTTCCTCTCGCGAGTGCGGGCACCCGGGAAGCCGGCAGAATCTCCTCCTGCAAAAACTCACGGGTTAGAAATGGGATCTGGCAGAGTCTCTCCTTCCTCTGTCAGATCTGAAGCCCCCTCCCTTCGAGGGAGGGGGTCCTCTATTTATAGAGGAGGACCTGAGTGAGGTGTCCAGTCTCCTGGACGCCTCAACATTGAGGCGTCCAGGCTCCTGGATGCTTCAATAATATTTTTTATTATTATTAGTTTTTTTTTATTTTTTTGTCTTTGAGACGTCCAACCATATGGACGCCTCAATATTTTTTTTTATTTTTTTAATTTCTTTGAAGCGTCCGGGACCCTAGACGCGCCTATTTTCGCCCACCGAATCGCCGCCGAAAGCCGTCGACAGTGGAGAAGACACGTGATTTCGGCGGGTAACCGTGACTCTCGAAGGGCACGTCCAGTCTACAAGACGTCTCTATGATTGGACTTATTCGAAAACGTCAAACTAAAAGACCAGAGCGGCGCCACGTGCGCGCTGCACGAGGTTTCTGAAGAAGGCGTCTAGGGTCCTTGACACGTCAAAGTGAGGCGTATAACCATCTTGACACGTCAATGATTTTCACGAAAAAAATTCAAAAACTGTAAAAAAAATCAGAAAAATAGGAAATCACCAAAGTAATTAAAAATATGAAGGCAACCTTGGGATATCATGGTGTAATATGATATTTACTCATGGTAACGTCGAGAACGGCGTGTCTACACCACCCACCCTCTGCCGGCCGTGACTTGCGCAGGAAAGGGATGAAGTTTGAAAAAAGAAAAAAGGAAGAGAGGTTTGAAAAGAAAATGAGAAGTTTGAAAAGAAAGGTTTGAAACAGAAAAAAAACATGCTGGTAGAGTATTAATATATATATATTATATATATATGATAAATCAGGGATATATATATCTATATAATATTATATCTATCATTTGAATAAATGAGTAACTGTGGCCCCCGAGTCCACTGCGGCGGCTTGAGCAGCGCCCGCGTCGCCTGACCGTCGACAGACAGTCCGTGATTTCGGGAGTGTGGTGTGCGTTACCGTCCTTCGCCAAGTCCGCTCCGCCGAGAAGGAAGAATTTGACGCTTTGGATGCATCGTTCTTGAGATGGGGACGGGTGCGAGGCCCCATTCGAAGCTCCAGATCCGTCCTCCTCCGCTCCGCCCTAAACGGAGAATTTGAAGCTTTGGATGCATCGTCCTTGAGATGGGGACGGGTGCGAGACCCCACTTGAAGCTCCAGGTTTGTCCTCTTCTGCCGTCCGCCTTTGCCTCCACCGACGCCACTACCACTTCAATCGAGGGTCCTGCGATTCAAGGTTCGAGGTTCGAGGTCGAGCCTCCTCCAAGCAGAGGGGTTTGACACGAATCGTCAAGCAACATGGGCAACTATTTATTTTATATACTTGTGTATATTTGTACGTATTTGAGTATTGAGTATGTACGTGTGTAAAATACATGTAGTAATACATGTATTATTTACTTTTGTTTTATTAGGCTAGTCATAGTCAAAGTGTGTATTTTATTTTATTTAAACCCACAAGTCAAAGGAGGGTTGTTGGTTTTATTTTATTAGGCTTGGGTATAGATGCAATTAGGAAAGTTTGAGGGTATTGTTGTTATGGCTTTTCTTATATAAGGAAGGCCAAGGGTGTGTTGTTCGTATGATGATATGAATGAAGAAGTTTGCCATAAGGTGCTTTGCCTTTGTGTTTCCCCTTCTCTTTTTTCTCCTTTGTGAGTTTGAGCGTCGCCCGGTGTGAGGCCGAACTATGCGAGACAACAAGTTATCCCGTCATGTTCATCCCTTCGGAGCTGCCGTCGATCCGTCCTCCGACGCCGTCCGCGTCAGGGAGGGAGACCGAGAGAGGGAGAGGAAGAGAGACCGTGAGAGAGGGGGATCGACGGTGGAGTGGGAGATGGAGACGGTGAGAGAGGGGGTCGAGGTCGCTTACCGGATGGGGAGACGCCGCGGCTCCGATTGGGAGAGCCGCCACCGCTCGTCGGAGAGAGAGAGAGAGAGGGGGTGTAACGACCCGAGAATCCGATTATCGGGAAGGCCCGATAACCCGAGACTCGCACCGCCACCCACGAGCCCGAAGACTCGGAAGGGTTAAAAGGATGGTGTGGAGACTCGGGTTATCGGGCCTTCCCGGTAATCGGATTCTCGGGTCGTTACAGCTGGTATCCGAGCGCGGTTGTGGAATTACATGAGAATCATAGGTAATTGTAGTGGTCCACTAGTCCACAGCGATGATGTACAGGTGACGCTGGCATTGGGCACCGCGTGTTTATTTTTGACCTTGCCATTTTCGTGTTTTCTGTCTTTTGCTTCAGGAGCGAGTATGGCGCCGAGGAGGAGCTCTCGCTCTCAGCAGGGGCAGTCAGCTGGAGGCCAGGAGATCCAGCAGGGGGTCCAGAGGGACCAGGAGGAGCATAGCAGAGCGCCACTGGGAGCTACCGAGGCCGCGGCTACTGCGAGAGTTCCGGGGGCCGAGGATTTCTTCCGAGGCATGTACCAGCTTATGTCTCAGCAGTTTGGCAGAGAGGCTGGTGAGGGCTCGTTAGCTAGGGGTGGGCCAGGCCGAGCAGTGAGGGACTTTCTGCAGTTCCATCCACCTTATTTCAGCGGCCAGGCAGACCCTGATGCCGCTCGCGATTGACTTGATGAGATGGAGCGGGTGTTCAGTTCTGCGAGGAGTACTGCCGAGGACAGAGTTGTGTTGGCCTACAACCAGTTGCAGGGTACGGCTCGGAGGTGGTGGTCTTCCGAGTGGAAGACGTCCTTTCAACTTCGTCTACTTGAGCAGATCGAGTGGAATGACTTTGTCAGTGCTTTCGAGCGTACGTACTGTCCAGATATTGTTGCCACGCAGCGGATGCGGGAGTTTCTAGAGCTGGTACAGGGTGACATGTCCATGTTGCAGTACAGGGCCCGATTTGTCGAGCTGGGTCGGTACGCACCTCACATCATGGAGCATGAGAGGGTGAGGACCACGCAGTTTGTGCAGGGCTTGAGGTTGGAGCTGAGGCACCATTTGATTGCGAACGGGGCCACTGATCTAGAGACAGCGTCTTGTGTTGCTATTTCTTTGGAGATGGATATGCAGAGGACCCGAGGACCGATCAGCCAGGGACAGTCTTTGTCAGGTCACAGCCATCAGTCGGTTACCCAGCAGCATGGTTTCTTTCAGCATGCGTCGGGTGGTTCAGGAGCACCGGCATCGGCAGCGTCGGTAGCAGGATCTGCGTCCTTCGGCTCGAATGTCAAGAAGTTCTTGAAGAAGAGTTTCCGTAAGAAGCACAAGGATCAGGGGCAGGCTTCATCGGGCAGTGTACAGCAGCCGATTCCTTTGCAGTGTCAGGGATCAGTGGGTGGATCGCGAGGACCTTATCCATGGTGTGGTGGGACCCACCCAGGCAGGCAGTGCACGGCTCCGATCATCTGTTTTTGGTGTGACCAGTCAGGGCATATGGCGCGTGACTGTCCTCAGAGACCGCCGCAGCAGCAGTTTCCTCAGCAGTAGCAGGTTCCCCAGCAGCAGAGGCAGCAGCAGCAGCAGGGACAGTATCCGCCGCTACCCAGGTCAGCTAGTGTGGGAGGCAGGCAGAGAGCTCGGGGCCAGATCACGCACATGACCAGGGCAGAGGCAGTGGCGTCGCAGCTCGTGGAAGGTACCGTTCAGATTTTGGGTTGTGCGGCTCGGGTTTTGTTTGATTCGGGCGCGTCTCATTCGTTTATTTCGGAGGATTTCGCGTCGAGCGTCGAGGAGCCGGTGACCCAGTTGTCCTGTGATTTGGCAGTGGAGTTGCCTTCGGGTGACTTTATGATCACTCCGTATTGCTTCGATCAGGTTCCGGTTTGGATCGATGGGCGGAGTATGCCAGACAGGTTGTATGCGTTGCAGCTTCGGGATTACGATGTGATTCTAGGCATGGATTGGCTCGAGACCCATGGAGCGGTGGTGGATTGTGGAATGAAGAGGGTCTACTTCCAGCATCCGAGCAAGAGGACCTTCTATTTTCAAGGTATCCGTTCCGCCTCTTCTCGATTCCTTATCTCTGCTATTCGAGCCCGTCGGTTGCTTGATTCTGGTTGTCAGGGTTTTCTCGCGTCCGTGGTTGTGTCTGACCGGATGGAGCCGGATGTCGAGGACATTACGGTGGTGTGCGAGTTTCCCGATATTTTTCCCGAGGAGTTGCCTGGATTACCTCCCCAGCGGGAGATCGATTTCATGATCGAGGTTGTGCCTGGTACGGGACCTTTGGCGAAGGCTCCCTACCGTATGGCCCCCGCTGAGTTGAGGGAGTTGAGGGCGCAGTTGTAGGAACTATTGGCCAAGGGGTATATTCGTCCTAGTTTTTCCCCTTGGGGTGCGCCCGTGTTGTTCGTGAAGAAGAAGGACGGTAGTCTGCGGTTGTGCATTGACTATCGGCAGCTGAATGAAGTGACCATTAAGAACAAGTATCCGTTACCGCGGATTGATGATTTGTTTGACCAGCTGCAGTCTGCACGAGTGTTCTCGCGGATTGATTTGCGGTCCGGTTACTATCAGCTGAGAATTCGCGAGTCCGATGTGGAGAAGACTGCATTCAGTACGAGGTACGGGTATTATGAGTTTCTGGTGATGCCGTTTGGGCTCACCAATGCCCCTGCAGCCTTCATGGACTTGATGCAGAGGGTGTTTCATCCGTATTTGGACCAGTTTGTGGTCATCTTTGTGGTTGACATCCGTGTTTATTCGCAGTCTGCTAAGGAGCATACGTACCATTTGAGTGTGGTGCTGCAGACGTTGCGAGATCACCAGTTGTATGCGAAGCTCAGCAAGTGCGAGTTTTGGCTCAGCGAGGTGCACTTTCTGGGGCACGTGATTTCTGGTGATGGCATTTCCGTGGACCCCACCAAGGTCGAGACAGTAATGCAGTGGCCGAGGCCGAGGTCGGTGACGGAGATCCGGAGTTTCTTGGGGCTTGCGGGTTATTATCGCCGGTTTATCCAGGATTTTTCTCGCATTGCGACCCCGATGACTAGACTCACGCGGAAGGATGTGCCTTTCGTCTGGTCTGAGGAGTGTGAGCGGAGCTTCAGGGAACTGAAGAGATTGCTCACCTCGGCTCCGGTGTTGGTTTTGCCTTCTGGATCGGGAGGTTTCGTGGTATGTACAGATGCTTCCGGCGTCGGATTGGGTGCTGTTTTGATGCAGCATGGTAGAGTGGTGGCTTATGCATCTCGGCAGCTAAAGCCCCACGAGGAGAACTACCCCACCCATGACCTTGAGTTGGCGGCGGTGATCTTCGCGCTGAAGATCTGGAGGCATTATCTGTACGGCGAGAAGTTCGAGGTATTCACTGACCATCATAGTTTGAGGTATGTGTTCTCGCAGAGAGATCTGAACCTCAGACAAAGGCGTTGGATGGAGTTCATGAAGGACTATGACTTCACCCTGTCTTATCAGTCGGGCAGGATGAATGTCGTCGCCGATGCCTTGAGTCGGAAGGTTGCAGTCAGTACCTTGATGCTGAGGAGGTGGAGGCTCTGGGAACAAGTGCCCGAAGTATCCTTCAGGCTCAAGATTCCCCAGGAGCCAGGGTTGGCAGTGCTTGTGAGTCTAACTGTCACTCCTGCTATCCGTCGTCAGGTGACAGAGGCTCAGCATGCGGACCCGGAGTTGCCCCGGATTCTTGCGATGGCTGACGTGGAGCTCGGCGAGGACGGTGCTGCGAGGTTTCGTGGCAGGCTGTACGTCCCAGCGGAGGAGCAGATTCGTCGTGCGGTGTTGCGCGAGGCTCATGGGAGCAGGTACACCGTACACCCGGGTGCGACGAAGATGTATCGGAACTTGCGGAGGCAATTCTGGTGGCCTGGCATGAAGAGAGATGTCGCAGAGTTTGTGGCCAGGTGCCTGATCTGTCAGCAGGTGAAGGCGGAGCATCAGCGACCAGGAGGTACTCTCCAGCCCTTGGATGTTCCTGCTTGGAAGTGGGACCATGTGACCACGGATTTCGTGGTGGGATTACCGAGGACCCCGAGTGGGCAGGACAGTATTTGGTTGCTGGTGGATAGACTGACGAAGGTGACGCGGTTGTTACCGGTCAAAGTCAATTGGAGCGTGTCTAAGTTGGCTCGTTTGTATGTGGAGCGGATCGTTCCGTTGCATGGGGTTCACATTTCGATCGTGTCGGACCGGGATCCGCTCTTCACTTCTGGATTCTGGAGGAGTTTCCAGCGAGCTCTTGGCACGGAGTTGGCATTTAGCTCGGCGTATCATCCCCAGTCAGATGGTCAGTCTGAGAGGACCATTCAGACTTTGGAGGACATGCTGAGATCTTGCTGCCTGGAGTGGCAGGGGAGTTGGATTCATCACCTACCGTTGGTGGAGTTTGCCTATAACAACAGCTTTCATTCGAGCATCGGCATGGCTCCATATGAGGCGTTGTACGGGCGTCCTTATCAGACTCCACTTGATTGGTTTGAGGTGGGTGAACGTGTTTTGACGGGACCAGAATTGGTGCAGCAATGTGTGGACGTTGTGCACCTGGTTCCTCAGAACATGTTGGCGGCCCAGAGTCGGTAGAAGAGCTATGCTGACTGTAGGAGGCAGCCCCTCGAGTTCGCCGTGGGCGATCGTGTGTTCTTGAGAGTTTCTCCGATGAAGGGGGTGATGCGTTTTGGACGGCGTGGGAAGCTGAGTCCCCGCTATATTGGTCCTTTCGCGATTGTGGAGCGCATTGGTGAGGTTGCTTACCGATTGCAGTTACCTCCTGAGTTGGCGTCGGTGCATGACGTGTTCCACGTCTCGATGTTGCGGAAGTATATGCCCGATGACTCTCATGTGCTCGAGTTTTCCGTTTGGCCTGAGGTGACTCCAGATCTTTCTCTCCCAGAGTTTCCGATCCGCGTGGAGGATAGGCGAGAGCAGCGCCTGCGGAACAAGGTTATTCCCTTGGTAAAGGTCGTGTGGCAACGACACTCTGGTGGTGAGACTTCGTGGGAACGTGAGGACGAGATGCGTCAGCAGTTCCCGTATCTGTTTGAGTGAGTCTTCCTCTTCTTTCCCCTTGGGTTGTTCTCAATTTCGAGGACGAAATTCCTTAAGGGGGGAGGGCTGTAATATCCCGGACCTTTCGGATCCTTCTTCGTGGGTCCCGGATCTGGTTTTCAGAGTGTCCGGCTCCGTTGTGTCCGGAATTTCATTTCGGACATCTTTCGTGTTCGGATCGGCGCGATCCAGAGTCATTTCGGAGGCCCGGAGGCGTTCCGCGGCTTTTCCGCGTGTGTTTTCCGATTCCCGGTGTGTGTTTCGGCTTTTCTTCGGAAGCTCTCTGCGGGCGAACTGGGCGGTTCCCCCTGGCACGAGTGGTACCGTTGCGATCGGTGCGTTCCGAGGATTCTGGAAATGTATTTTTCTATTTTTTGATATTTATCCAAAAAATCAGATTTTCTATATAATCTCATTTCTTTTCTTCTTTTCCTTTTCTCTTTCCTCTTCTTCTTCTTCCTCCCTTCTCTCCCGTGCGTTCCACCGTGACCGCCCCCCTTCTTCCGGTGCTAGCCCCGGCGCCATCTCCTTCGGCTGCGGACGCGGCGAGGCGACGGCGGCGTGGCGTAGGCGGCGGCGTGGCGATCGCGGCGGTGTTCGGTGCTCGGTGAGGGCGTGGGGAGTTCGTGAAGCTTCAAGCGTTCTTCGCGATTCGCGGGTGATTCGGCGGAGCATTCGCTCCATTGAGATAGGGTGACGTTCCTTAGCCTCTTGCCGATCTTTTCCGTGATTTATAGGCCGAGGGGAGGCCGAGAGGGGCTTGTTTGAGCATGCTTGGGATTTTTCCATGATTTGGGGAGAGCTCGCCTGATCTATGGTTTTAGCCCGCGATTTCACGTTTGGATGGCTTAGATGCATGCTAGGGGTCCCCAGGGGTCTTCCCCTTTGATTTCCCCCTCTCCGGTGGAGGTATGGGGGCGAGGATGGTGTTTTTGGCCGTTTCCCACCGTTCTCGGTTTTCCGAGATGGTAGCGGTCTACCAGTGGCCGCGTTCACTGGTAGCGGTCGGGTGGGGACCGCCTTCACCAGGATTTTTGACCGTTGGGGCTCATTCTGTCGACTAGCGGTCGCGGTCGTGCGACTGACAGCGACTGCTGGTGGCGGTCAGGGGGCGACCGCTTTCACCATGGGGTCCGGCACGGTCTTCGAGACGGGTTTTTGACCGTTGGAGTCTGGTCGCGGTCTCCTGGAGACCGCTATCAGGTGGAAACGGTCATCAAGCGACCGCGTTCACGTTTCGCGCACCAGGGTGGTCGCGGTCCCAGGAGGACCGCGACTAGGTGGTAGCGGTCCTGGGTTGACCGCGACCACTGGAGGCGGTCCTCCGGTGACCGCGACTCCTTTTCCTTGCCAGCCTGAGTCCCGGACGAGCTAGTCTCGATCCCTGTGCTGACTCGTAGTCCGACTGATGCGGGGCATCATGTGGGGGCTACACGTGGGGGTGCCGTGGGGTCCCGGGAGGTGGTGACTTCAGTTTGCGTCACCGTGCGTTAGCGTGGGTACAAGGAGCGTTCCTCGTACCTGTGGTTGCGACGTTGTTTTCCGTGACTTGAGAGTCTACTCCTTCAGTGACCCTCCACTAGTCGTAGCCCACCAGTACGAGGTGCTGGTCTCACCAGGGAGTGGTGTACGGACATTCACCTTTGAGACGGTTTGTGGACCGGTTACCGTAGGCCCCTCGTCGGTAGCCAGAGTCCGGCTACGGGGGAAAACCGGTCAGAGGACCAGACCTAGTGACACAAGGTTTGTGTGTGCACGCGTGGTTGGGGGCGGTTGGACCCACGTCGACGGGCGTGACCCCAGCTAGTTACTTGTTTGTGGTTACTTGTACGGTGTTTGCGCCTCGGGTAGGACCTACCACGTCAGGCGGTTCACCTGCGGCGCGGTGTAAGACGTCAGGGGACGCTACCGGCTGTGCTTCTAGTGGGTGGTACTCCTGTCGAGTACGGAGTGACAGACTGTCAGTCGAGTGCTTCCGACCTTCGGGTTTTACCGGTTCGACCTTTGAGCTTTGGTCTTCTTACCGTGGCACGTGTGTCGGTTTGCGTGCCGTAGGGTCTTGTCTTGTAGAGTGTAGGGCTTTCCCTTCCGAGGTACTCTCCTACCGCTAGTGTAGTGGTTTCTCGTTTTACGAGGTAGGGTTCGAGTGATCCCTACTGAGTCTTGTTCCGAGACTCATTCCATGCGTGTTTTCACCGTGTTTCAGGTGAGGCGCCACCTTCGGGGAGCGCGTCAGGAGTGCAGCGTGGTGCGGGTGCCCAGAGGTAGTGCCAGAGGTCAGAGCCGGGGTATGCCCCTGTGTAGATGTACTTTTCTTCCTTGTCACTGTACTAGTCGTGGACTATTGTTATTGTTGTTATTTTCTATTGTGAACCATGTAAAAAAGTTAATTTATTTCTTGCTTAATATTATAACTGTTTAATTTCTGTAATTATTTGTGATACTTGTGTAGTCTCCACACCATCCTTTTAGCCCTTCCGAGTCTTCGGGCTCGTGGGTGGCGGTGCGAGTCTCGGGTTATCGGGCCTTCACGGTAATCGGATTCTCGGGTCGTTATAGGGGGGGACGTTGCCGCGGTCGCCGGAGAGAGAGGAGGAGAGGGAGACACCACCACTGCGAGAGAGGGGAAAGGTTCACCACCACCGCGGTCGCCGGAGAGAGAGGGATAGGGAGAGAGAGGGAAAGGTTCGAATGGGCGGGGAAGTAGAAGTTAATTCCGACGGAGATAATCCGTCAGAAAGTTCCGACGGAATTTACGACCGATATATTTCCGTTGGGAAAATTATGAAATTTTGGGACTGAAAAAATAGTCATCGTAAATTCCGTCTGAACTTCAGATGATTTTTCCGATGGAATTTCATCCATCGTACCTTCCGACGGATTTTTCCACGGAAAAATTTCCGTCGGAAATACATACAAAATTTTCGACAGAAAATTATCTGTCAAAAATATCTGTCGCTAAATCCGCTTTCTCTTGTAACGTACATATGCCTTAGTGAAAACGTATCACAAGGTATACAAAGTAATAAATGCAGATGTAACAGCTGATCAAATATTCAAATATACTTTCCACGTAAGACATACCCTCTATAAGACACGTAAGCGAGAAGGAAATCATCTATCTTCTACGTATATGGGTTGTGGCCTTAGAGCATGGCACATGCTTGCTCACAGGTGAAAAATATAAAACAAATAATATTTGGAGATTAAATAAATTATTTTCTGAACATGTGAGTGCATGTATCTGATTTTAAGATTAGATTAATAAGGATAAAAAGAGATGCCTTTGTCTTCTAAATGAGATAGAAGCATAATTGCCTACTTCTTTGTAAAAGAGTTATGTATTTCTCCGTGCTTAAATGATGAAATAATAATTACTTCAAAATTATCTGGAGTTTGTCGCTTTCTAAGATAAGTGCAATATCTTCTATCTTAATTATCACAAAGTTTCTGTCTACTTCAGTTATGTTTATGAGATAATAGAAATGTCATCTACTTTAGTTATAAAATCTTTTCCGCCTACTCCAGTTATGTTTCGAGATAGCATGAGTATTGAAGAGGTGAAATCTCACGCTGTGTCCTGAGCGGGCTGTGGATCACCAGAAGATGAACTGTAAGACAGGGAAATGTATCAGAGGGCCCAGAGTTTTCCTGAGGAAAAATCCTCCGATGGTTAAGTCAGTAGAGCTGTGGTGGAAGTAGTAATGGAGAGGAGAAAAAATAGTGCGCGAGATTCCTCTCCACCAAAGGGGTGAAGCGGATTGCTCAGGAGTTTGGGTATATGAGTACCTTAATAGCTCTTACCTTCCACCGGAGGGTATCCCTGGTTTAAATAGTGCGCCGCCTTCAGGAATCCTGCAAGCTGAGGGGTTTCCGGCGGGAGTTACGTCCTCAACGTGGGCTTTCATGGCCTTATCGTGGGAACGTTATCGCCTCGAAGTCCGGCGGATTCTTGATTCCCCTGTCCGTTGGGGACTCTTAACGGCAGCACGAACGGATAATATTCGGTTTGGCCGAGCTTCTGAAACGCCAGCCCTGTCCGGGCGATGAGCATAGCTCGGCGAAAGAGGGGCCGGATAGGTCGACGAATGCCTGTCTCTCCCGGGCGGGGAAACGGCTTGGGCCGGACCCTCCTTGTGACCTGACCATTACTCGGGCCCTTCGAGCCTAGGGGCCGCCGGGGAGAATTGGTTCCTCGAGTGTTTGTTCATTGGGCTTTTCTTTCCTAAGTGGGCCATGTGGGCTGTCACTCAGGTGAGCTTGTCTCGTTAGACCCTGTTAGATCTTGTTGGACTGCTCTTTGGGTGGGCTATAGAAATCCCCCTCTCCAAGTATCATCTATTTTAATTGTAAAAACTTTCTAACTACTCCAGTTATGTTTATGAGATAATAGGAGTATCGTGATATCGTCGTTATAAAAATGATTCTATCTACTTTAATTATAAAATATTTTCTTCAAGAATAGACGAAACTTCACCTACTTCAGTTATACAGCCATTATATCTATAGATTGTCATTTGGCGATTATAGGCGAAGTATTTATTACATTTGACTTTGTTTATTTTCCTCAATCAAATTTTATCGTTTTCTCTAGATAACCGATGTAACGTCTACTTTAGTTATAAGATTTTTCCTTCGAGAGTAGACTAAACTTCGCCTACTTTAGTTACACATAAATTTTGTCTGTTTATAGGCATAGTATTTATCTATTTTGTTTGTTATCTAGATATTCTAGTAACTCATATTTTTTTTGGCAAAGTAAATGGGAGATCTTAAAATGTTAAACGTGTAAATTACACTTAGCCTACTCTCGATGAAATACATGTTTATTTTATCACAGGTGAATTTAGTTTGTCATAAACTAAAATAACTAATATGAGAAAAAATATATTTTCCCCACACCTAGTAAAATACTAAACTCCCTTTAGTTACGATGTCGACCCTACCGTCTCTCTCTCTCTCTCTCTCTCTTCATCCATGGCAGAGACGAGGGGGTTCTGCTCTACTGGGTAGGGGACAGGGAGGGGGGTCTACTCAGTCAAAGGGGGGGCTCTGGGCAGTTGGCGGGAGGGTGGAGGAAGCATGTCACAGTTCTGTTGGATAGGGCACCGAAGCACCCAGCAACGAAGCAGCGACTAGGGGGGCAGTTGTGGAAGCAGGGCCGTCCTCTTCCCAGTAGGTTGAGGAACAGCACTGGCATAGGCCGAGTAAGCAGAGGCCACCAGTTTTAGACAGATCTAACGTGTCAAAGAGACGGAGATGAGACGCATGGAGCTGTTGGTGAATGCTGTCGGTGGGCCAAGAAAGAAGTAGTCAGGTCAGCCAAGGGGGCCAATGCAATAAAGGCTCGGACTACATCAACGCTTGTAGGCGATGGTGGCCTGGGCAAAGTAGGCTGATGAAGCAAAGCAGCCCTCTTCCGGGTAGTAGAAGAAGGCGGCGCGCCTGTAGAGGGGGTGATATGGCGGCGAGGAAGAAGGTTGAGAGAAGGTTTGTGGCGGGTGGGAGGAAGTTGAGGAGGGAGGGCGGACGGGTGCAGGGGGGTCTGCTCAGCCAGAGGGTGGGTTCTGCTCTATCAGGGGATGGAGGGGGTTTGCTTAGTAGGAGTGGGGGTCGGTAAAGTTTGAATGGGAGGAGGGAGCAGGCAGGAGAGGAGATGTGCCTAGGGGTGCCGCCATTGTCGAGGCAGTGGAGGATATGCCAGAGCTCGGTGGACTCGTTGATCTGATGGAGCAAGAGGACCAAATGTCAGTTTCCTCTCTCTCTCTCTCTCTGACCGAACCCCCACCCAGTAGGAGGGGCTGTCAGTGCCGGAGGGGGAAACCCCCCTCCAGCATCTCTCTCTCTCCCTCTTGCACCCACCACCCCCGACTGTCGACGACCTCCCCTCCCTCCCCCTCTCCCTACCGGTGCTCGCCCCCCCCAAGCCCACTGGCAACCTCCCTTCCTTTGGCGGTGATCATGTCGTTACAGATGACACTAGTGCAAACCATGCCGACTTCTGGCGACCACTTCTCGTAGGGGGCAGTTGATTGGTCTGGGCAAAGAGAGAGAGAAGAGTGATAGATAGACACCGAGGAGAGAGAGAGAGAGAGCGGGTGATAGGAGGGGTATTTCTAAAATTTTTAGTATCTTGTTACCCTCGAGGTGGAATATGTTCCGATATATTTTTTTTCTAACGTTCACAAAT